>VXBU01011467.1:1337756-1441343 GCA_013400315.1 Bombycilla garrulus | reverse complement strand
AATAATAATAATAATAATAGTTATAATAATAGTAATAATAATAATAATAGTAATAACTGTGATGGATAAGACAGGCTGGTGTTGAGCCACAGTTCTTGTGCCTGTCCCTTGTTCATGTAGGAGAGACTAAACAGTAACACCTCCCAAGAGGTTCAGTGATGCACTTAGCACCAAGAATTTTTGGTCCAGCCTGACACAGGAGGTCTGCAAGCTTAGAAGGAAGAAGAGAAATTATAAAGTTTGACACAGAAAGGCTTTGATCCAGCATATGAGGAGTCCATCCAGCTGTGCAGAAAGGATGTTCTTGTCATCACTTAGTCAATGCATCTTACAGACTCAGTCATCACACAGGGGTCTTTTAATTTTGCATTTTAAATTTAAAAATCCACATTTTTTACAATCCTTCCTAAGCCAATTTGAGTTTTAAACTTTATTTTTGCTCTAATGTTATTGGCTTTATAATAAAGTATGGTTGGAACTTGTAAAATAAGGAGAGGATGAAGTGAATTTAAGCTTTGAAGAAGCTGGTGATCCCCAAATTTGCATAATACTTTGAAATAGTCAGATGTGCAGGCTTGATCCCATTTACAAAAATTAAGTCTGCAGTTCATGCACAGACACAGGTGTGCTCCAAGTATCTCACAAAGTCCAACGTGATTGCCTCTGGTTCTTTTCATTAGAGACCAGCAGGTTGTTATACCTAGCTTAGGCAAAAATTAAGACCTTATTCATCTTTTCAGTGTATAACAGCTTTTTCTGCTGCACCTATGTGGTACTCAAGTCAGTTTAGCACAATTTTAAAGTTTTATTATAACTGCAAGTGGGTGAAAATCAGCTGTCAGTGGTAGTGCAATCTCTGTTCTTATTTTGGGAGGTGCTGATTTTCCTCAGGAGACTCCTGAGAGGAGAAGACTTCTAAAAATTCACAAAATCACTTGAGATTGGGGACATTAAAAAGGTCTTGGGCAGCCTGGTGTCCTGTGCGAGGGCATGGCCAGTGTCCTCCTGAGGGACTCTGACAGAACAGATTCTCTTGTCAAATCCATTGCAGCTCCAGCAGTTTTTGGTACAGAGTTCACTTTCCCCTACTGATTTCAAACAGAAAAGGCTTTTGTTTAGCTGATTACAGAAGTGTAAGAAGATGCTCCTGATTTAAGGAAGCTGATTTAAGCAGCAACTGGGTGTGAAGAAAGAGGTACCATATCTCCTTTACTCAAAGATATGCATTTCCTTTTAAATAAAAGTTAATGTAATTAGATATAAATGTGGACGCTTTCATTTTCAAATTAAGAGAAGCTCTCTTCAGTATAATTTATCCACAGAGTTGGTAAGGTTTGGCAAGCTCCTTTTGGAAAATCTTAGCTACTTTTTAATGTGAGTTTTCTAGAGATTCACTTCGCTTTTTATTCTCTCTTTGGCAATAACGGAGCCTTCTTTCCATTTGTCCCTCACCTTTATTGCTGAACCCACACATACTCTGGATGCCTTCATGTGAATCCAAAGTAAGTCAGGGACATGACCAAAGCTCTGGGAAGTCAGGAATTGTGTTTTTTCCTGGCCAGCAGGCTCTGGTGGGTGAATTAGCCAGGTGCTGGTCCAACCGTGCTTCACACTCTGAACACATTTCACTATTGCACTGTTGTCCATCCTCAGGCTGTCTATTAACTTTTAGAGAGATTTTAGGTTGTTGGTTATTGGTCTGTGAAGTTGTTAGAGGTGTGGGAGCCGTGTGAGGTGGCTCTCAGGGAATCTGCTGGACTGGGATCAGCACCATGGCACGAGAATGAGGGGCACTTTCCAGGCAAGATACTCTGGAGTGAAATTCTATGTAGAGAGCCCCCAAGTTAAGAACCCAGCTGGGCCAAAACTGCCTGATCTTTATGAATGTGTCAAACAGTTCAAGGGGAATTCATACTGAGTCAGGGTTTTAGACAGGATGATGGCTGGCAAGCATTTATTGTGGAGTGTCTGGGAGATTTGCTGAGTCAGGAGGTACTTCCAGTTTATCACGTTTGAATCTAGAACAAGCTGAACTGGTCCTAACAGTGCTGGAATGTTTTGGCTCATCCTGTATTTAAGTGGACATATATGAGTATTTAGAAGGTGACAGGCCCCTCAATAGAAAGCAGCTCTCTTTGGTGCAGTGTGTTTGGGCAGGCAGTGATTTTCTTCTAATGGTTTTTCACCAAGGGAATAATGAATTTTCCTTCTTGATCAAGGCATGACAACCTCTGCATTGATTCCCTTGATAAGTGTGGGCTGATTTCCTACTAAATCTCAGTCATGATCATGTCTAGTGTATCCCCATGCCTGTTTAAGCTGTGAACCTGTATAATAAAATACAGTTTGAATCTCGGTGTTCCTGACAAATCTATTTAAGCACGGGGATGATTTGCTGACACATTCCAACAGCAGGCTCTCAGGAATGTGTCCCTGTAAATCCTCCTCCTTTGTTTGTTAGGCCAGTGATGCTGTTTGTAAACGGGATGCTGCTTGCTGCTGTCTTGTGATTGCTCTTCAAATCCTGATGCCTTTGCTCAGTCCTCAGATGAAGGCAGGAAGCAGCCTGGGGAGTATTTTGTAGGGAGAAATGTATCTCTTCAATATTAAAGTCACAAATCTGTGAGGAGTGCAAATATTCTGTCGCTGGATGCCAATTCCTTTTTATGAGTCCCTAAGTAATTACTGAATAGTATTTATTATGGAGCAGTGTAGGAGGCAATAAGTGGGTTTTTTTTGTAGATGGGACCCAAATTAAGGTGTTTGGTAGCAGGGAGATCTGTGTAGTGAGTTCATGAATGTAGGACAAAGGAAGCAGAGATGGATTTTTAAAAGTCATCTTGTGAAAAAAAAAACCAAACATAGTCAGAAGTATTTGCAACTGCTGCTAATTTGGGATGCAGAGTACAACTTTCTCCCCTCTTGGCTTCTGCTTCCCCACTGCTCCACGTGCATTCCCTCTGGCAGGAGACATTAAATGGGCTGGGTTTCCATCACACTGCTTTGCCCTGGGAGGACAGTGGGCTGTCATTGTCCTGCAGGAACCTGCAGAGATGAGGATGGTAGTGCTGGATTGGGGATGCATCAAACTCAGGTCACACCACTGCAGGTCTAGGTGCAATAAACCTCTTTCCTAGGGGGGAAAAAATCCCTCCAGTGTTGTTACATCTGCCCCTTGTTGATGATCTTGATCAGGATTTCTTAGGTCTTACAATAATATTGATATGATTAAAACTGCCTACAATCTTTAAAATATATGCTGTGAAAGTAAGCAAAACCTAATTGGAATCTACCCATTAGTCAGTTTTCTTTTTCTAAAGAAACTGTCCAATGAAAATTCAGAATATACCTGTGTGTAAATGTTCGTATCCACTCCACACATAAACTCCTATAGTTTATATATTTGTATTTTACATTTTCATTCCATGTATATATGAATAAGTGAGTATATACACATGTATATGCATGCTCCATTTTTTTCTCACAATTCCAGTAATGTGAATCATAGAATTTTAAAAGTTTTTTAAAAATTACCCTGGGCAAAACCAATAAAAGCAGTTTAATTGGAAAAGAAATTACTAGAGTTATGCCTAAATGTAAATTACTGCAATTTTTCATTTTTGTTACTGAATGGCATCAAATTTGGAGTGAGAGCTGAAGGTTTCAGTCTTGTCCCAGAACTTCCTGGCAGTCTCAAGCTATTAAGATATTTTCCACAATTTAATTATATTTAACATTTTAGGACTGACTAAATTGGATGGGTATGGTAAGCCTTTAAAATTAACTGATGCTCTCTCACTTTAATAAATGTAAGGATGGAATAACGCCCTAAGCTTCAGCTACGTACTGGTACTTCACTCTGAATATCCATGTCCAAGAGGACAGCAGCTTCATTCCCCTCCTTCCCTAATAAGTTAAAATTTTATGGAGCAGAACAGCACAGAGTCAACAGACAATTTAATATTATGATCATGGTGACATTAAAGCCCAGAACCTGGTGTATTTTTCACCTCCAAAACCTCTAAATTCTCCTGCCTGCCCATGATCCAGGTGAGCTCTTGTGGCTCTGTATTGTCTACAGACATGTGGCTGTCTCACAGAGGGATTTTCTGCAGAGAAGGTGGAAGTTTGTCTGGCCTGGGGGCTGCAGTGGCTGCTGAGAGCAGAGGGAAGTTCCTTATCTAGTTATGGATATCAATATGATGGGAAATGCATTGGGCCACGTGGCTGTGTTTATAAGCATAATTAACAACGTCTAATTAAGGGTACTTAAGGAGAGGAGGAATGGCTGCGAGCTTTGAAGTGCCAGGTTGTTTGCAGAAAGAAGCTGAGAATTTAGATCAGCGAGGGCTGGAGATGATTTGTGCTCTCAAACACGGACTGTAATTGCTCTCCATGTCTGGGTGACCTGAGGAGCCCATCGTTCCCTCTCCTCCTTGGAGGAGTCTGTGGGTTGCAGTGGTGAGAGAAGGAGATTCACTCCTTTCTGAGCCTGGAAGGAAAAGCAGAGGACAATGAGGTTCCACTGCCCTGCTTAACCTTCAGTTAATACGTGATTTGGGAAATGGAGCACGACATAAACAGCCTGCTGGTTCTTTCCAGCGTCAGAAGTTTCAGCCAATGTGTTTGACTTCAACCCCTATTTACCTGATCGACAATGTGTAAGAATGTAAGTGCTGTTCTTGGGTCAGAGGTTTCAGTATCTCACTTTGGCAGAGACCAGCAGCAGACACTTTGGAAAGAAATATTGGATTCACGTAAGCAGGGAGAGAGCACCACACTCTCACAGCTTTCTTCTGTGGCACAATGTTCTGTTCAGATCAATTCAGATGTTTCAATAATATATTTTTAGCTATTGAACACGAAAATGACATGGAGAAATTAAAAGGCAGGTATGCTCAGTGCAGGCAGCATTGGAGATCTCAATTTCCCTGCTTCCCCTTTCATCCTGTCTTTCTACCAAAGCTCAGAAAGTTGTCACAAGGACAGCATCCCTCACATTTTGCAAAACAATCCACAGTTGTTCATTCGGTTTTGCTATGATATTTTCTTCCAGTATTTCTGCTCTGCCATGTCGGAGGCCTCTTTTCTGCAGGGCTGCAAGAAACACGTGGCTTAACACTTTGGCCTTGGCTGTGCACTGTGATTGATCGTGTTCATTAGGAAGGGTGACTGCTGTTTGTTTCCCTATCGATAGATGCCTTCCCAAACAAGATAAGAGCAGGCCAGCACACTTGCTGTAGTAATTACTGTAGGTTCAGATAAAGCAAGTGGCACTGGAGCCTCCCTGTAATGAATCCTTGTTGACATGGAGCAGGAGATGCATTTTTTTTATATACATATATATATTAGACCCTGAAATCTTTCAGAGCCAAATGGGAAGACCTGCAGAGGAATAAAAGGCCTCGTTCTGTAAGGCAGCATCTCAGATAACAAGAGCGTGGTGCATGGAAGCAGCTTTCAGCTGAAGCACTTTTGTTTGTGGATACAGGGACATCAAAATGTCTCACAAAAATGGATCAATTTTGATGAAACATTCTTATTGGAAAACACAGGAGTAGCAGCAAAATTTAGTACACTCCAGCACAAAATCTTTGGATAGTTTTTCTCACACCTTCTCATTTTGAAATGTCCTTTTCTCTTACTTAAAATGCAGTTAAGTCCTTGAAACAAAACCAAAATATTTTCCAGGTACCTTTAATGTTCTTCACTCTCCCTCCCATGCACTGAGTTTGAATTTTTTCCCCTCAGCCTGACTCAGCATCCCTCCTGCGTGCTCCTTTCCACTGGCTCCTGTTCCTGCTGGCCAGAAAAGAGCAATTGCAGAGAAAGCACCACAGATCCCCACATGCTCTGAAAACGCCTGCCAAACTCACAGCTTTGGACCGAGCTGTGCTGACCAAGCACTGCCACATCCTTAGGTCAGCCAGATGGGAACAAGGGGGTTGTTTTGTATAAAAATCCCCACTAAGACAATCACCCCTCGTGTCAGGGAACTGGGGTCCCCCTTCCACGCTGTGAGGGTCGGGGAAACTGAGATGTGATGAATTAACTTCTGGGGCAGTGAAAAGCTCCCATAACAATTAGACTTAGGGCTATATATTGTTTTAAGTGGTTGGATCCCCAAGGACTGCTTATACCCTGAAAAGGAAACAAGCAGCAAGCTGCCACAAGATGTGGCACAAAACATTTCTCACAGTTTTAATTAAGTGACCTTTGCTAGGTGCCTGCCAAACCTACCCTCTAGTCACTGTGCAGCTGATAGTGCAGCGGATGTTGGCACCTGGTGATGGAGATGTCTGTTCCTGCAACATTTTTACAATTCCTAATGTCCTTGATAAAGATTTTTAATAGCATGGATGCTTTAAAAATCTATTCTTGAAACCGTGCAATGAGAATTTGCAGCTCTAGTATTTATGTGTGACATGGGAAGTTTCTAAACCAAGCAGGCAGAAAAGAAAGCACATTAAAATAAGTTATTTTAAGGCCAAAGAAGCTCTTAGAAGTTGTTTGTGTTCATTATCCAGCTATCCCGTCTCAAACATCAATTTCTGCATTGGGGTGCAAAGACCAGGCAAATGAGATGAATCTTAGTTACCTTCAAAGGGTGGGGAAAGTTTCCCGAAGAGGATTAAATACAGAGATTTACAAGCACTCAGTACCCACATCAGAGGTGAGAGGTGAAGTGATAGAACTTATTTTGCCTTGATTGAGACTCCCTAACGCCACTACAGACCCATTTAGACCACTCACCCACTCACCCTGCTCTAGGAGGGNCCTAACGCCACTACAGACCCATTTCGACCACTCACCCTGCTCTAGGAGGAATTCTGAAGGGCTGTAGATGGGTCCAAAAAGGGCAGAATAAAAGATACATTAGAGGTGAATTACAAATTTAAATCCAGCCAGCCTGGATGCAGTTACACCTTATTCAGATTATTTGCAGCCATCCAGGCTCCTGAGCCCCAGGCATGTGAGTGACACCAGCTTTGTCTTGAAAGTGCTGCAGAGGTGTGTGTGGTGAGCCTGTAATTTAAAACGAATGAGCCCTAACGAGCCCCAAATGATTGCTGATACTTACACACACGTGTGGAGTGAGAGCACATAAATCACAGGTGTCGTGCTGTGTTTCCTTGAGTTACAAATCAAATGAGAGTGTCCTGAGACAGGGGTAAGAGCTACCACGTGGTGAAAGAGCAGGAAAAAAAATGAACAGTATCAGTGAAAACGAGATCAGTGCAATAGTTTAGAAAAATCAGTATTTCTATACTAACCTGGTCTTGATCCTTAGTGGGGATCTCACGTTCCTGTGGTTTGTTTGGAATCGGATAAATGGAGCAGGGGGTGTGAAGTTTCAATCGCTATTCTGGTGGATCACAGGGATTGAGTGAGGAAAAGAAGTTGCCCAGAAAAGCAATGACATAGAGAGTCACCTGTCACTGTAAGATTGCAAAGAAAATACGGTCGACCTCACCGTTGTGCAGGCTTCTTTACCAACAGGTGGGTACCTCTGTCTTAGTGTGTCTTTCCTTCTCTCTGACTTTCTGAAGCCTGTCTTGCTGTGGGTTTGAGGTCTGTAGGATTAAACTACTGCAATTAGCTCCAGCTGTGGCTTGAGGGAACGAAGCTCTGAAGAAATTGCTCTGTATCATAAAAAAAAGATGATCATCTTAAACTGTAGTACATGGCATAATTCCTGCAGCAGTTTCAAAATTATGTACCATCAAATGCCATGTCACGTCCCTCATGATGGTCATTAGCAGTTATGTCACATTGAATCATGGAAAACACAGTGAATTTGGTACTAATAGAGCAGAACAAAGTCTTTTCTGGCTTCTGAGTCTTGTTCTTTAATCTCCATAACTGGATGTTGCAGATCAGCACTGGCAGGGAATCTTGTTTCTCTGTAGCTCTGCGCTGGCTTTTAGTTTTAAGACATCAATTCTAGAGAAAACTCTGCCACTATTAGGCATCTAAATGTGATAATTTATGCAGGACAAGCACTTTATCTGTTGACACCAGCCCTCCTCTGCCTTGTGCTCATAAAATCCAGAGAGCACAAGCCCTGGTGTGCAGCCGCTCTTGCCCAGGTTAGCACGGCTTTGCTGCTGCAGGAAAACTGCTGTGCTGTGAAGGAGAGGAAGAGCTGCCAAATCTCCCAGGTCGGAGATGTTTCTAGAGCAGTAATTATGCACTTGCATTGGCAAGAACCAGACTGGCAAACAGATGTGTTCATCCTATCAGGACTCCTTTACTGCCAGCTCCTGGGATAATTTTGCAGACGCCGAGAAAATAAATCTGAGCTGTCTGTTGGAGTATCCAGGTAAAAGCCAGCAGTGTCTGTCCTGTGCCACAGTGACATTGTTAGGGCAGGACGAATTATGTTTGATGGGAATTCTCACAATGGCTCAGAAATGGGAGCAGGAAGGAGAGAGTGAAGCATCAGCACTGAGTGGTCATTTTTTAGGAAAGGCATTGCATGAGGTTTCCCTCGTGCAGGACATCGGCAGGAATGAGCAATAACCACACCCATGCTCATGGCACCGTGATCATGGGGGAAAAAATGAAGCTCTTGCCCGTGTTAAATCCCACCAGTCATCTGATGAATTAAAAAAAAAAAGACAAATAGCAACACAACCTAAACACTATCCCAGGGAGAGGGGAACTTTTTTTTTTCCAATTGTCCAGTGATGTCACCAGACATCAGCATCAATTCCTGGCTTGGTTTTGAAAGCTGGACTTGTAACTGAACCACATCTCAAGGTTCGTGGATGCCTTCAATTGTATGTTTTGTAATCAGTGTCTGCCTGACAAGTTTGCTCGTTGAGGCAGATCTTGTGTGCATACTCTGCCTGCAGGCAGAGCTCTAATGATGTTTAACTGTCCTGCATAGGGAAAAATAAACACAAACCGTTCTGGTCGCGTTTTGTTAAGTGATTGACATTGGATATCAATCTGGCTGCATGGGAGTTTCTCTCCTCATAAGACAAACCTCGTTTATGTTGTTAAATAGATGATCCATTCGCAACGAATATTGTCCTACAAGTCTGTTACCTCTCAGGAGAGTGGTCACAGTGATTCCTCTGGAGATGCCCGTTAAATTGAGATTGAGGCATGAATCATCTCTCCCTTTAATGAGTTTGGATTTTCCAGCAATTTTCTCTCGTGCTGAACCACTCCAAAGTCCAGGTGATGTAGAGCTAATGCTGCCTCTAATGTTTTAAACAGCAGCATATCCAGCTTTTAACCATATTGTTTATTAAGATCCGGGCTTCCTTTTTGCTGAGCTTTAGGCCACCTCTGTATCCCATAGAGCACTCTCGTTAAAAGCCCAGCATGACAGAAAAAACTTCTAATTTTAAACCCTCCAAACTGGTAACCAGCCCTCAGAACTGAAGTCATTGATTGGCATGTATTCCTAATGTAATATAATGCAAACTTTTTTCTTCAAAGAGCTGCTTAGCCTACTTTCTGGAAACATTGCTGCTGTGTTTTTCTACAGCTATTTCTCTTTCTTTGTGTTACATCTAATGACCTCATGTAAAGCTGGTCATTTTACTGCACCTTGAATATAAATTATTTTAAAATAGTCATGATTCTGAAATGTGTCATGCTGATCTCCATAAAGTTTTCTTTTTCACTAAACTTCCATTTGCAGCTGTTCTTGGGTGTAGGCTCTGCTTCACAGAGGTAAAAGATGGATGTGAGATTTTGTCAAATCACTTTAAAAATGTGATTTTTTTCATTTTTTAAAAATGAAAAAAATCAAATACATCACTAGAATGGCTAAAATTTTTTACGAGTTCAAAACACTGTTGGGTTGTGACCTTTCTTTGGATGGTTTATTTGAAAGTCTAAAACTTTTGAAATTCACCCCCAAACTAATAGGACCAGCTGAAATGCTATGAAATCGTAGGGTGTAGGGTGGTTTTCCCCTCTTGCATTTCTATGGCATTTCTTACTGATGGTTAAATGCTGCTGCCCTGTGGGAAGGAGGCAAAGTGAGGGCAAGGCAGAGCCCAACCCGTGAGGGTGGTGGATGCGCTGCACTGTGTGGTGTGATCATTAGAATCATCTCCTGCCAGAGCCCAGGAAAGCCTCTCATACTCTAGTTACATTTAAATACATCTATTTACATTTAAATACATATATTTACCATCCATTCCTGCTACCAGGATGCGGATCTGCTCTTTGTCAGAATATGTTATTAAATTGTTCGTGGTCACACCTTATCTGACTTTCTGACCAGCTGCAACAGGAGCTTTAGCAATGCTGACAGCGTGACACCAAGACTAAAGCTAATACCACATATGAATACATATAGAGATCTTAAATTCAGTCCTAACAGAGCTTTTTTGTGCTTTGGAAACTATGGTGTGGTGGAATAGAGCTTTCCTTGCAAAAACTTTTTAATTCATTAATTGGCTTTTTGTAAAGTCATCTGTATTTCCACATGATTTTTCCCCTAAAAGGCAATGTGTGCATTTTCTAGTAAGATGATAAATAGTGTGTGTAAAATCAATAAATATAAAATGAGACAGATAGGAACACCTGTTCATAGAAATAACTTACTTTCAATTTGCTTATTCATTATGTTTCATTTTACCAGGTCTGGTTTTTCAAGTCAGTTTATTTAAAAATTGGCAGAGTGTAGAAATAGGTGACAGTACGAGAATAATTGTTTCCTACTTACTTCTAATAAATAACAAGCTTATGAAATATAATATGTAAAGTGAAATCATAAGGAATTTATTCCTGCTTGGGCCAATTTGCACAGAAAGAGAGACAGATTTCTGTTCCAAAGGGATAAAACAGGTTATTTGAGCAGCAAAGGGGAATAAATAAATTGCTGTCGGGGAATAATTGCTAACAGGGAAAAGGGAAAAATCCCCAGCGGGTTCGCCCCTCATGTTTGCACACCTGAGTTATCCCACCCCATCTCTCAGCACCTCATCCCCACCTGTGCTTGGGCCCCAAACACAAACTCCCCAGCCAATATATTCCTCTCCCTTCAGCAATTCGGTCTGAATAGATTTTTTGACTCTTGAAGTCTTGTAAACAAACAGAAGCGTCTTTTGTTTCTTTATTCACAAATCTCTACTTCAGCTCAGGGCATCAGCAACAGAGAAAATTTGGATGGAATAACAATAGATTTCTCTTTTGAATTCATGAAACTTTCCCTTAATGAAATTTGTTCCAACACGCTGCAAGTCACAGGCTGTAGCTGTTTACTGTTAGAAAAGGCTGCTGCCCTTAGGAAGGTTTATTTATTTTCATGATCTGTTGCAGGGAGCTTTAGTGTCTTGGATTCTGTGCTTTTGCTGGGAGGAGAGTGGCCAGAAAGTGTGACAGGGAGCTGGTGACATCTCCCCAAATGTCCCTGCTCCTGGCCAGACCCACAGTGCTCCACCTTTGGGAGCAGCACCTGAGCATGGCCAAATTGAGAGGCAGGATGTGCTGGTTTTCCCTTCCTTTCCTTCCTTTCCTTCCTTTCCTTCCTTTCCTTCCTTTCCTTCCTTTCCTTCCTTTCCTTCCTTTCCTTCCTTCATGCACAATAAAATTATCCAAATAAATAAAAATCACCTGCAGCAAAGCCAAATCTGCCTTTCTCCCAGGAGTTTCCCTGTGCTGCCCTACGGAGGTTTTCTGCTCCACAAGGCAAGTTCCTTCTCCCACTTCCCTCCTGTGACTTCCTCCCAGCACAAACTCAGAGCATTCAGCATCTTATTCAGGTGGGGAGTAAAAAATATGGATATTGCATTAGAGGCCTACAAAATAAATAAGAAATAAAAGAATCTGTTCATGCACACAGACAACTCGTTTGGTATTTGAATAAATATGCTTCAGAGATGCTGCAGTTGCTTCAAAGGTTCTGTAATAGTGAGAGAGAGGGAAAGGAGCGGGAAGGAAAGGGGTAAAGGCTCAAAACATGGATCAAAAGTGCAGGGAAGCAGTTCTGTGAGCTGGTTCTCTAGCCTGGAGCAAAAACCTCCGTGATATTTAAAAAAAAGTAGTTTTCCCACCATGAAATAATCTTTTTTGGTATTATCCATCAACATCTTCCTGTTTGCTGTGGATAATAACTCTTACTAAGGCGTTAATAAAATAGAGATTTTACTAAAGCCCGGCTTTTAGACATGTTAATTTGAGTTGAGTATTTTGATTTATTAACTAACCAAAGAGCAATCAGGAGCATGCACTCTGCAGGGTCATATATATGTTCTTTTCTAAAAAGGTTTTTTAATAGAAGGGTTTGAAACCTTTTTTCTCCTGATTGTTGCTTATTTGGAAAGTGTATGTAGTACCTCTAGAAATAAAGGGGATGATGATGTTTTATAGGCAAGAAGGGATTAATAAAACTCATAATGCTCAAAGAAACAGCTGTTTCTCTGTTTTGTAGTGCTTCTAAACCCTCATCTAATGCAGAGTGAGTCAGCTGGGAGACACCACTAGTGTTAAAAAAGAATTAAATGGAAAAGTAGTGGTTATTATTTGAAAACAATTATTCTCTAATTGTGCTTTGAGGAGAGGAAACAAAGAAAGAAAACTGCTGGTAAAATAATTTATAATTGGAACAAAGTATAGATTAGGAAGAAAAGATCTCTTAAAATAAAGACTTCCTAATCCATAAGCAGAGATGGAGCAACAGCAATAATGCTTTTATTGGTCTGTTTTGAAAAGGCTGCATCATTCACAAGTGGGGTTGGAGCCAGGGAGAGGAGCCAGGATTCCTCCTGGAAACTCCAGCTGCATCCCCGGCTCTGCTGCTCCCTGGAGCAAAGCTCTGCACTTCCTCAGGCCTTCTCCTCACCCACCCAGCCCTCACTCTGATTTTTGAGTTTGGCTAGGCTGGGCTAAGTGTTGAGAATTCCAAGCAGTGTTACTGGCATTTCTATACTTTTTTTTTTCTTTCTTTTCTTGTTTTTATTTTTTCTTTTCTGTTGCCTGGGACATTTATAGGGCTTTGCTGTCTGACTGGCAGAGAGAGAGAATAAAGAGGTTTTATCTCCATTATGCACCTTCCATTACAAATGCATATATTTAATAGCTTGCAGTGACCTTAAGCCACATGATGTAATCCTTATGCAATTTTTAATAAAGGCAGAATTCCCATCAAGTTTGAGGGTCGTTCAATATAGAAGACAAGTCACAATTTACCCCATTAGACTATAAAATATTCTGCCCTGGTGCCTTATGTTCTTTCAATAATGTATTTAAATGGCATCTCTGGAAATGAAGGAATTCTCTTTGATTTGATAAAATAATGGGCTTTTCTATTAGTCTTTGTAAGGAACCTTGATCCCATAAATACCTCTAGATTTATAAATGGAATCTTCTAGAGTGTGTCCAGCATGACTGCTTTAACTCCTTGTCCTTTTGTTTAGTTTTTGTTTCATTTAATTTTACTTTTCCAAACAAAACAGTTCAATCTAAACCATAGCAGTAAAGGCAAATAAATCTCTACTCATAATTTTTCTAGGGATTTGGCAATCAGGAACTCACAGGTTACTCTGATAAGAAAGAGAAGGGAGAAAGGACCCAATAAAGGCAGGACCAGCTGCTCCATCAGTGGCCTGAGAGCCAGAGGAAGCCCTGGAAAAATAAATGACTGCTTCATTCTTTCCATTTTCCAGCTTCTGCCCTTTTCAGTTGCCTGTAAAAACTTGCCTGAAGCTAGATTCCCCTTCTGGAAAGAGAAACATGTTTGGTGTGATTGCAGATTGTGTTAAATGTGTGATAAGGTAACAAGACAATGGTGAATTCATAAAGATAATGGTTTCCCTCTTTTTCCTGCTGGTCACTGCCTTTATTTATCCCTATCAGGTAGGCAGTGCTGCAACATGCTGCACTTAAAGTTCACTCCAAAGGAGGTTGAAAAATAAATGAAGAAGACCTTCTTGAGGCCAAAGAAAGTAATTTATTAGTCCTTAAAGCTGAAGTTTATAAATTTGAAAGGCCTTCGTGGGGCTAAAGAAAATAAATTAAACCCAAAAAGATGCTATTTCAGGGACATAGATTTATCATTTGGAGGTGTGTGAGGGCTATACTCGTATTCTGAAGTTTCATAAAGGAGGCTCTTTGTTTCTTCTCTGAAAAATCCATTCGCTTCAAAAATACCAAGCTCCCTGTAAGATTCAAAGTACCTGATGTTTCCTGGATCCTGGAATAAATTACTGTCCCCTCTTTCTGTTAAATTGGACTTATGTGCCATTTCCTTTGGAGAATATTTTGCATAGAAAAAAGTTATTTGAGCTGTTTCTGGTTTAAGACCACATGACTGGCTGGTCTTCTCATTTCTCACCCATTCCCACCAGCAAACATCTGCACCAAAAGCACAGGAGGATCCTGGTGGATGTGGTGGGGATGTATCTGCACCACCAGAAAAAAACAGGGAGTTCAGGTCATTTTGTAGCAGTCATAAATGGCAGCAGAGGAAGCAGAGACCTGCTGGGGTGCAGAGAACTTCTTTTCATCCTTCTTTTTTGTATTCTGTCTCTCCCATAACTTTTGTGTTCCCTGATACTGCTCAAGGAGTAGCAAGAGAGGTGCTGCTTCTAGCAGAGAGCTTTTACTTTGCTGCTCTTGCAGCTTGGGATATTTCTTCACTGACGTCCTCCCCATGGTTTGATAGAATTTTCTCTAGAAAACTGTAGAGAAAACTAGAGAACAGAGAAAACTCTTTTCCTTAACAAAATATTATTTCTACAGGACTTAGTTTGTCAATGCATGCATTTCAGTATTGCTGATTTTTTTTTTTCCCCTTTTTTTTGAAACCTGTTTTCTGGAGGAAAAAATAACTCAGTCCTCAACACCTTCCACATTCCAGAAAGTTCTGTAATCCAGAGGATGTTTCACCTCATGTGACAGAGAGAGGTTATCAAGCCCACGTGGGATTTGCAAAGTGTCCCCAGCTCCTTCCCAGCGGCCCTGGGAAGCTGCAGGGAATGTTTTTGATGAGCAGAGGCACCCCAGCCCTAAGAGGTTGGTGAAACTGCTCTGGTGTTCCTAACAGTAGTCAAAGGAGAGGCAAAAGCAAGTTAGAGCACACAAACCTCGGATCAAACAGTTCAGTATTTGCTTCAGTTGACCCTTCTGAGTGTGAGTTGTGTTAAATCAGCTCTGTGAGACACAGCAGCCCCAAGAACACGCCTGGGGGCAAGTCAGAACTCTGCTCTGCAATTTTGCCTCTGGCTGACAGCTGTAAAAAGAGTTAACTAATGGAATATTCTAAATGGGTAAATAACGAGGAAAAAAAATAGAAAGCTAGAGACAGCTGCCCATAAAGCACAGAATGAATTCCTACTTGCAGAATTCAGTTTCTTTTCCTACTTTGACATTCCTGGCCATCATATAAACCAGCCTGTGAGTCCAGAGCAGTAGGCAGCAAAATCCTCATTAAGTCACCCACACTCCTGTTTTTTTTCTTGTAATCTCAAGTTTTTCCTCTCCCACAGTGACATGTGCTGGAGGGAAGCACTGTGTCAATACCTGAGGGAAGGGAATTTAGGATGTTACATTGAAAGTTTTGCCTTTGCTGATGTACAGATGATGGCTTCTAAAACTGCTGAAGATTAGAGTGCAATGCCACTGGTGGTCCTCCAAAAACTGGAGCACCCTGCAGCAAGGTACAAGCTCCTCCAGAGCCTGGTTTGCTCTCCCTACTCCACAACATTTAGTAAGAAGGGCCAGAAATATTCAAAGGACCTGAAACATTGCAGGAAATTGGGGGTTGAGGGTCCTGTTTCCTGAGCTCTGACGTTTTCCTTAGTGTGGTGTAAGAAAGAGAAGCAGTGTCCCTGTGACCAGAGACAGCTCAGCTCATGCAGGTGACAGAGGCCTGGGAGGGCTTGTGAGGGTCCTGCCTTAGTGCTGAAAGGATCTAAGGCAGTGGAATTAGCCAGAAAAGTGCAGTTTTCCCTCATAATAGCTTCCAGAATAATTGTGTTACCACAGAGATTAATAATTAAGGAAAGCTCTCTCCCTTCCGATTTATCACAATCTAGGCTGAAGGAGTTTTGTATTATTTTTCAGGTGATATTAATTAGATTCACCTTGAGTTATGAAACATTGTGTAACAGAGATGTCTGTATTTCCTACTCCAATGATACAACAGAGTTTGATTTTTCCAAACATTTCATACAAATTGGCCTGTGGGGCAGCTCAGGAACACTTCAGGCCAGGCCATGGTTCGGGTTTGTGAGTTATTAGCAGGAGAAAACAAAGAAACCTTGTAGGCTGACAGTGGGGTTTTCCTCTGCTCCACAGAGGTAGATAGAAATGTAATGGGCAAAGTGTTCCCACTGAATATTTTGCATGTAATCACAGACAGGGAAGAAGTCTTCCCCAGCTTTTCCTCTCCCATTTGCAGATTTGGGGGCACACCTGGAGTTTTAACCCTGTGTTTTTTTGAGAAGGCAGCGCTGTGTGACCCACACTGGGGGAGGAGGATCCCGCCAGGACTGCAGCTGGCACAGCTCCTCCAAGCAGCCCTTCATCCATCGTGTGCTGCTTCTGGGGAACACAGAGGTTCTGAACAGGTTTTTGAACTCATCAAGAGGCATGACATGTCCTTGAAACAGCTGCCATGTTCATTTCTGGCACTTGCTGAAATAAGACAATAAGTTTCCAGTTTCTTGTTTTTCTGACTTTTCATTCATCCTGGGACCTTAAAGTCAAGCTGAATTTTTCCTGGTTTGCAGATTGTGTTGCTGCTAGTGATGATGAATTATTCATTGTTAATCTAAATGAATGAGCCTATTGATGAGTGCAAATCAGAAATTAGTTCAGTTAACTTTCCAGGAGCTTTACTGCCCAGAGGAACTGTTTGATAAGGAACAAAACTGGCCAAAACCGTTGTGTTGAGGGAACTTCATCATTTTCTCAAAACCAGATTTCAAAACTGTTTTAGCAGATGAAATGTTTTTGCCGGCTCTGTTTCTGAAAGGATTTACAGTATGAGGTAGATCTCTCTTGGCATAAAAGTCAGGCATTCCTCACTCAGCCTATGGAATAATGTTGCACTGAAGGGTTCAGTAGCTGACTTTGGCTCATGAAAAAGTGATGAGCACTACAGCCACTGCAGCTGGAGTCCTGGGACTTGCTGTGACTGTGCAGAGCCCCACTGGAACCAGGGGCTGTGCCCAGTGCTGTCACCCACTGCAGTGACACCCGGCTTTGGATTCCCAGGCAGAGCAAGGAGTGCTGCACAACAGGATTAATAACAATAGGATTAATAACAATAGGATTAATAACAATAGGATTAATAACAACAGGATTAATAACAGCCCAAATGGATCCTGGCCAGCAGAAATGCCTGCTCCCACTGCAAAGAGCCCCCGAGCTCTCCACTCCATCTCCTCCCAGTGACAACTGCCATTAAACAACCAGGGCCACTTTTCAAAATTCAGCAATAACACTGTCATCTGAAATTCCACAAATACTGACTGGACAATTTAAAACCCAATGTTTTTTACCTGTCTTGCAAACTCTTGCTAATGCTCACTTTCACCTGCATGCCCAGTTGATTTATATGCATTGGCAGACAGATACGTAGAAAGAGAACTCTTTTATTTATTTTTTTTCCCAAAATAGAAAATAAGACTAAATACTTTTTACTGGTTTTCTAACACGACTATTTGCAAAAAGGTATAGCTCAGGAAAAAGCCTTTCCTAGGTTTTCTTCCATGAATCATGCCATGCAGATCTGTATGCAGACTCAAAATTAGAACACCTGTAGTCAGACTCCATGTTTTTACTGTTCTAAGGCATTAAATGAGGTTGTTTTTCTGTATTTCTCTGCTTGAAAAAAAGTAATGCAAATACCTTCATCTGTTTTTATTTGCTCATTCAGCACAAATAGTTTGTGTTCCCCAGACTTGTATTTATTAAAAAAAGAAAATAAAATAAAAGAAAAAATAATCATTTAGCCATATAATAAAAAAAATTAAAATTCATTTGCTCTCCAAAGCACGTAGATGTACAGTTATGAACTAGTAACCCATAGGGCAAAATTAACTTTTGCCTGGTAAGAGAAGATCCCTGCTGTCACTCCTCCCTCTCCCCCCTGATCTGTTCAATACTTTCTGGGAATGCACAGTGTAAAACCTACAGAAGATCAAATCTTTCCCGGATTTGGTTTTATTACATAAAGGCAGTGCATTCAAGTAATTTGTGTCATGCTGCTCCCCTGCACTCCCTCGGCACAACGTGCTCCAGGAGCAGGAACAAAAGCACAAGTGTGACATCTATTGACAGCCCTGACTGGCAGGACAGGCAGCCTGAAAGCTGCAGCAGGAGCAGGGAGAGGTCTGTGACAGCCTCTCCACTGCAGGACTCATCATTTTTAAAGAGATTTACAGCAAAAGGCTCATCTTGGTTTTGAATTCCCCGTGTTTTATATGTTCAGTTAAACCTAAGCCCTGCACAAGCTTCTAGAGGAAGCTGAACTGTGAGAAACAAAAGCTACCAGAAGATCCTCCAGACTCCTGAGGGAGTGCTGGGAACGCTTCGTGCTTCTGGTGTCCATTTGCTCTTCCCCTAGGCATTTTCCACTGGCTAATGGTTAATGCATCCAGCCCTGCAGGGCGGTGCTCCTCAGCCTGTGCTGGCTCTGGAAATACCCTGGTTCCCGAGCTGGAGCAACCTGAGGAGCCATCCCAGCTGTAATGAGCCATCTGCAGCTCTGCTGCGTGCTGGCCACCGCCCAAACCAGGATCCTGGGCACGCAGACCTTCCTCCCACTCTGCTGCAGCTGCTCTCGTGTTCAGGCTGTTTGAGCTGCAGGAATGAACGTTATTTACAGCGTTACAGACTCTGCCCAGCTGATATTTTCTCTTCTGAAGTGGCTGTAGAGGAGGCTGAAAGTGTCACTATGCCCAGTTGCAGGATTGCGTTTCCTGTACTGTGCACTTCTTGAATCATCTTCTGAAATTTCCCTTGCTCTTTTTTTAGCAAGGCACAGATTTTCTCACAGTTCTCCTAATGTCTGACACATCAAAGAGAGGTGTTTGCACTTCAAGTAGACAAGAGGCATTCTTATTGAGGCTCTTTCTGACAGGCAGAGAGGTGGTGGTCTCCTCGTGGTCAACTCAAGCATCACACTTGGATTTAAAGGCAAAATTTTCTGTGTGTCACCTCAATTCCACTCTTGTAATCTGGTGTCCATTTGCTCTTCCTTAGCACAAGGAGCCCTTGCTCATGGGTAGTTTCCAGACAAAAATCCTGTGAGTGAGCCCAGGGAAAGGTGGGATTTGAAAGTCCATAAGCCATCTACAGGGAAATAATTGCCAAAGGCTGCTTACTGAGATCTCTGCACGTGTTGTGGACCTTTAGAGGGAATAGTTTTTAAAGTAAATCATGTTTCTTATCTCGGTTTTCTAATGTGTAATTCCGTTGGCTTTGGAAAGGTGACTTCCAGTTTGTCTTTATTTCAAAACGACTGAAATCAGGCTTTTAATCTTCAACAAAACCTGGTTTTGCTGAGCCTTTGAAAGCTACTCTTAAGATGGATTTCCAATGTTTTTCAGTGGCGGTAGCTTTGAGATGAATCTGGATAGAACTGGGGATTTTACACCTCATTCTTCATTACATTCCTGTCACCAGAGGGGTTTGCATCTCAGCTTAAACTTTGAATCTTAATTTAACCAAATTAAAAAGTATTGTCACTCATTAAATGTATTGTGATACATTTATGTTTATTAGATGACCCAGATTAGATTTCCTCACTTGACTTTTAGCCATGGGTTCCTGAAAGAAGACAAACGTCTGCTCCTGGGAGTTTCTTTGTGTAACCTTCACTTCTACCCAGCTGGGATTGCTGCCTTTTACAAATACCTGCAGCACCTGTTCCTTCCTCTTCAAATCCAAGGCTTACCTGAAGGGATAAGAAGAAAGTAACCCAGACTCAAAGGTACAACTAAAATGTCTTCTTGTTTTCTTCAATGTTGCTGATTCTTAAAAAAAAGAAATACATTCCTTCAATAAATTAACACACAGCAAAGATCTGTGTGGGAGAATGTGGATAAAATATGTGTAATTTCAAAGTTTGCCCTTTTTCTGAGCCCCATATGCTAAGTACCAAAATAAAATTACAACACAGGGGAAATGGGATGATAGATCCAGGACATGGTGAGAAATATATGGCTATTAATTTGTAATTTTGTTTTGCTAACTGCGAGACTAGAAGGCTCTCTGCACACTAAATAATGATGGTATTTGGAGCGATAAATCTGAGCATCCTTGTGCTGTCTCCTGCTGTTGAATAAATCTGTTGGCTTGTTACAGGCTAACAGTTCTGCTGATGGTTTTAACTGGGCTGTTTCACACAAAACCCCTCACTGAGATCCTTGGCCAGGAGCTCTGCCCAAAGAGGTGGAGTAGGATGCCAGGATGGATCTAAGGTGCCCACAGCCCTCATTTTCTTGGGAGATTCTCCGTCCTCGAGCTCTGCTCTCACCACAGCAGAGCAGAATGGTCACTGCTGCTTGGCTGGGTCACCTGGTGGGGGAACCCTTCTTTCACAGCTGGAAACTCAGAGCAATCCCATTCATTACCTGCTCCCATTAAAGCCTTAACAAAAGCCAGGTTAGAGTGGGAAAACACATTTTCACTTGATAGAAGGGATCATTAGGCAGCTGAATGATTGCAGGAAGTGCAGTGTGGAGAAATTATACACTGGCAGGAGGATTCTCGCCAGTCCAGGAACCATTAACTCTTATATGTGCATAAAGGGGAGGATTTCTTGTTTAGTTGTTTTTGGGTTTTTGGCTTTTTTATTTTTTTTTTCTTAAGCTCTATTTTATGCTTTTCATCACCTGTTGTAGTGTGCAGAAGTGTGAGTTAAAAGACTGATGCAGAAGTTGGACAAACACATAAACTAGAAAATTGCAAAATAATCTTGTACCTGCTTCATCATCTGCTTCTCCACAGCCTGAAGTGAAACTGTCAAAAGAAGAATTCAGGGAGTTGTGCTGTGTGTATAAATTCCTTCAGCAGGAAGCAGTAGTGGCCACAGCTGGCTCTGGCACTCTCATGTAGGCAACACAGGGAAAGTCAGACCCTGCACCAACACAGCATGTTTTAAAGAGATGATCACCTGTTATCTGCCAGCCAAACACTTCTCAAGGACGGTTGGTTATGGTTCTTCCAGAGAAAATCTGCTCAGATTGCTCACAGATGGGTAAGTAGGATTCATGTTATTTTGGCATATTAAAGGTCAGTACATTTGGTTCATTTGCTGTCAGATGTGGCTTGTGGGAAGGTGATATGGTGATGTCAGAGCAGGGGTCTCAATGCATCTCCCCAGATTTTTCATTTGCCTTGCTGCATGAGCAGCCACACTGGCAGGGACTGGGCCAGGAGCATTGCAGTGCTTTTTTCCTTGTCTCCTCTGTAAAACTGAAACCAAAATCTGTTGACAAACACTTGAAGGATCGTGTAATATATTGTTTTGTGTCAATACACACACTGTTCATTGTGACAGCCCCATTCTCAGGATGAATGCCCTAATTTTTAAGCTATTAAAGGGACCTGTCTATATTTTAAAACACAAGGCCAGTCCCTTCCCAGATTTTTAGAGGAGTGCTCGCAGAATTGTAGATGTGGGCCCTGGAAAAAGTGGAAATCTCTTTGGCACAACCAGAAATGCAAAAATCTGTGGGGAAGGAGCAGGACTTTGGTCTATTACTCATCTTTGACTTGTTATTATTGAGTGTGTTAGGCTGGTAGATGTTGAATTTGAGCACCCACCTACATTTGCTGCCCTGGACAGGCATCCGGGGGCAACCATATGTCTTCCAAGACAAGTCTTATGTGAGCAGATGGAAGTGCTCAGTTGCACACAGATATTCTGGTGTTACAGCCTCCTCAGACCTCAGATCCTTCATTCTTTCAGCCAAATATTTGAACCCAGTCAAAACTGATGGCTGTGCATTCAAACCGTCCAAAAAGAAAACAGAGGGAATAACTGTAATAGAAGTGAGCTGATCGTTCTGGAAACATGCCAAAAATACACTCCATTGTCTGGAATTCATTTGCTGTGATTTTGCCGTAATTAGAGCTTGAACATTCATTAATTATACTGAGGTTTTTTTCAGAGGAAGTCAGGTAATCGCTGCTTTTCACAGTTGCTCATGAAGGATTGTAATTAAAGAGCCCTTGCCATTCTCAGTCTGTTAAAGGAACTAGCCCTGCATTCAGTCCCCTGCTCAAAATTTGCTTCCACCTCCCTCTCACAGCTGCTCAGGTTTGTTAAAAACTTTCTAGTAGTATTTGGGTAAAGACTGACTCTGGTATTTTTTCCCATTTCTGGTATTTTTTCCTCTTTGTGGCATTTCTTGCTTGCTCTGAGATCCTTGTTATACAAGTGTTACTTAAAGGTGAGTTGCTTATGGGGAGAACAAGAAGTGGATTGTAATTGTCTAACTCCCTCACATTTAAAACTTAATGTATTTTATAAAAACTATACCTATTCCACAGATTTTGGAAAACTCAGTAGTGCTAGGTAAAATTAGGGGAATGAGAAAGCTGGAAAAAGGGTAAAACTTTATTTCTGATGATCTAGTTATTGCTGATAGAAGAAACTTGGAAGGAGTAGAATGTGGAAATTATTATGGAGTTCTAGTTGGATGAACTTTGTATCTTCCTCTGCAGCATCTGTATACTGTAGGAAATAATAGGTCAGATCATGGGTTTTATCTCTGTGACAGTTCCCTTCTCTCTGAAGTTACTGGCTCAAAGTATAAATTGATGTTTTTGAACTGAAAACATGTCTGAGGTCTGTCTCGAGCATGCTCACCAATTTGCAGTGGGATTTTTATGGTCTTGCTGTAGACGAACACTTCAGCATTAAGAGTTGGAAAATGAGGCACGAAGTCTGAGCTTCATCCATAAGGTCTCTGTAATGTCAGCAGAGACAGGGAGGCAATGCCAAAAGAGATGGTGAAATTATTCTCCTTTTTTTAAAGAGCACTGGAAAGAGCAGAGAAAATTAAAAAGAATCCAGGGCACCTTCCTTGTTGTTGAATTAACTCTGCTATGACAGTGATACAGCTGCTCTTTTCTTTAAAGTTCACAACTCCTGCTAATTCTCTCACTCTCTTTATCACTTTAAAGAAGACATTACAGCCTATCACACCCATAATTCACTGGCTGGGACACCTTAAGCACATATTTGCATTGTTCTTATTGCAATGAATTTTAAAGGAGATGTTATAGTTCAACATGCCTGATCACAGTTAATCAACAAGCCATAAGTAAAAATCTCTGAGTGCCATGAAACAGATAAAAGAACATTATCAGTCCAGGGGTGTTTTTGTAATAAAATTATTCTTAAAATAACAGCTCTCTTAGGCTCGAACCAACAGAGCACAGAGGGTCAGGGCAGTGCTGAGGCATGAACAGAATTGCTGAGAATGGTGCAATTCACTTATTTTAAGGAAATTGAACAGAAAATGGTTATAATGTGCTCTGCAACAGGAAAAAATGGGTTGCAAGAGACTTCACAGAACAATTTCCAGTAGCATTGGCAGTGGTTTGACACCGATCCTGTGTTTCTCAATCCCCACCCATGTGTAGACCATTCCCAGTTCACATTATTTGTGGTAGGGTCCAAGCATCCCAGGGCAAATCCCTGTGGAAAGTGATGTTGTAAAGTACAGCAAAGGTGGCCAGATCTCTCTGGATCCTCCTGTAGCTATTTTGGAGGGCTGTGCTCTGGTACTTTTTCTCTGAATTTGCATGGTGCAGTTCTGTTTGGGGTTAGCTGCACGTGCTTTTCAAATGGTTTGCTACATAATGAAAGGGTGATGTGTGTATATCATTATCAAGGTGATGGTTATAACTTCCAACCATCTCCTGTTCTTTAGATTTCATTTGTCTCTGGGGACCCAAACAGAGGCTTGAAATGGGAAGGGGAGATGATGAGTCAGCCCAAGAGAGGGACTATGGCATCACCACATCAGTTTGACAAACCCCAGAGCTTATTATATCATTTGGACAAGTGTCACCCATATATTTGAATGATTTTCTGAGACAAAAGAAATCTTTTATCCCCTGAGGCAGACGAAAGATTCAGCCATTACTCCCCCTGAGTCTGATTTGCTGTCACTCTGACTACAAGAAACAGAAAAGTCCAGTAGAAATAACAGCCAGAGCATTACAGGACTGGGGATAGATTAGAAAGGAGTTATTGCTGGCACTTTCTATTCTCTCTTGGCCCACACAGCTATTTATTATTCACTTTCCTCCGGGTCTGGATTTATCTGATGACTGACATTCCAATACAAATTGAAATTTAAGCTTTAGGTTATACACATAGTTGCATCTTCAGGTCGAAGCAGAGTGAGTTAAGGGTGAGTCCCTCAATGTCAAGCAGAAGAGGAGCCAGACTGTGAGGGAAGAAAGTGGTATTATATTTGGCAGATGTTCTCAGTCCTCACAGCAAAGACATGACACTTACAGTAAGTAGAATTTCCCACAAATTAATGAAATGTTCTGCAAACTTTCCTGTCTGTCCTTTTAAGTCCTTGAGGTTTTTACACTCTGGAAATGATAACAAGCACTGCAAAGTTGGAGGCCGGTTAATGTTGTCACAGGAGAATAATATACAATGAATTCTGTCTAAATGAGCACCTGATATGAAAGACGTACAATGATAAGGCTCAGAACTCCACATTCACTCTCCACTGCGCTGCTCTCCAGTGGTAATATTTATATGCAGATAGCCATGTAAATGAATATCTTATGAATAACTCAAAGTCAGAGAGAAAAACAAATCCTTCTGTAAATAGATAAAACAAATTACAAGATGTCTTTTAGGATGATCTTTGAATTCACTGTACTTGAGGGGCAAAGGGGGAGCTTGGCGTTTTGCAAACGTTCTCTAAATGATTGGAGAGAGACACCTTCCCCTTTCCCATCTTCACACTGAATTTTTCTGTTTCATATGGCACAGAAGGGGATTAAGGTACAACTTGAAAGTCAGGAGTGCGATATTTAACCTGCTGTGTCATCCCCATACACGATCCTAATGAGGATGGATCCAGCCCTGCTGCTCCTCGTTGTGGCCGTGGAAATCACAGGCACCATGGCAGCTGGCAGAGATTCCCTTGGTTTTTAGAGACAGGGAAGAAAATCGCTCGGTCCTATGGACCAGACCGGGAGTTTAACAAAGAAAGACCTTTCCTGCGCTCTGTGAAGGACAAAGGGCTGAATTCCTGGCATCTAAAGCCTGATCAAGGGAATAGGAAGGTTAAACTGGCTCATTGCTTTTGTACAGGATATATTGTCAGATTTCATGCTTCTCTTCAGCTGCTGACAGCAGTTGCATGGACAGTTTTGTTTCAAATAGAAAGGAGTTAAAAACAATTGTTCAGGTTGCAAGGTCAGGCAGCAGGTTTAAGTTCCTATAGGCACATTAAGTTGTGCCTGCTGGTTACTCCCGGCTCTTCCCTGAGTGAAGAGAGGTCCTGGAGGGGAAGAGGGACTACTGAATTATTCAGGTAAAAGCTGCAAGGTGGAAAATGAAGGTTTTATCACAAATTTACTTGTCTTTTTCACACCATTTTCATACCCAGCAAATGTACTGCATCAGCAGGTGAAAATCCCCCTGCTACTGTGCCACAAGTCAGCTTTAGATGAAAATGTCCTTGTCAGGAAAATATCACCGTGCTTGGCCTCCCCTTAATGAGCGGTCAGAGAGCAGGGCTGGCACGTGGCAGCTGAGAAAGTGCAGCTAATGCTGTGGCAATACCTGTCCTACACAGCAATTAATTATTTGAGCCACTTCTCCCACCTCCTCTCACCTGGATTCTCCCTGGCTCAGTAAAATCCAAGTCATCCAATATGTGCCCTCCCTGTGGGCTTCAGATCTGGGGACCGCATTTACCTTTTGATCTCCACCAAAGAAACATTTATCTAAATTTAAAATTAATTAATATCATGCAGCTAAATCTGAACCCTGTGGATTACATTAAAGTTTATCCAATATGAGCAGGAAGCCTGATCCTCTGAATATAAATGACTGCATCATCTGCATGAGATTTAATTGAGAAAACTGCATCAAAAAGGCAAATTAAATACCAAGAACACAACAGATTTTCCACAGAGAAACACCGTGGGAAGTGAAAAACCATCTGTACAGAGAAGAACAGAATGACATTTTTGCATCATGTCAGCCAGATAGTATTTTCTCTTTCATCAATTATCTATGTTAAACATTTTGGTAAGACAGATAAATTAATGTACTTTTGACTATCACCTGACATTAGTTAAGATGATGAAAAGATCATTGCAAACTCAAAATGACACATCAATTTTAAACGGTTTCAAATTTACATTATTTCTCTAATCTTGTCTGTTCTGAGGCAGACAGAAATGCAGACTGAAAGGAGTGTTATTTAGAATTCCTATCAAACTTCTAGTCTGGGAAAACAATTTGGAGCCATACATTTGCACGAGTCTAAGTTTTCACACCGCTAGTTTTCTAAAAAACTTATGAACAGCATCATTAGGAATTCCAGTGAAAATTAACCCTACTGTTAATAAATATACTTAAAAATTATGGTTCCCAGCATATGTTTCCAAACCTCAGAAATGCTGCCATCTGTTTTTGCCTGGATTCTGAAATAGCCACAGTCAAGCGATGCTGTCAAAGCCTTGTAGCTTCCATATGCCTTTAAATCAACAGACAGGTTTGCACCAGGATTTCCGAAACCATGTGGACTCGTGGCGTTTCCTCATTGCTTCCAACAAAACCAGAAGTTTGGGCTGTGTGTTCTGCTTCCAGATTCACAGGTAGCTCAGCAGGAAAACTCAACACTCGAGTCACTGCTTCTCATTGCTAAGGGGTTTTAAGGCTAAAGAACAAGTAGCACAAATGTGATACATGTGATATATATGATATATGTGATATATGTGATATCCATGAGGTCCAATGGCTCCTGTTGCCAGAGTTTTAGAATATTTTCTCGAAAGCAATGTGGTATTTTAGTGTTTTTTACTCCAGCTGTAGCCGCATCTTTGGAATTGACATTCCCAGGATTATTTGAGCTCTGTTTACAAGGACCTAGACAAGGTGCTGCTGTTTTTAAACAGTCATTAATTTCTGTGTAAGCTGGTATAATACACCCCACACAGAGAAACTGGTTAATGAAAATAGCTCTGTTTCTCCAAGCTGTCAGCATGCTCCTGGAGTCTGCAAAGACTCTGCAGAGTTAAAAATAATGAACTGAGGTATCCACACAATTATTTATTTTCAAATTGGTGAAGTGCCATTTTCTTCTCAGTTCAGGAAATTAACCTCCCCAAAAGCCAGCTTGCTCTACACAAAATTAATAAAGCAGAGCATGCTGGCAATAACTTGCACATGTTTATTTATGTGGGATGTCTCCAGCTAGAAAGGCTAAGATGAAAAATTGACTCAAAAGGCTGCACTCCGAGGGGATTTACTCCTGGGTTGGACCCATTTTCATGTTGTTTAAACTCAGAATTGATGGAATAAGAACCTCTTGTGGAGTCTATAAAAATTAAGCTCTTGTATTATCACCTCTCCTTTTTTTTTATCCCGTGGCTTATACCTAACACTTTCTTTTAGGAAATAAGGTGTAGAGATTTGCAATCCAGTTCTAAAGGACAAAAGCAAGAGGGAAAAGGTGATGGGGGCTGCAGGGAATATCAAGCACAATAAATAATTTTCTCCGTATATTTTTACTGAAGCTCTACATGGTTAAACTGAAGTTGATATTTATTTTAAGTGCTGGTGAAATTTTCTCCCAGTTTATGTGCTTGCTGATCTGGGCTTTGCAAAACACCTGCAGTGTTTGTAGCACTGTACCCAATAATGAAAATCCCTTAAGATAGATCCTACTGAAAGTTAAATCAAGGTACTTCAAAATTAACTGTCTTTATCAGCCTGATTTAAATTTGATGTGAAGATTGGCTGTGATAGAATAATTTCCCTGGGATGCTTTTCCTGCTTTCTTCTGTTTATCCTCTCCCTGTTTCTCTCCTCGAGGAACACCCATTAACAACAACACCAGTTTGTATTTGGAGATTTATAACAGGTATTTATTACCTGTATTTATAACAGGTCTGTTAGTTCAATTTCTTCACTCATGGCTTTTCACTGCTGGCGCCATTCAGGATTCAGAATTTAGCAAAATTTTAGCATCAATCTTAGCTTTGAAAAGCCACATCAGCACAGTCCTGACGTGCCTGTGCTGGGTGCTTGCCTTCTCTGGGCAGCTGCCCAGGATGTGCCAGCAAAAAGAGGCTGCTCAGCACAGCTGAGAGGATCTCAGGGGCAGAAAAATATCTTCAGAGTGAAGGGAATCTGCTGATGGCATCTTCCCTGTGAGACACTGGCCATTGTACCTGAGTCCTTTCTGCCCTGGGCAGGTGTGGTCTTACAGGTCTTGTGCACATAAGAATGGATGTCCTGGGCACCAGCAGCAATTTGGGTTTTTATACTGGAGAGAGAGAAATTGGCAAAGACTGAATTTCAGAGCTGCAGCAGGCAAAATAATATTAATTTGGGAGCACACTGGAGTGTGGGAGCTTTCTGGGAGCTTTGAGTCCTGTTTGAAAGTGGGATGTTCAGGTGCTGTCCTACAAGCAACTTCTCAGATCTTGTTTGCATAATTTTCTTGAATCGTATCATTTAGCACTAGACATCAACAGGAATGTCAGCCCATGCAGAGAGTGTATTCCAGGGTGGAGACAGACACACAGAATTTCATTTCATACCCCCTCAGAATGCCAGCCTCTTCTACTTTTCCCTCCCTTAATTACCTGAGGACTGAAGTCTTTTATCCAAAAGAATTCCAGCTGACTGCTCTCTCCAAATGAACCCAGTTCAACCCAAATTACCACTCTGTCAAAATTCCTAAGTGTAATAACATTGCAGGGCCTTCATTACCTTGGAGAGGTAGTACTGTGTATACCAGGTCTGACCCATTTTTGGCTTTGAAACGCATCCTTTTGAAAGCCTAATAAATGCTGCTGTGCTCCTGTCAGAAATAGTGTCTGTGCAGCAGAAATAGGTGCTGTTTGCCTGTAGCTACATAGTGGAGTCATTCAGAGGCAGAATTCTCATGGGACTGAGTGCACATCCACACCTCCAGCTCGGGTTCTGGGGCTGCTTGAATCTTGGTGGGTGTGAGCTCAGCATTTCTCCCCCTCCCTGGCTGGGTGTGTTTGCACAGTTTGCAGGGAGTTTATCCTTCTGCTCTTAGAAAACCGGGACTCCCAGAGGTGTCAGCCCAGGCTGCAGGGTTTACCAGGGGGTGTAGCCAGGAGCTGAGAGGATAAAGAGTAAAACGGGAAGAGCCCTGGGTGTTTCCCCTCTGGCTGCTGTGGCTGCAGCCAACCCTCCCCCAGCTCTGTTCTTCCACCTGAGCAAACCTCACAGGGCTTTTGTTCTGTTACATCAAACTGGAGCTGCACAAACAACTTCTAATAACTCTCTTCACTGGCTGGAAGGGTTTTCTTTTGTTCCCAAGGTGCTGAGAGCAGCCTTGATAAATGTTAGTATTTGTTTTGCTGCATAATGCAGTGAACAACACTCCCTTCTTCTGCTGTCTGACAGTCTACACAAGAAAGAGCCTCTTCTGCCCCTTTGCTGAAGCAGGGAATGAACGTTGAGAAAGTGGGATTAGCCTAAGGCCCAGGAAAAGCTAAGAGCCCAGTACAGATGAGCCTGAGACCAAGGCCTTGGCAGGGAATGTCATCGCTAACTAAGGATAAAAAGGTCATAAATATCCAATAATCAAATGCTGTTTTTTCCTGGAGCTGCCTGAAACCAGGATATGGAAAGAACACATGCATATATCAGCATGTTCTTCTAGTTAGTTTTACTCTAGAAATTCAGATTAGCTTCTGGCAGGGTCTTTGATTTCTTCTTGAACTGGATTCATGTGATTGCCAGGAAAGACAGTTCAGTTTTATTTTCCCCAAACTGCTGTCTTGAAAAACAGAAGCGAGCCCCAATTAACAGAGGCCATGGAGCTCATCCCTGACCAAAATTACCATTGTTAATGCACTTCCACTGAGGATAATGCATCCCTGAATTGTGAACTTTATGGGGTGCATTTTATTTCGTGCTTTCAAATGGAAGGGATTCTGGTTGTGTACGGCCAGATTTCAAGCACTGTGAAACCCGGAGGCACTGAGACTTCAAGGAATTAGAATCTTATATTTTCTTAAAAGAAGTGAGTGGAAAATTAGACTGAAATCAACCCTGAAGGACAGTAGGAAAAACCCTACATTATTAGTGTGTCCAGATTCTGCTCAGTTAAGCAGCACAGTTCAGTCCTGTGACAGATGCAAAAAGACCCTAAAGTAGGCAGAACTATGGGAAAGGTGCTGGTTCTCACTTCCCTGCCTTTATGTGCGTCCTTCAGAGGCACCCTGACCTTCAGCAATTCTTCAGATAATTGAATCATGAATATTTTGTTCCTGTGATATGCCTGAGCCTAACAAATGAGCTTCTTCAAAAACCTGTATGGTTAATGGATTAAAGAAAGGAATTCAGCATAATATCTATAATTCTCTTAGTGATATTGAGTGCAGCAGTACTGGCTAACCTACTCCTTAATTTGCAAGCCCTTCTATTAGTACCAATGGCATTTTTCCCCTGTAAAACTAGGCAACTATTGGATGAAAAGCAGACATACTTATGTTCTAATTGGGCAAAACATTGATTGCATAGTTCACTGTACCTGTTTCTCTATTTTTGTAAACAGATAATGAATCAGCACTAGATAATTACAACTGAGTTCCAAAGCTGGTTTTTTCTACGTTGGGATCTTCTCTTTTCCTAGTTTCCCCTATCTGATTTTCCCCCTCTAGTCTTCAGGCTGAGCTGTGGGTAAAGCTTTTCATTATGTTGGGCATGATTTTCCTCCTTTCTGTTCCCAGGAGCTTGGGATGAGATTCATTTATCCTAACATTTGCACATAAAAATGAGATGTCTGCATGTTAGGGAGCCAGACTAGAGCCGGATTTTTATATAGTCAGTGGAGAGAAATAGATATGTAGAATTTTGCACAGTCCCCCTGTGTCCAGGAATATGCTTTAGACTGTAATGTAGACATTCAGGAAGATTTAATTGCCAATCCTGGAATCTGGCCAGGGTGAGGAATTGATGGCAGTGCTCACACGGAATGTGCTGCGGAGCATTACAGATAACATGTGATAATGGCTTTTCCTCTCCACTTATCTGGAGCCTGGCTTCCCCCAGCAGATGTTGCAGGACACACTTGGTTTCAGAAGCAAGTGTTGCCTCCTGTAAAACCAGTATCCAACACCTCAGAGACACAGGTTAAACTGGAACATGTTCTCCACTAGCATGGACCAGCTGAGGGTACAGTACATAAAATTATTTCTGCCTTTTAGCAAATGCACCAGAATCAGGTTATCCATTCTATTTACACTTCATTGTTGTGTGTTCTGCTGGAGCAGCTCTTATCAACACTGCACAGCCCTGTTATGTGGCACTAAATTTGCCTAAATTTAAAAATAATTGAGTACTTGAAGATGAAACCAACATTTGATCAGTTCTACCACAATCACCAGAATTATTTCCAAGATATTAAATTGTCACTTCTGGATAATTCTTCTGACAGCCCTAAAGCTGTGCACTGCTGCTTTGGTGTAAACAGATTCTGAATTTAGATTATAAACTAGATTATAAACTCACCTCCCTAAAAGTCGTTGTGCCAAACATGCCATGATTCAATATGGTTCCACAGGAAGGATCTGCTTCTCAGGCTTTAAATGGAGAGTTTAACCTGTAGGTTTGCAGGTCCTTAGTCTGATAACACCTCCCAAAGGACACCTCTTTACAAACAGCTTTATGCTGCTCTACATTCCTCGTGGCAGCCTTGGGTATGAACTTTCCCACTTCATTTTCTCTGCCAGGAAAAATGGATAAGACAAGGGTGCTGGAAAAGCATCCAAGAAAGTCGTCTCGGTGGAGATACTGGGAACACAAATCCACATTTGGCAGCTGTTCCTGGTTTGCATGTCCAGTTATGAGACGCAGAATTCCTCCAAGACAGGGAGATAGCATCTGATCATTCCATGCAGATGAAGCCTTAGAAATGCTTCTGTCATTCAAATTTTCACAAAGAAAATATAATTTGTGGTTATCCATGTGCTGCACAGGCAGATGGAAGCACAGCAGGTAGATAAATACTGACATTCTCTTCTCTGAATACCTTCAAAAGAAAGGTCAAAGGTAAGACAGGGAGTAAAGTGAATGTAGATTAGGCTGAACATCTGTTGAAGTGGGATAGTAGGGAAAATATTCAACACTTTTCAAACAGAAGCTCTGCTTTAAAAATATTGATGGGCATCTACTCAATTATAAATTCTTTGCTGTCTGTAGCATTAGTCTCTTAATAAAATTTAAAAAAAAAATCAAAAAAGGGCATGGGGGGAAGGTAAAGCACGATTAACTCCCAAGAGATAATTCACTCCTCTTTCCACAATGTAATACCAGAACTTGCTTGAGCTGGAAATACAAGAGAGTGGCTCAGCAGGTAGGTGGCATGAGGGGCACTTTGGCAATGTCACACTGTCCTCACTGTCCTCACTGTCCCATTCAGTCAGATGAGGATCTGGGGACAAGTGGCTGGTGGCAGCTGCCGTGGTGTGATGCTCCCAGCAGGGCAGTGCCCTTCTGCAGCAGCAGGGCAGACCTGGCTCTCTTCATTTCATACCAAAAAAAAAAAAAAAAATTAGTGACATGAATCTCAGTGAGCTCCAGAGAAGCGAAGACAGGCTGCTTTACACAGCTTTATGTGACCAAAACCAAAATAATCCCACTAATCAAACTGAGCATGTTGCATGAAATACAATATACCTCCTCTTCCTCCTGAAGTCTTCATTCATACCCTGCTTCTCAGGATTGATTAAATACTAATTTCACTTCCATTTCTTTGATGTTCCATTTTTCACCAGTCCCAGCTTTTGCTTTATCACAATGCCCATTCTGTGCTTTATTAATTCTTTGCTATTATTGGACCAATTGTCTGTAATGGGTGAGTAAACATATATTGACACAATTAAAGATAATGAGAAGAGGCAACCCCTTTTCTCCTGACCTTTTCACCAGGAAAATCCCATTTGATGTCAGTGAGGAAATGGCTGTTAATATTGTATTTGACTTATGCTAATAAGGCACCTGTCAACCCACAGCAACCTTTCCATCATTCCATGTACAACTGCAGCTTGTGAAGGAGTTAAACAGCAGTGAGTAAAACATCAACAGGCAGGTGATGTTGATTTGAGCCTTTGTGATATTATTAACAGAGAATTATATCCCATTTTCCTTATATTCCTAACCCTGTAGCTAAGACTCCTCCCCTCAGGATTGTAACACTACAATGTGGGGCTGAGGGAGGGCAAATTTGGATTTTGCTGTATCTGAAATTGGCCATTTCCACCTGGGATTTCAATAGCCAGGTTTTAAGACAAATGTCTTTAAAAAATCTGTTTCTAAACTAAGAAGGGACCCAACATGGTATTTTTTTCTTCTGTCTCTCTCTCCAAATATCTAATTCAAAACCCACGAGACATCTCTATTTGCTGTGTCATGTATCCAAATATTTAGCACTAACCATATGTTTCTGTGCTTTCTTGAAGCCTAAAATAATTTCTTAAACCATCCTTCCTTTTCGACTTCTACGTTCCAGTGCCTTTTTGGCAGCCTAACTGCTCAGTGGTTAAGTGAAATTTGTTTCACGAGAGAGGGTTTGTATCTGTGAGCATTTGCTTTTTTGCTGAGTTCATTACAAAGTGCTGCTGTGTGAAAGTCTATGGGGTCCAGGACTGAGCTGCTACAGCCAAGCTGGGACAACTGAACTTGTCTCATTAGCTTCAACTCATGTGTGGAAAAGAATGAGCATTAAAAGTCAAGGGAAATTAGAGAGGAGTACAAGATTCTGGAGGAACAAGTGGCAGAGGAAGAGCCCGCTGGATTAATTTTCTGGTTGTGATAAAAGTTGCAGGCAAAGAACCCCTGGGGGTGAAGGCCAGACAATAACTCATTGTGCAGTGAGTGGGGTCAGGGCCTCACCTTTTGCCAATCAGCTGCAAAGAGCAAAGATTTCTTGTCTTGAATAGCAATCATCCAAATTGCCAGCCCTGAGCTGCAGAGCTGAACCTGTTTCATGTAAACACTCAGGGCTGGACCTGGCAGGGCCTACAGCCCTGCTGGGGTGTGATCCTAAAGTTGTGTTCTGGCTGCTGAGAGATTGAATGAAGAAAAGTGGATCCAGGCAAATAAAAGCTAGAAAGGAGGAGTGGAAGGGGGGATGCCTAAAAAATCTGAATACAAGATGAGTGGGAAAATTAAAAAACAAACCTAATGCCATTCTCCTAAACATAAAAATTCTTCAGTTGAAATGCTGTAGCAACCATCCAGCTCTGAGGAAAGACTCCGGCTTTGGCCCATGATCCATAACTTAGATTTGGAACAATTTGAGTGCCTTTGCCTTTTCACACCACTCTGGTTGAATAGTTATCTGCTTATCTGATATTATCCAATATGACACATCGGCAGCTTGAAATGAGGTGCAAGTTTGCTTGTGGAGAGAAGATTCTTACCTGAAGACAGATTTAGGTGCAACCTTGTCAGCCCTATCAGTTCACGGGAGCATCCAAATTCCGAACTTAGGGAGTGTTGGAGCACCTTGCAGTGATTTCGCTCAGGCAATCACATTAGGATGCGTAATGAAAACCATAATGACATAAATATTTAATTCTTATAACTAGGTTCTAAACACTGTAGAAATGTTGTCATAATTGATTTTCAGCTAGTAACTTTTTTCTTCCCCTTTCTAATTAGTAGAGTACAGATGACATGCTACTGCATAATTGATAACAACTATGTTTTAAATTGCATCTATATGATCATTCTTACACAGTTACATCAAATGAATCAAGTGTCATTGCCTTTACACAGCTCAAGGGCTAGAGAGGACACAGCAGTAATTTTATGCTGGTGGTAGAGTCATATTAATGCTCATTGCTCTTCATCTGAAGACATCAAAGATCCTTGCAAAGCTGCGTGGAATACTCTGCTTTCATATACAGGGAACTGGAGGATGAGAAAGATTAGAACTCCCATTTTTTTAATCAGGAGGTCATTCAATCATCAAATCAAAACAAGTGAGTGGTGTTAAAATCTGAAAGTTTCACATGTATAGGGATCAAGCATAGAGCTCTGGACCTGCCTTAGCCCAGATAAATTAAACCATGCCTTATTCAGTATGCTGTGTGGGATGCCCAGACAGATGACACACCAGATACGATGGTTTCAAGGACACCAGGAGTAGCTTTGCTCTCTGGGAGAGCAGCTTGCCCAGCCAGACCTTCCCATTGTCCCAGGCTGGGAGTGACAAACACCTCAACCTGCATTGGAAAAGCAATATTGACCACAGCAGGGAGATATTGATCCAAATTTACTACAGAAAAATTACCTGGAGAATCAGAAAACATCAAAACTGATCTTTCCACGTGAAGGATTTCAGAGCCCACACTAGCTTTTTCTGGATGTGGCTTGGAACATAAAAATAACGATTTCTTAATTCATCCACCAAGCTGAAAAATCAATTATTGCACTCCTCAGATCTAGTGAACTGTTTGTTCCTTAATGTAATGACAATTGTCTTCCAAGCAAATTAAGTCCAGCACTAGAGAAAATAAAATATTCATTAGCACAGTTATTGGAAAAATAGATCAAATTATATTGAGGCAGTTTATTTTCCATGTTCTTACAAGGTGCTTGTAATACCATGCTGCCTGATTTTAAGTGATGTGAGGACAGTTTTCTGCTCTTCTGGGATAGAATGTTCCTGGAATTCCTGGAAAATCCCATAATCCCATAGTGAGGGTAAAAGCACAGACAGTGGAGTTTATCCTGGCTGACCTCTGCTTCTGTAGAGTACAGGAGTTAGAGTGGAACAGGATGTAGCAGCTGTGTGTTGGGGAAGAAGGACTGTAGTGTCACAACAGATGTGAAGAGAGGACTAAATTTGCATTTTAGTCCTACAGGGTGTCCTGACCAAAAGACAACCCCAAACCTCTGCCCCTTGAAGAAGTGACAGAGCTGCACACGATTCCGAAGGATGAAGTGCTTCATACGGGAGGAAATGTACTCAAATTTCTTGCTCTTCCCCTCTGCACAAACTTGTGGCTCATTTGGGTTCTTTTTTCTGTGGTTGGGGGAGAAAAAAAAAAGAACAGTCCAGTGTAGAACAACAAGCAGTATCTGCCACAGTGCCTGTACCAGGGTGCCTCAGACTCTTAAACTGCTCCCACCTCACAGCCCAGAGCTGGCAGTGGAAAATCAGGACCCTGGGGATACCTGAGGTTTTCTACCCCTTTTGGAACTCCAGGATGAGAACATGGATGTGCCAAACTCCAGGGATATTTCCCCTTGTTTTTCCAAAGATAACGATTGTCTTTAATCTACATGGAAATCAACCCATCCCCTCATCTGGCAGGCAGTCACAGAATCTGGAGTACAACCTCTTCTGCTCAGAACCCAGCTTCCCATTCAGAGCACAGCTGTTCTGACACCTCAAGACAATCCTCTCTCATCCTTTAGATGAATGTTAAAGTAGCAGCACAGAGTTGACTCTGGGAAGCAAAACTGGGTTCATTTGACAGAATTTTAAAAATAGTTAAAATTATTGTCTGTGATCTCTCAAGCGCCGAGAGAGGGAGAGAGGGGAGAAATGCAATTACCTGATTTGTGTGTGCTCATACATTATGTCTTTTCCTTCTTTCCTTACATCTGGGAATCTGTAATGCAGCTGACAGTGATTTAGGGTGTCTTAAGTGTTTTGGAACTAATCTCTGCTTTCCTGGGAATTTTCCTGGGAATATGCATTGCCCTTGTGTTCACTGACCTAGCTAGCTAATGATAAAGAAAAAAAATGCTATTTGGAGTAATAATGGGCAGTATCTGAATTACTGTTAATTGCTGCAGACAGGCTTAGCTCATGTGATGAATGTAAGCATTGCCTTTGAATATGAACTTGCATTTATTGCGAAGCAGAGAGTAGTACAGACCTGACCAGAGAATAAATATTTTTAGATTAATTAGTGACCTACTTGCAGATACACAGAGCAGTCGGCCGGGTTTTATTTTTCTGTAAGAAGTATTTTAAGTCTCTACCAGTTCAGCAGCAGATCTCAGTGCATTCTGCAGGATTGCAGCACCTATTCAGGCTTCGGACAAAACAGGTGGAGGAAATTCCTTCTAGCAATTAAACAGCCCTTGACATTCATGGAGTAGAGAGAATTCTTTTGTGTTTTTGTAAGCTGGGGCACATCAACAGCCCCTCTCTGTGCAGTGTAGTTTTAACAAGACCTGTCACCTCTGGCAATAATCATCTCTTCTTAGCTCCTTTCAAATGTGCTGAGGAGACATTGAGGGCTTTGCAGCTCAACACTCCAGCTCAAGGAATCACCCATGTTAAGGAGGGTTCTTGAACGCATGCTGAAGTTTAAATATGTATTTAAATGCTTTTCAGGGTGGTTTATAGTACACAGCAACTTTTCCTGCCTCAGGGCTTCAATTAGGAAATGATAGTGAACATCTGTGCTTGCGCTGGTGAAGGGGACTGAAGAGAGAGTAGGAAAGCATCCCACATTACCAGAGATACCTTTTGGCTCTTGGTTTGCAAGGGCTGGAGAGTTCACCTTCCAAAGTGTGTCCCTCTAATGAATCCTTCCTCTTATTCTGAAAAAAACATACTGAAATCCTGTAGGATATAAATGATCAAAAGCCTTTGACTTTAAGACTAGTTTAAACCAGTATCTATAGGAAGGAAAGTGCTGCTAGGGGCCAGACATTTCAATTTTAAGACATGGCAAAGCCTGATTGTGGGTTCTTAGATGGTTTAGGTCAAACTACTCAGTTCACACAAGGTGGAGACAGGTCTGGCACATAGGAAAGCAAGTTGTTTGCTAAAACCTGTGGTTGAAACCTATTGTTTCCTAATTTGTTGGTAAGAAAATCATTAAATGTTGTAGTGCAAGGCAGGTTCCAGCACTGCAGGCTGGGAGTTGTCATTGTGTTAAGTCTCTGCACCTCCAGCTGGGCTCAGTTTGATCCACAAATATCCCAGTTCACTGCAGCGTCATGTTGAGGGAGATATTGTGAAGATTGGTGAAATTCTAAATATGGGAGAGAGATCAGCACCCCACATCTCTGCCAGAAGATCCCTGGCAAAGCCACCTCTTGTTTCCTCATGAATTACTGCACATGGGTGATGCTGTAACTTCTGTTCTCACGTTGGAACACAGGGAGCAGGGACATCTCCAGCACAGCATTCCCTGTTTGTCTCCTCATCCCTGAGATTGTGCCCACACACCATGAAATGTTTTCTGCATCTCTGCTTGAAGCTGTGTGGCATCATCCTTCACGTAAGTGAGAGACCCAGATACTGCTGAGATTGGTTGAACGGCAATGATAAAAAAATGGCAGAATTCTAATGGATCTTTACACAGTTCCTAGACAGTTAACAAGAAAAACTCTGCTGGCAGAGAGGTGAAAATAGGGGCAATGCATGTCTGATATCAAAGGGGCTTTATCCTCTCCAGAATTTCAAAAGAAGCTATTTCACTACTTACACTGTGCACAGAGAATTTTATCTCTCCCTGAAAAATAAAAATCAAAGGGAATTTTGAGATGTCTCTAAAAGAAATGGAATAATATTTTCTCATTGATAAGAAAAGTTAGTTAGGGCCCCCATCCATCAGTGCAGTACAATGAGGAGTAATTCCTCTTTCTTCTCACTACTTAATAAAGGGGGAGAAAATTCTCTAAGAGCAGGATTATAAAAGTCAGCAAAGTCCAAATGTTGTTTATATTCCTCCTCAGTGTGAAATCATTCCTACACACTGCTGAGGATGAAAACAATGTCAGTTGTACTCATGGAGCCCTCTTCAGCATCTTCACCATCAATAAGTGCAGCTTCAGAAGCAAGGCAGGGAGGGAAGGTGGAGGAAATTCCCATCTCCTCATCTGTGAGTGACTGAGACACTCAGACGGGCAGGGAATGCGAATCGTTATTCAAAGAAACGAGCTGGTTTCATGCACTGTTTCAAGGCACAGTATTTCCTTCCTTGGTAATTCTCACTGTGTGACCCATCCCGTGTTACCACATCAGCAACACGAGTTCTAAATGTCCTTGTGTGGGGTGACCACGAGCTGGCCACGCATCTGTCACCTTCCTGCAGGCTCCTCTCCCATGGGATCTGCCACTGGCACCTCCTGCTGCCAGGCTCCAGCAGAGACAACTGCTCTGTGCCACCCTGTGCCCCTTTGTGCCGCCCTGTGCCCCTTTGTGCCGCCCTGTGCCCCTTTGTGTCACCCTGTGCCCCTTTGTGCCAACCTGTGCCCCTTTGTGCCACCCTGTGCCCCTTTGTGCCACCCTGTGCCCTGCAGGCCCGCCCCACAGCCCGCAGCTCAGCTCTATCCCATCTCTTCCCACACTCATCTTTCCCTTTGGTCCTTGAATGTGCATTTTTGGGAACAGAGCTGAAGACTGTCCAAGACTGGGCTCTTCCATTATTAGTGTGATTTCGTGTACAGAATGTGGTGACACAGAGCTCAGCCAGGTTGTCACCCATCGTTTGAGGCATTAAAAGTGGCCATTTCAGGGATCTGAGGACAGCAGCAGCCAGGGGGGCTCACAGAACACAAAGCCTGGAAAGTGGATTTTGCTAATTGCAATGCTCATGAAAAAAATTTGGTTTTTAAAGGTTTTGGTAGCCACTTTTTAAGATTCTGTTCTCTGGTCTTTCACTTAGGCATCTGCTTACAATTTTCAGCTGACCAGATTATATATGGCCTTACAGTTTACTCTCTCCTCCTGTCTAATGTGAAGAATTTTGGCCTTTTGTTCTGGACAGTTTCTTGCCTTCATTGCTTTCTTCCATTAATCTATTTCAGTACTGTTTTTCCCTCTCTTTAGTGCAACATTTTCACTTTCTTGAGCAATGGACTGAACCTTTGCTTTTAACAAATTGAATTTTACAACATTGCGACTTTTTGATAGGTTTTAGGCAACTCTTAGATAAAGAGAATTTGGGGGAGTTTCAGTTATCTTAGGTTAAGTGAGGCAAGGGAGGAAGGAAATATTTGAACGAGCTGGTGAAGAAACAACTGCAACCTGATTGTTTGGAGACAAAATTGATCCTAAAGGGTTGTTACTGCACTGACTCTGTAGGAAATATAACAGCAGATCTGGGTTTTAATTTAGTTGATTCTCCTAAGCAAATTTTCAGCTTCTTTTTCACCTATATTTTAATTACTTATTTGTCTAACCTCATTAGTAACAATGCCCTTTCCTCTCCCAAAAGCTTTTTTAAGTTTTTTTTTGTTTCAGCAGGTTGATAACAGTTTCCTGAGGATAAATTTGATCAATGAGATGTGTATTGTGTATTATTGGGTCTGTCCCCACTTCTTCTCTGTGAGGGGAGGGTTTTTGTGCGCACAGCACAGACTGGTTGTGTCCACTGAGAGCAAAGCTGGGGGACATCAGTGAGCTGCAAATGCCCAAAGCAGAGTTGCAAAGGAGCTTAAAAGTTCTTCCCCTTCTCCTCCCTTGTCGCTGTCCGCAAAGGCAGAACAGAAAAAATTGGAACCAAGATGATCAGGGCACACTCAGTGCCCACACCAGGGATGGAATGAAATGAAAGTTGCCTTCAAGATGATCAGCAGAGCAACTGCTCAAAGCCTGACTCAGATAATTTAGTGCACAGACCGAGTTACCTGCAGGGCAGGTAGGAGGTTCTGCAGATCCAGGAATTTAAGGCTGGTTTGTTTCACAGCTGTTCCTGCAACATTTGGATTATCAACCAAAGCTTTCGCCTCTCCCTTGCACTTGTCAGCATTGGCTGTAGGTTGAATACATTGAAATCTCTCTGTGGTTTATTTGTGTTTTAATACTTTTGATCTCTCCTGAAATGCTAGCTGGGACTCAAGTCTGCCAGTGCTGCCTGCAGATCTGCCAGATTTTACTCTCTTTTCTTGAAAAGTTGTTTTATATCCTTTCAGCCTGCAACCTTCTTTTGAAATTTCTTGGCCAGGAAAGTTAAGGCTCAGAAAAAGAATAATTTCCACTTTGACTTATTTAAGGGCTGGTTTAGAAATGAGGGACAAGGAACTTGTACATTGGCCAGGGTATGATATAGATACTACCTCAGAAAAGGTTTCAAATGAACAAACATGGGTGTGTTCTGTGATTGGCATTCTGTACTCTTTATTCGATAAAGTGTAAAGGGGTTGTCTTACACAGAAAAAGTACTCTAACACAGATTAAGAGAATTAACAGCAAATAGTATTTGTTTATTTATTTATTTATTGGTCTTCTTTCCTCCTCCCTAGGATTTGAATTTCTATATTTGAGTCATTCCTTCTATCCCTCCTGAGGAGCTGCTTGACTGACAGCAGGGAAAGGTGTATTTTAAATAGTTCAAACTGTTCTCATTGCATTTATTGCAGTGCACTAACAAGGAATATCCAGAGCTCTTCTAGGCAGGATGGGGGGCTTCCCTGTTCCAGCTCTTCCAAGGCTGGTAACAAAAGAGGATAATGAAAGATGAAATCTGCCACAGCCCAGCCCTGTGTGCCACACGCTGCCCTACCTGACAGGTGGAACATTTACAGCTCAAAACTGCATCACAGGGGGCAAGAAATGAGATCATCTGGGGGGAAAAAAGAGGTCTGGAAATAAACGGGCAAAGACTTGAAGGTTTAGAAGGCCCTTGAGTAAATGAACTGCCTTTTCTGAAGTGTGATAGTGATCAAAAGAAGACAACCTGAGGAGTAGAGCTGTCGTCCCCAACCAAATGGACTGTCACATCATTTATCTGGCTGTTTTCTGGCAGCAGGCACTCTGTCAGAGCCTGCAGCCCAGAGAAACAGGGAGAGGGAGAGGAATAGCAGGCATCTGACAACTGAAATGATGCTCGCTGTGTTGCCATTGTCCCTGAATTTTGAAAGGCTAACATCAAAATATTATGACTCCCCAAATGTCATAATTTCAGTATCTCGACTCACTCATTTTCACTCTGTGCCTCAGAGCTTATGTTTAATCTCTTTAACATTCTATAATTACGTCTTCAGTGTGGATCAGTTATCTCAGAATACGGAAACAAATTACCATCATTATCTTCAATTGTTCTTTACAATTTTTTTGTCCTTTTTTTGTTTTCTGGCTTTCTTTACCAATGTCAAAAATGTAACTCACATTCCTGCTCCTTTGTCATGAATATACATTTGGCAGTAAATCATCTGCCAAGCAAGGATTTGTCCTTCTTTTTGCTGTTATTCCCCAGTTACCCTTGTTGGGCAACTCATTACTTTCTGCATATTCAAATAGTTTTATACAGCTCTCTAAGCAAGAACAAAGATTGGTAGCAGACAGACTCTTCTTAGTTTTTCAGGTTCCTCACTGAAATACTTTAAATTAACACAGGCTACATCCCCAAGAATAGTAGTGTTGTCTGCAGGAGTGGAGTTTATTGTGACAGTAATTCACTGGTCAGAGCTGGCTTCATCTGCACTGATGTGACAGCTAACGGCTGCTATTACACGAGTGATCCGTGAATTATAGAGTGACTTGTAACCATTCCACCACAACCATAAATAAATCTAATGAAGTGCTTTGCGAAAAAGAAACAAAAACAAAACAACAAAAAAAATACATTAAGCTACAGCTCTGGTTGGGCTGCAATCCACTAAAGCAGAGAAACAGAATTCTCGAATTTCAGCAGCACATTGTGATTTGATGGTTGGAGAGAAGTCGCTCTAACACTGAATATAGTGCTGCTTCATTCTGCACTCCCAAAGGGAAAATCAGCTCTTAAAATTCAGTCTTTGTAGCTCTTTTTGGCTAAATGATTAACTTTTGTCTCCAGGACAATCTGTCTGATTAAGATACGCTAGATGTGTATATTGTTTGGAATTTGGTGAGGAAAGTGTTTCGTGTGTGGCACTGGTCTGTCACTGACTGTTTGGGGCTCAGCTAGAGTCTGTGAATGCAGCTGAGGTAACCCAGCTGTGCAGAATTCTAAGTTAGGACATTTTTTTAAGGTGATGGCTCTGCTATAGGGATCGTGTCTTATTTCTTCTGAATTGACCAGGCTTTCTTTCAAAATGCTGCACTGAAAATCAACTTTCATCCAATCAGTATTTCTACCAAGAAAGGCTGATAGTGGTAAGTCTCTTGTAAAACAAATCATATCTTCCTGCCCTCCTCTCCCCATTTTATGAGGTACCTTTCCCCTTCTTATTGCTTTTTCTTTCATTTCTCACTCTCTCTGCTGCACACCAAGGCAATAAACTACTGAGGTGCAAAAAAAAAAGGCAAGTACTTAGTCCAGAATTGTATCCAAACCTGGCTGCTGCTTGAAAATAGTAATTTCTATCAACTGTATTTCAAATTAAAATGCTAAAGTGTTGGAGAAATGGGGTGTGGAAATACTTAATTTGATAGCAAATTACATTTATGGGTTGAAAAAATGATGTCTTTTAAAAATGGGCCCCAGTGTTCAATGCATACCTGTTTTAATTACCCAGGTGTGGAAAATAAAAAAATTATGCTTTGTTGGGAACATTTCAAGGACTGCTGATGTCAACAAAAGGCGAGATGCAGCACAAGCCCAGATCATTGGCTGTAGGCTTTTCTAAACCATCCAAACAGATTTACTCAAAACTCCTACAAATCAAGACCAGCACAAAGATGAAAACTCTGTTTTCTTGTGCAGCTCTTTATGAGCTAGTGTTGCAAGGTGTGGTTTTAAAACCAAGGCAAAGCACAGGATTTGGGGAAATGATGAACTGCATTTCTGGTTTTCATGTTTCTCTGCTGGTCTGTGCTCTTGTGGGTGAGAATTTGAGAGACAAGATGGAACTAAAATCAACCCTGATCACACTGCCTGGGCTTGGAATGCAGCATCAGAGGCTGCAATGAGGAGCCAGCCCTTGACTTCCCAAAATTAACTTTTTACCAACACTGGGCTGAGCTACAGCTTCAGAACCCACAAAGTCACAGTGGAACCAGGACCACGCCATAGTAGAGCTTACAGGAGAGAAAGTGTGGGGCTTTCTCTTTTGTAAAGCTTATGCCGTGTGATCTAGAATGTTCTTCAGTGAATTACACATTGTGAGGGATGTCTGTGATGCTCTGCTGTGCAGTTTCTGTGACTGTGCCCCAAGGGAGCAGCAGGGATGATGTGAGCCCACTGCACTTCTTTCACACAGGTAACAAGTTGTCTTCTGTGCCTTTTAATTTCATTATTATAAAGGAAGCCTGGAAATTTGCTGTTTGGCAGGCTCAGAACTCCAGTGTTTGGCTCCCACCACAGTGGTGATTCTCCAGAATCAGCTTCTCCTGGAAGAGCAGGATGGAGCTCACCCTGCAGCACCAGAGTGTGCCTGAGACAGGAGAGGATATCAAATGCTGCCTTCCATTGTGTCTCTTTCCGTCCAGGAACTCTTCTCCAAGGTTAGTGATGCTCTGCTGTGGCCTTTGGCCTGTGTTATCTTTAGCATTGCCATGTCTCTATAAATCACCATCCCCTTGCTGCAGGAAGTTCCTTGCACTTGGACTAATTTGTGAACACAGTCTGTGTGACAGCCAGTGAAGTTCTAATGCCTCTCCAGTATTCTGAAGAGTATTTTTCCCTCAGCCTGCACCTGAACTGAGAGACACCTCAGGGTTGTGCTGAGATCAGTAAATGGTACCTGCAGCAGCCCCTTACAGGAACAGCAGTGCCAAGGGGACCCCACCAAATGTCCCTGATGAGAAAAGTGCACTGACATGAAATTGCTGGAGTTGGATTTTAAGGAACATGAACTGCTTCATGGCTCCAGAATGAGGGCTCACTGGTGATATCTTTAAATATCTTTGGCATTTATTACCTTCTGCAATGGAAAAGTAGTTACCAGCATTCAAATGACTGCCATACATGAGGGTTGTGGAGAACAATCACATTAGAGAACTAAGAGAGAGGAGCCAGCAAAGCCCAGGCTTAATCTGAAAAATGTCTCTGTAACGAGCTCCTTTTACATCAGGGATGAATCCATGTGAAAACACTGATGTTAGTGCAAGTTTTCACTAATAAGCAAAATATTATTATTCATAATTGTGTGCATTACTGTACTTGAGCTGCCTTTGTGTTCTAGTGCTTGGTCATATGGATTGCCAGGCTTTCCAAGGAGCCTGAGGGTTAAGTGTTTGTCTTGGGGAAGCTTCTTGAGAATAGTTGTCTAATAAACACTCTGAGCTGGAGGGTAAAACAAGTGATATATGTTGCAGTACAGCAGGATAATGAATTAGTTAAAAGCAAACAACCCCCAAAACAGTAGACTGCCAGGGCAGGCCTGTGTCTGCCAACCAATATTTCTGTGCCAGCTTTCCAAAGGAAACACAGCCAAAAATAGGAGTGCAATAACTCATCGTGAAGGAAGAAAGCTATTACAGAGAGGATGAAACAGCAGCAGTGCCTCAGCACTAACCCCAGATTGTGAGGCTGATTCTCAGTCCTTTACCTGGTGCAGTAACTTATAAACAAGTGCAAACTGTGTCACATGCTGAATCAGAGCACTCTCCTGCCTCTCTGCAGAAGGGCAGAGCTGGGAGTAGTGTTCTGCAAAGGCTGGGGCTGGGTGCTTCTTTGGCTCCCAGGAGTGCTGCCAGCTGCAATGGGAATATTCTTACAGCTTTAGTGGCTGAAACAGCCCTGGCACCATTCAAGTGACATAAGGAACACCTTCGTAAAGCATTTTACACCGCGGGATATAAAGTTGTCTTAGGCAAAACAGGGCAGGTGTAAAGGCTGATTTCTGCAGCCTGCTCTGCTGCCTGAGCCTGCAAGCCTGGCTGGCTCCAGCGTCAGCAAATTAAGGTGAAACAGGAGAGACACTGGTCAAACATTGCTGATTTTCAGTCACCCTGCCAAAGCCAGATGTCTCCATTCACTTTGTAGCGAGGAAATGCCCTGTCATGCCCAACAACTAAAATAAGATTCATCAGCAAGATGAAATTCAACTTATTACATGCCTGAGTGGCCATTAGAAGAGGAGAAGGTGATGCTTGATTGCTGCTTGCAGCGGGTGCTCAGTGAGGAAGAAATGCTGGTACTTCAAGAGTGGGCAATAATGACAAACATCTGCCTCATTTGCAGTTTCACAGAGATGCAGGGCATGTCCTCTGACATCCCCGCTCAGAGCCAGGCCGGTCTCATCAGGCTCCTTTGCACCATCTGGATTAGTAGAGAGATAATTTTGCGAGGGAAAAACAGTGGGGATCAGGGAGGATCATTGTTCAGTTCTCTCCAGTGGATAATACCCCTCTATAGGCATGCTGGAAAGGTCACAGGAATTGAAGTATTAAGGGTCTGCTGTGATGTGAGACACACAGGCAGGCTTCCCAGTCATCACTTGAAGTTTCTCAGTCCTTGCTAGACCTGCTGAAGTTGAAAACTATTTACAAATGTGTGGAAATAGAGATTGCTTTGGAAATTTTGACTAATAGTATTCTGGAGTTAAAATGAACTTAAATTGCTTTTCTTTTTCTTTTCATTCTTATTTTTTTTCTGAGCCTTACACTCTCTTAGTCATGAAGACTTCTGTGGGATATTTCACAGACAACTCCTGCTTTAAGAGTGAACTGAGGCACAGAGACAGGGTTTCCTTAATTTGGGGAAGCACTTGAAATAATCCCTTGATTATGTTTCAGGACCACAGAGTGTCAAAATTTCAGATGTTTCCCTCAGTTTAGATATCTTAAACCAACACACTGAACATTGTGTATTCTGCTTATTCTGCTGCTTTAAGTAGAAGTGGGTTTCAACAGCATAAATGACCCCACTTTGTGCAGAGGTCCTCAAAATCCAATCCTTTCTTCAGAGAAGATACAGAGCTCCTGTTCCCCATTATGCACTTTAAAGGATATTTTCTATGTGATGGTACAGCAGAACTAAACAGATACCTGGTTCCTCCTCTGCTGTTGCAGAGAACAGGTCACAGACAGTGGCTGATCTGAATCAGGTGATTCCCTGACTGCACAGGGCTGGGTTGTGTCTCTTGACTCACCTCTCACAAGCCATATAAAATATGAAAACCGAGCCATTGCCATTGTTTAGGTACATGGCAGGTATTTTTGTCAAGAGGTCATGGCTCTGACCTTCTGCTCCATAAACAGTGCTTTTAAAGAAAAAAAAAAGTCCATTTGCCCTTCAATTTTCACTTTGGATTTGTTTTCCTACATTTATTCCTGTCTTCACCATGAACAACGCTGAGAGCTGCAGGATGTGAATTTTAATAGAGTGCATGTTTCAATCTGCAGCTATCAAGGCAGGCCGCATTTCTCTGTACATCTTTTCGTGCTTCATCTCCACACAGGGTGGGAGCCGTTCACTGCTGTCCCTGCTCCCCGCGGGCATTAACTCATTAACAGCAGCGCTGTAATTAGAGAAGGCTGAGAATCGCCCCGCAGGGCTGCCACCCTGCCAGGAAACATGCTGAGTGCCAAGGGCCAACAGGGAGCTGCTCAGCCAAACCCACAGAAACTGGCACAGCACCGTGCTGCTTGGCATGTTTGCTGTGATTCCATGCGAGGGAGAGCAAGGCTGGGAGACTGGAACAAGCTGCCAAGTTCTTTCCACACCTCCTAAGGCAAAACGTAGTCTGAGGACTGGCCTGTGCTCCCAGCAGGGAATGAGCAGGGAGCAGTGCCCAGTGCTCTTCACCACTGCAAGCTGGGATCTGTCCTGCACATCCCAGCCTAGCCCCTGGGATTCTGACCCACTGTACTTAATTGAAATACAAAATAGCACAATAGGGTTTTAAAATTTTGTTCTGTGTCTGAGAGCGATATGGGGAGAGAGGGAAGGATGATCTATACGCTGACAGAAGAAATGTTCTGAAGAACTATTCACATGTGTATTGTGGCATTAAACCTCCAGCTGGGAGTGAGCAGAGCATCTAAAGACCGGACTCTGTGTTCCCTCTCCTGCCACTGACTCCTTGCAGAGCCACCCATCACACAATGCCTCTGAGCTGTAAGGATCATCCCCACCCTGGACAGCAGCTGACCACAGCTGGAAATCTAAACAGAGCCATTTCATTGCAATGCTGGTTGTAAAGTCATCCAGGACACTGAAATGTGAAAGGTGCTGTGGCATCTGTGATGTTTTTTTACACATATTTTGCCTTGCAAGCACTGAATTAGTCCTAAATTAATGGGAGAAACATGAGCAGAACTAGAAATTGTAGAGATGGCACCAAACTTGGGCTAAAACCATGGGAGGTTTCCAGCTAGAACCTCCCTGAAGGAGAAGGGATATGTCACACTGCCACTAAAGGATTGTCACTTAAAGACATGTATGGGATGAACCTAGGGATAACCACTCCTGCGCTGGAGAGTTAAACATCTGAAGTGTTTTCTAGCTAAGTACTTCTTTCAGGATCACAGTTAATTGACGTGCCTGTGTTTACATCTATGTCAACATCTTTTACATCTTCTACAACTCCTTTTAAATCCTGGGAATTCCTTATAGAGCCTTTCATGCAAACAGATCTGGCCAGAGTTTGTTTAAGCAATATGCTCTGCAATACAGAAGAGAGATTTTTTCTATTTTCCTTTCTTGGGTTTTCATTTTTTCTCCTCTATCTGTATCCCCGCTATTTAGCAAGAAACAGTAGAGTTGGTCACATGAAATTAAACCTACTTTTACTTACCAGTCACTGAAACGCTAGGGTATTCTTAGATGTGTTTGGAAATGCTCCTAAGATATTAGGTAAACACTACAAATTGGATGTAAATGGAATCAGAGGAACAGCTGCCACCTCTTTTGCCAGCTGATTAATTTCTTTCTGAGTCACAACAATTACATTTCGGCGTGGCACACCCGCCAGGTTCTAAACTCGGACTGCAGTTGTTGCCACTGCTGCTTGTTGTTGGGTTGGGGGGCAGCTCCCCAGCAGTGAATTTCGATTATTCTCAGACCGTTCCACGTGCCCTGCACCAGTTCCCCCGTCCCCCGGGAATCTCTCTGGCTGGATGTACCTGCTGCACTCGGGATCACGGCGAGAAGAGACAGGCGTGGGCAGTTATTTACAGACTGAATTTCCTGCGGCAAATCTCTCCGAATCTCCAGTTTATTTCCCAGCGCCAGGGGTTCTGCCGCGCATTTTTGAGCTTCCACTGTCCCCTAGTGGTGCTTTGCTAGCGAAACGAGGATGCTCAGAGGACTGGAGCACCTGTGGAGGCAGGATGAGCTGGGGATGCTCACCTGGAGAAGAGAAGGCTCCGGGGAGGCTTTAGAGCCCCTTCCAGTGCCTAAAAGTGCGCCACAAGAGCTGGAAAAGGACTTTGGACAAGAGATAGAGTGACAGGACAGTTTTAAATTGATAGAGGGCAGGGTTAGATGGGACACTGAGTGGAAAATCTTCCTGATGAGGCAGGTGAGGCCCTGGCACAGGTCACCCAGAGAAGCCGTGGCTGCCCCATCCCTGGAAGTGTCCAAGGCCAGGCTGGAGCAATCTGGGATAGTGGAAGGTGTCCCAGTCTAGAAAATATAAAGCCTGACTGTGTGTGTCTGCCTCTCCTCCAAACCCTCTCTCCTGCAGTGGTTCCCAAGGCATCACTTTGGATATCCACTGTGCACCCCAGCACAGCCACTCCTCCTGCTTTCCCTTCATTTCAGCAGGAGCAGGTATTTGCTTTTTTGACCAGGCTTTAAATTTCGAATTAGCCTGCCTGTCAGCAGAAGTAGAGAAATGAAATTTAATGGGTTTCTTTCTTGCCTCACAAAGGGGCTGCCTGTGTGTGGGGGGCAGCAGGAACTTTGCAGCTGGGTGTACAGGAGGAGGGATTGCTCTGATGACGTTGTCTGCATGTAGCTTGCAAAGTGCCTCAGGGAAAAAGATGTTTGCAAACATAAAATATTAAACAGCCTTTGTTTCTAATAAACTTGATTGTTCCAAGGGAACAAATAACATTTGTTATAATGTGACTGTTTGTCCTATTTCCTGAGTTCATTTTATGAGTATCTGTTTTATCTCTCACCTGTAATAGGAGATCAGCTGAATATTTTACAAAATCAGTATTTCAGTAATATTTATATTATTGTATCAGTATTGCTACAAATGGTGCGATATATAACAAGATGAATAATTCTCAGAAAGCTATTTATTCAAGAAATCTAAGCCCAAAGTCCACAGAGACTCAGGTGTACACTTACCCTTTCTCAGGGGAGTACTCCAATTGGAGTCCATGTCAATATTTGCATGAGTGAATGTTAACAAGTTTAAGGCTTTTTTTCTTCTCTCATATATATTTACATAATATAACAACCTTGAATTAATTAGATGACTGATTCTTTGAAAATCATCTTTATTTCCTCCTTAGAGGTAGCTGTGAGTGGCTGAGCTGTGATTTGGGTTGGTTGGTTGTGATAGCTTAGCTGTGATCTTGCTGATTTGTAGTGGGATAAACATGCAAACACTTCTAAGGAAAATTCTTGTGTGAGAGCAGCTTTTTACATGGTTTTGGTTGGCTGGGTTTTGTTGTAAAAGCTGACACGGAGAGGAAGGTAAGCCAATAATTTGCCTTGTGTTGAACAAAGGATAAGGTGTTCTTCTCCCATCCTTTACCTGGCTTTCCCAGTGCACAGGCTCTGCAGTGGAGACATTCTCTCCCCATCTAGGCTTTGTATCCTACCTAAGCCTTTGTTACAGAATTTATCCTCTAGCAATAATGAATTTTTGATATTGGCTGTCTTTGAAATTCCTTTTCTTGAGTACTGGCAAGCAGTGAGATTCAGCAGAATGGCTGGTGGAGACTGGTTTAAGGATACAGTGATCCAAATGATCGTGGCAGTAAAAAAAGGAGGTTATTGGTATCATCTGATTTCCAGTACCTGAGGCTGCAGGTTTTTAGCTGCTTTAGGGTGCTCTAAACACAAGCTGCTTCTGAGCCATCACCTGCCCTGTAGCAGTGCTGGCACCTGGGTGCTTGTGTGGGCAGTTCAGTCCAGCCCAACCAGATGAAAAGTAATTAAAAATTAAAAATAAAATTTAATCTTCCCCCCCACAAAAATAAGTAGAAGCACTGGGGTTGGCTTGCAATAGGCAAGAAAAAAACACCCAATTCAAGTGTCCTAAATCATTTTCTGAAATGGCCTGAAGGTCACGGTCAGTGTAGGACCCAGGCTCACAACTTTGCATGCTCTGAATTGTGTCCAGGTGTGAACTTGGTGAGAGAACTGGGCCAAGTGAAGGCTGTGAGGCACCTGTTCACTGCAGGTGATGTATCTGGGTCCTATCATAGTTAATGATCAACATCCTGCACCCAGAGCAAGAGCCTAATTTAGCTCCTCAGGCATCACCTGGGAGGGCCAATCCTTTAAGAACTGTGAAGAGGAGCCTGGAGAGTTTAACCTCAGCAGGCTGCAGCAGTCCCTGTGAACCGCACTGTATTACCTCAGCTGATGATTAGTTAACTTTTTTGGCATGTCTTTCTGCAGTGCACTCCCTATTTGTAATGGAAATTATGGCCTTGGGAACTGCAACAAGTTCTTGCAAGACTGAATACCAGGGATGTAATGGAGATTCTCAGCCGCAGCAACAGGTAAGGAAAGGAAGAAAACAAACTGTGCTACTCTGGCCACACTGTTTACTCTCCTGCGCTGCTGTTTGCATGTGAATATGAGAGATATTTGTTATGCCCTTCAGCAAATATTGTTCTCGTCAGTACTGACGGGTGTATCAGCTGTGGATTAGCACCACTCTCCTCTCTGGAGCAATGTTTCCACTTCTCACTGGAGAGCCTTCACTAGGAAGATTTTTCACCTCTGCAAGCAGCTTCTAGAAGAGGAAAAAAACCACATGAGTTTTGATTTCAAACAAATTAGTCTTTGTCTGTAAATCCATACCTCTGGAAAAGAATCTTGTTGTGGAAGGCCCCAGCTGTTGTGTAGAAACAATGTCTTCTTTACAAAAATATAAATCTTTAAAATGTGCAATGGAATCTGACCCAGCCCACGAGATGATGGCCCTCAGTGGGGTGTCCCCCTGCACCACGGATTGGTGTCTGTCTGAAGTGCCCATGGTATTTCCAGCCTCAGCCTCCAAAATTGTGTTCAATATGAGAAGAAAAACACCCAGACATTTCAGCTTTAAATGCAGACCCATGTTTTCAGTTTTCTTTCCAATTTTCAGTTTTCATGCTGCATTTCAAGGGGAATTAAATATGAAATATACCTTGTTATTTAGCCAACACTTTAATGTGCCACTCTTAGCAGCAAAATACTGCTGAGTGCTCGCCTGTATGTGTGTGTGAACTTTTGTCCAAGCCCTATAGATGTCGAGGTAGTTTAGGAGGAATAGCAATCATTTCCCTCACAGTTTCATTCCAGTGGTTTATTTCTCCAGCTTATGCCATAAGCTTCTTCAGAGGAATCTGAAGAGCCAGATTTATAAGGAGAATGGATAATTTCATTGCGAAAAGACAGAACTAGCATTATGCACGTTAAGTTAAGGGTAAACAAATCTCATGCTTCAGGGCACAAAATGATTTCCTATTGGGCTCAGGAAAGATGTTTTTCTTCATGTAAAGCATTGTATGGTTGGCTAGACATATTGCTAAGGGCTTTATTTATTCTGCTGCCCTCTGAAGCATCAGTTTAGGAGACTTCGTTTTAGGTTGTGCTGGAGGCAGAGTGCCAGCTGTTGTTATAATTTTGCTTAGCATGGAGAGCCTGCTCTATAAACTCCCTGCTCCAGCAGCCCTGTGGTGCCTCGCAGTGGAGTTCCTCAAAAGCAGTCCAGGCTCTCCAACCTCCTCACCCGATATCAGCGGGACCAAATGAGGGCAGAGGTGCTACTTCCTTCCCCTCAGAAAAAAATCCAACATAGGATTCATCTAATTCCCACGCTGTAATTCTTATCTGCTGCTTCCACGGTGCAAGCAGTCACAGTGGAGACGTGATTCTCAGAAAGTGCTGTCAGGGCAGTCTGGAGTCTGCCTACCAGAAAAACTGAAATACCCAACAAAAAAAAAAAAAACACATCCCAGAGAAGGAGCAAGCAAGGTTATGAGATGGTCTTTCAGCTGAGGAGCCTCCTGCCTGCTGCGTGCAGGGAAAGTGCCTGTGGCTTCTGCCTGAGAGCACCTCCACACTGCCCAGATCAGGCTCTGCCCATCCTCCGTGCCACAGTAATTCAGCCTGTGACTTCAGCACAAAGAGCAGCAGACATGAAAGCAACTTTGAAAGTCCCCAGAAGAACTGCCTTTGTATTTGATGCCTGGAGTCAGGTTCCCTTAAGGAAATGGAAAGAGAGAGAAATAACTTCTAAGAGCCCTGGTGGATTTTCTTGTAAGTGGGAAGCCTATGTAATTTGGTAGAAACAGAAGGAATCCAAATCTGTTAATCCAGTGAAAGCCACAGGAATTTGGGTGTATACATTTGGGAAATTCATTGGCAGGAAAGGGAAGGCTTTCAGTTAAAACACTCCCATATGCCATCTGAACTCTAATTCTGTTCATGTGTTTGTTGTGCTTGTTTTGTAAAGTCACCTCTTCTCTCTATATTTTGCATCTGTAATATGACTGTGACAGCACCACCTTTGCCCAATTTAAGATGCAAGCTGCTCTGGCCTGTAGAAGGTGCTTTTTACAGAGTTTAACGTTATATTTAATATAAATAGTCACAGTGCTTTCCAGACAGAAATTATTTTATTGTGAATAAGGCTGAAACACGTTTTTTCCCATTAGAAATGTCTGAGTTCTTGTTGTCTGTCATTTCCTCCTCTCTCTAGCCTGACTTATGCTTTTGAAAGCTCTGACAGTTCCATGAGTTAATTGCAACCATCAGACTGGGTGCAGTTATTTTATAACGAATTAATCTGCTGGGTGAGCTCTGCCTGTAGGTCACTGGCATTTTGTTTGGGTGACAGATGACGAGTCTGGCAGGTTTGTGTATCTCAGGATCTGTCCTGCTGAGCTGTAACTCCAGCCTTTGAGATGAAGCCACCCTTCACACAGGGCTGGGGAGGTCTCTGCTCACTGGGATCTCGTGGTTGTGGTTCTGCAGCTCAGCCAAGGCTCAGGGTACAGCTCTGAGCTTCTCCAGGTGAACAACTCAAACTCCACTGCTGCTTTTCTGTGTAGAAGCTGAGGTGGTGATGGGACATCACCCCTTGTAGCCTAATGGAAAATATTTCATTTCCCACATCTTCACAACCCATATGGGAGGCTGCAGGAGGAAAGCTTTTTGTTCAGGGCGCTGGAGGAGGAAGAGAGGAAATCCTTTGGCATGATGATGCTGTAGAATGACGTTTCCTTGTGCAGATGAGGTCTGGGAGACTTAACACTGTTTCTAAATGTCTGCCTCATAATTATCCCCATTTTGCTACACAGCAGAATTGGGATGACCTGGACCTGGAAAGGATTTGGTTTGAGAACCAGGAGTACAAGTGCATCTAACAGGATTCCCATGATATGAAGGGAGGTGGCCATGGAATAAGATCAACAGCTGCTTTATTGGGAGGCTGCTGGTGGCTGGAAATTGCCTTGCTTGAAGGTTATATGGGTTACCTTTTTTATTTGAAATATAATTATAATCTGGGTTAGGCACTTCTGGTGTCATAAAGCTACATTTTTTTGTTGTTGTTCTTTAAGGTAAAAAGCCATAATTTCCTAAAATTTAAAACTTCCAAAGAGCATCAGATTGCAATTTCAGGGGCACCTTGTCTTTAACAGAGACAAATATTGCACCTCCATTGAGAATTGCTCTTCAAATTAGAAATTGAAGCCTTAATCTCTCAATCAAACAGCACTAAATAAAAACAGCATTTAACTTTTGCTATCACTCTTCCTTGAAATAGAAGATGAAAAGAAGTAACTGTGTTGTTGGAGCCTACTCCAGAAATTCCACGTTACTTTGTCAGAGCCTTTTAATGTTGTAAGAGAAGCTTCTGAATTGCAAATTGCTGGGCTTAGAAGTAATAAAAAAAATCCTATAACACAAATGTTACTTTTAAACATGCTGCTGAGATAGGGAGGGAATTGGGGTGTTGAAGACAAGGTCATCCTTGGAGGAGCTGTATTATCCCTTGAGGCCACAGGCCACACCAAAGCTGGGACATCCTCGAGCACAGTGTGAAATAACCACAAATAAAAACCAGTTCCTGTGCAGTGTGGACATTGCCACTCTCACTGACAGCAGTACATGGAGAATTCCAGTTGTCAGGTTATAGGTGGTAAAATGAGGCTGGTGGCAAACTCCTGACTGGAGTCTGTAGCAAGAGTTGTGCTTTCCTCATTAAATTAATCAGCAGGTTAATCGCAAGATCTGTTTTGTTCCTCCTGCTTGGGGCACAGTTCTTCTGTAAAAAAATGGTAATATATAGTCTTCAGAAAATTTTCTGGAATGGATACAGATGGATTGAAGATGCCCATCAGTAGATCTCCCTAGGTAACCGAGCTGTCCAGGAAAACCTTATTATCTCTTGTGGAAATCCATAAATTTATCTCATTCTCATCTCACCTTACTCTTTGCTCCTAAGCTGGATTACATAGCAAAACCTGCCAGTCAAAATCCCCTCAGCAGCTCCTGTGAGCTCTCTGGGTCAGGGTTTCCAAGCCAGGCCCCTCTCACTCCGAGCCCGCACGTTCTGCCTTCACCCAGAGTCAGAGCTCAGTAGTTCCTGCTCAGGAAAACGCAGCAATGTCTTCTCCACAGTGGTAGAATGAGGCCATAACTGCAGCAGATGTGCCCAGCAGGAAACAACTTCAATGCATGGAAATATCAGAAATATAAATGAATAACAGCAGCCCTGGTTAGAGCTCTGCAGCTCCAGCTGCTGCCAGAGCTCCTGCAGCTTTGCCAGAGCAGAGTGAGTTAAATCAGCTCTGACTTGGAGCTTCTTTGTGCCATAAATCAGGGAGGCGCTTGGAGAGGTGCAGAGGCAAGGGCTGCTGTAAACTTGTCTGCCTTCAGCGCAGCTCGGATAGAGGAGAAAACTGACATTTCCTCCTTTATTATGCAATGCTGTGCTGGATGTTTTTTGCACAGAATTATTTCAGTATGCAGGAAAAATCAGCTCTGAGATGCAAATGTCTCCCAGTGTAAGAATTTACCTGGAGGGGGAGGGAAACCATTAGCTCAGGAACAAGCCCTGTCTTTTTCTTCTGCCAAGTGTTGATGATAAAGGTTTCTTGCAGGAGATGTCAAACTAATTTGACTTTATTTTGCAAATATACAGAGACTGTTCAGTGTGTGATAGGAGTTGTCTGGAAAATGCTGTTCCAGGAGGATTAGAAAGCATCAAGCAGCCGTGCCAGGTGCCACATTCAGGGGACATTTGCTGCCTGCTAATGTGGAGGGCTTGAGGAGTCCATCCCAGGCAGGCAGATGTTTGCAGCTCAGCGCTGGGCTCTGTGACAGTGTGGAGAGTTTGGTTTCTTGTGGGTTTAGGTATTTTTTCCATGTTTCCATTCAGTTGAAAGAAATAATGAACAAAACAAATGGGTTTGAAATCTCACCATGGGATTGGCACTGTAAGGAGCAGTACAGGCAGAGTTTCAGTAATAAAGGAAAGGCTGTCACACGCTGAGTGTGACTGATGTCAGGTGAAGATCCTGTCAGGGACATTGCAAGTTCCCCAGACCCATACATCCAGTCACAATAGGGAACATTCAAATTTATTTACTTTTTTAAGATGAATTGATGGGTGAAGTCAAACCTCACTGTATTCCTGAGGTCAGAGTCCTTACCTTGGGTCCATCTTTAAGCTCCCTGGAGCAGGACTGGCCTCAGCAGGGCCCCAGCTTCAGAATTCCTCCTCCAACAAGTGTATTTATTGATTTCTCCTTTTCCTTAACATGACTTTAAAAGACCCTTCAGGGAAGAAGCTGTTAAATTCTTCCTACCGAAGGAACTCTTTCTTCTAGTTTGTAGCTACCCTCAGTAAGAGCTGTTCCTTGTAAGCACAGAGAGCTTAAATTAGTGTAGTCTGGATCCTTCTGGGGCTTGCACATCATCAAAAGCATTTCTTCTGTGCTCTAATTCTTCCTTTTTCAGTCTGAGCACCCAGAAGAGATGGCAGAGCTGCAGGCCATGTGATGGGCTCTGTGGGCAGATACAGAGCATCTTTTGTTTTGTTACTGGCAAGAATCAAGTTGAGATTTGATTTCCAAAATGGAAAAGGTGATGGCTTTTCTGAAGATTTATGAAACAAAATACTCGAAAGAAAAACTGGATGGCTCCTTTGGTCTTTTCTTCCTGAGTGTTCATCCAGTTCACTCTAGCTGTGGTAATCACCCTTGGAAGAGCTGTTATCTTCACAGCGTCTTCAGAAAGCCCTGGTGCTGCTTGTGAGAGCCCTGAGGTGTTTTTGAGGAATGGGAGAGTCATCCTTGCTTCCCCCCTGCGCCAGCAGCTGCCAAACAAACTTCCCACAAACAGCTTTTACAAGATCAGGAGGAATTCTTTGTCAGTGGCAATGAATTGAAGAAAAACAGTCCCAAAAAGAGCCTTTCATCAGAACTCCCTCTCACTCTGCTGGTTTGGGGCAGAGAAATCAGAGCTTGGATGTTCTGGCTTGAGGCATGGAAATTTATTACATCTGCCATCTACTGTGAGTTCAATTTTCTGGGAGTCTGCTGTGTGCTGCAAACAGCTCCATCTTGGTTTTGCTCCAAACGTATTAAAAGAAACCCACTGTGCTTTGTCATTGTATTTACTCCTGCATCTCACCATCTAAAAATAATTTAAGCTGAAAGGATATGAATTTTGTTTGTGCATGGGAAAAAAACCATAATGGTTTCAACTACTGTGATTTCAGGGAAACAAAGATGACAATAACTTAGAAAGTCAGTCTGCCTATGTTATCTATGGATTCAAGGAATGTTTAAAGCAGCAAAATTTAGAGCCATTTTTTCCATCACTTACACCTAAACAAGTGAAGTCAAAAGCAAGCATAAATCAATGCAGAATTGCACCAAAGCAGGCAGCTTGAGAAAACAGAAGAAGCTGGCAATTATCTCAAAGAGAAAATGGCTTTAGATTTAGATTCAGTAGCAGAAGTTGGTGGCAGTCAGGGTGGAAAGCCTGTAGTTTCTTTTTAAGCCTCTATTCTTTTTCTTCACCACTGTAGCAACTGTTTAGGAAGCAATATACTGTAGATGAAGCTTGCTGAACTGGAGAATGGAGTATTTCCCTGGTGTCTCTGAGAGACTTTGGAACAAATTGGACTGAGTATGACAAGCTGCACAGTGTTATTTTAGTGGCTGCAGATAACTGGGTTTCTCCTTCCAGGCATTGTGTCACTAGTTCATGTATTAAGAGTCAGATCCTGCTGCTGGCCACAGAAGTGAAGGATCTCCAGTGGAGACTCAGCGGTGGCTGGGGAAACTTAGGATTTATTGCTGTGCCACCCCGAGCAGGGGCTGCCCCTCAGGGCTCTGGCACCAGCAAACGTGGCTGTGTGTAGTCAAGTAAAAACTGCATTTATTAAACAAAATTCTCCTCTGTTTAATACAAGTGTAACTTATTTTTGCTGGTCCATCATGGTGATAGAGGCATAGGGCCGATTTCTTGTGGTACTGGACCAGGACTAATTGTTGGTGGAATGATGCTCTGGTGATTTAGTTCTGCCTGTGCCGCTTTTTCTCTGCCTGCGTTACAACTCGTGCAGCTTCTCCAACCCTTTCTGTGTGCTGGAAAAACAGGGTGGTTGTGCTTGGGAAGGAGAACATCTGCTGACTGGGATGATTTAAAGACAGCTGGGCTCTCTTCATGCTCCTGCCATTGATTTCTGGTAGGACCTTGAGCAGGGAATTCTGCACATTGTTGGGCCTAAGTGCTTGTGGCAGCTGATTAGACACAGAGATTCCCTAAAACTGGTTTTACCATGCAGGCACATCCTTAATCTCTGTACAGCTCAATCCCAGGTTATTCTGATCATCCTCTGGTTTGTTGTGAGGGAAGTGAAATGGTGCTTAAGTGTCTCACAAGGAGGGTGAGGGGCAGTTAGAAAAATACACAGTGAAATGTGCCAGAGAACAACTCCCTGCCCCACTGCTTCAACTGGGCTGTATGCACGTGCCGAGGGATCATGGAGGAGCAAACACAGCACATAATGAGCACTACTTTGAAAATGGATTTAAAAAATCCAGGAAAGCCCCATTGGTCGTGTTTATAATCATGCCATGGGTCTGTTATAGCAGGGAGAGTGTTTAAAAGGCAGCACATGTTTACTTGTGCTCAATAGCTGCCTCCAGCAATTTACATCTGCTAATGCAAAAGTGGATGAAGTTGTCTCGCAAACACTGGTGACAAAACCCAGCATCCACTTCTTCTTTAGTACTAAACACATGCAAGATTTTATGAATCGAGAACAGTGGATGCCATTTCCAAACACAGACTGCTCCAAGTGGAGCCAAATTTTTTCTTTATTGCACCTTGAAGTACTATTTCATTAGCGGAGGAAAGAACAAATTTGCTTTTTATCTCTTCCTTTACATTGAATTAAACCAGGTGCTTTTAAATTATGGGCCTGAAATTACCAACACTTTGGACTTGTGCAGTTTCCCATTAGATGTGCTAATACTGAATTATGTAACGTGTATTATTTCAGGTGGATTAATACATCAAATCTGTCTGCATCCATTTAGTGTCTCTTAAAACTGCAAATGTATTTGATCTGGGAGAAGTTTTATGTATTTTATGTGTAAGGGTGAGATGGCAAGATTTCTCAAATCTTTCACATGCATTTATATCTCTCAGAATGACTAAGGTCAAATAGAAGTTACGGCCACGTCTCTCACCAAATAACAACTGATTGAAAAATTAAATATTTGCAGTCAGAACCTACCAAGAACTTGGCTCTGTGTGTAGTGTTCAGACTGAACTGTTTGCTCTGTTCTTGATTTTTTTTTTAGGACAGACTGATGTTTGAATTTTTTAGCCACTGGACTGTGAGAATTTCAGTTGATAGTTAACAGTGCCTGTTCCCTAATTAACGTTCATTTTTGTGATCATATGCATTAGGGAAAAGAATGCTTCTAATTTAAAATTTAAAGAGGCCTTAATAACATAAAATGTAGTCCTGGCTTACTTTCCTCTGTAAATAATACAGAAAGCTCACGTGTGAGCAAGAGCTCATCTCCTGGGTGTGCAACAACTCAGCACCAGCAGGCGAGGCAGTTCCCTTTTTGGGTGATACCTGGTTTTCCTGAACCACCTCCAAACATTTCTGTTTTGTACAAGACCACGAAGGCAGCACAGCCCTGGGGCCCCTGTGCTGCACCCCCTTTGTTAATTCTTGCTCAGGAGGGAGGGGATGTTGATGCCAGCAGCCAGGGGAGCAGCAAACAGGAATGAGTTTTCCAAAGGTTTATCCTTTGCTTGTCTTTATTAACTGCTGCTGCTGAAACTTTTAACGTTCACTCTGGAGATTGGATGGACAACAGGGAAAAGCAGCCAGGATCATAATCTTCTGAAGGACGCCATAAAGATGGAACTAAAACTCCTCCTGAATTACCTTCCTCGCACACGCACACATTATAACAGAATTAGTAATTCTCATGATTCACTGAAATGACAGTTTCTTGCCCAGCATGATTTAATGGGGTGGTTGTTCCCTGCCAAGGGCTGCCACCTAAAATGCTGGATTTATGAGCTGGCTCAGTAGCTGAAACTCTGTAAGGTCTCATTTTTAAAATCTAAGATGCTTGAATAATCTAGGCTGGCTCTCTCACATTTGGGAGGAGTGGTGGAGAGGTAAAATGAGTTGTATGGAGTAGACTTGCAGAAATGTTTCTGACAGGAATATCCTTCCAATAACCAGTACAGCCATTACTGATATCAAGGTATCAGGAAACTGTATTATTTTTCATTTCTGCTCATAAGAATTTAATCAAAAAGCCACTGGAATTATTTCTTTCCTCTGAAGGACTTCCACCAGGTGCTGTTAGCCCAGCTTTATCTCCTGAAGGTCTGTTACAGTGTTATAAAAGACTGATGAGAAGAGGGAGTTTTCCTACTAAAATGAGAATAAATCATCATTTTTCATCCTGTAAGACCTGCTCATACAAATGGGACACTGCTACCACACAAAGACAAATCACTCTGCGTTACTGCTTTAGTCACTGAGTCCAAATTACCTCTGGAAGGGTGGGTCCCATCCTCCAGGTCCTCCTCCAGCCAAGCTCACCAGCTCAGCGAGCCAGATGGAGAAGAGTCATTTGCTTTTTGCTGCTGCAGGACACTAATGGCTGTTAATGGAGTGAGCAGCAGGTCTTGGCTCTTGCTCTGCTTGGCTTGGAGGAACGAGCCTGAGCCAAAGCAGCCCCAGAGCAGTGCCAGGTGATGAGTGTGGGTAAGGACAGCTTCAGATTAGTCCCAGGTAAGACAAAGGCTGCTGCTCCCCTTAGGAATGATGGAATCTGCAGAGGCAGAGGCTGTGGCACAAAAGGGAGTCACAGGGTGCAGTGCTCTGCCATCCCTCGCTGTGCAGCCCGTGCACAATCCTCTTCCTTATTTCTCCCTGTAACGTCCCCTTCCTCCTCCCAATTAGGTGTTGCAAACGGTTATTAATATTTATAAAGTGCTTTGTTGCTTTCTGGTGGGGAGGCTGGATTCCTGCTCAACAGCCACCCGTGACTTTCTCAGCCCTTAATTAGTGTAACCCTAATTCCCTGGACCTCCCCATTGCCATGGCAACATTATTTAATTGCGGAGTCAACTGGTCCCTCTCAGAGATTGTGGCCTGGCTCCTCTGGGTGTTCTGCTCTCGGTGCTATCAGGGGTAATTTCATGTTTTATTCTAAACTGGTAATAATTATAATTTCAAATTACAAAGCAAAAAAAGTACTGAGAGAAAGAAAATAAGAATAATCAGGTCCTTGTCAATGTCAGGGATAAAAAATGGGCTTTCAAATAGTAAATAGCATAAGTGGGTTGTAATTCCTGGTGCCTTAAGAGATGTCACAGGAGGGTAGAATTCTAAAGAAATACAAACAAGAGGATTTAAGACTCCTTAAATTTAATTGAAAAGTCCTGTTAGTTTCAATGGGAGAAAGAAAGTTATTGTGCATCAGAATATTACTAAATTAAAATTAATTTGGGCAAGAGCATTCCCTGTGTCTATTGCTGACTGGCTGGGGGGAAGCACTTTTGCATTACCATCAAAAAAATGTTTTCAGAAGCATCCACCTTGCACATAGTGAGCTTTCCTCTTCTTCTGGCAGGAAAAATGTCACAAGGATTATTTTAATGTCATTTTTCCTTTCAGGGGAAGTGAAGTTTTCTGAAGCAATATTTTATAAGTTTTTTCTCAGATCAGAATCAGCCATCCCAGTTAGGCACAAATGCACATGGCAGGGCAACACTGCAAGCAGACTCAGCTGGGACAGAGTCAAAAAGAGAATTTCAGCTCAAATGGTTTAAATCTGGCAAAGTTACCAGCAACAGAAAATGGCCTTGGAATAGAAAGAGTCTGACCTTCCTAAGGTGGATATTTGGTGTATCCAAATCACAAGATAGGCATTGTTGTTATTGCTTTAGTGGATGTGTTGTTGCAGACTTGGAGTGAGTTGACAAAAGGATTTTTTTGCTGCTCTGTACCAAATCTTCTGAAATCTCATTGGCTCAGGAAAGGAGAGGAAAAGGAGAAAACTTCTCCAGTATTTGTTTTATTTAAAGGGTTATTTTCCTTTGTTTATGCCCATCTCAGGACTGTCTTCTCTTCAGACCCTGCCAGTTCTTCTGCCTCTCCTGATCTTCTGTCCAGAGCACGGTGTTATTTCAGACAGACTGGGAGCTCTCCTAATTAACGTAGCTATTTTATTTGAATCTCAAACAATTTGGCCATCGAAACTGGAACTGCAGGAAAACAGTGAGTTTGCCCCTATTCCTAATTTCTTATTTTCCCTCCTCTCCCTTCCATACTATTTTTCTCTGACCCCGATTTGACCCAGTGTAGTTCAGCAGGAGCATGTGCAGCCCCTCGTTCTGCAGTTTCCCATATGGCAGCAAGGGAAGGAAAGCTGGTGCCAATTGCAGCTCCAGTTACAGCCAAAACAAGGTTGCTCCATTACTGCACTTGCAGCCACAATTAAATTTGCTAACCATGAAGAGGTGCCAAACCTGCCATTCCTTTGGGACATGGGACATCTGTTTAGTGTTAATGCCAACATGGGATTTGAGAAGAAACATCAAAACTTGCATCAGTTTCTGCTGTTTCATTTCTTCTTTAAAAAAAATTCTAGTTCATGTCTCCTCGGTTTCAGTTTGGCTTTTCTTGAGGCATTTCTAGTGCAGGCACCCACTCCACCAGTTGCTGTCCAACCAAATGCCCTGCAATGAGAGTTGCCCCTTGGTATTTCAGCATTTCTCTCCTTTACGTGGGAGATGAAGCTCTGTTCTAAGTCAATTTAAAACAGATTTAATACATGTGTCTGTCTTCACATTTACTTCTTCACAAGCCTTCTACTTCCCTTGCAGTGGTTCAGAGCTGAGATGACTCACTCTTAAAATGATAACACAATTTGCTAAATGGAATGTCAAAATACACAGGGAGTTGGGTGTTCTCTCATGGTATAATTTTCCCCCAATGAGTTAATATTTTTATGAGTTAATGTTGTTATTGGTAATATGCAGTGTGGTTATAAAAAGTGAAAATAGAGCAAGTCTGTGTAGGAGGGAGAAAAAAGCATCAAGGTTCAGGTAAAATGCCTCTGGAGATTCAGTTGGAGACAGGATGATGGATTCAGCTGTTCATTCCCAAAATATATAATGGCTGTAAGAACAGGCATTGAAAATATTAAAAATTAAAACACGGATTTCCTTTATTACCTTCAAGTGGCAGTTGAGAAATTGGTGAGGTTTAAGGTTGCTGAGCGCACGTGTTATGATCTGGCCTGTGTGACCACCATTGGCTGGCATCAAAAGGGAATGCAATTACACTTCTAATCAGAAATTCATGTTTCATAATCATATCACACTTCCAAATGCCTATTTCCTTTTCGAGTTTTCGAGAGAAAAAGAGAGAAACAACCCAAGAGAATGCATTGCAGATATGTTTGTAACTATTTCTACGCAAGCATTTGGTTGGCAGCCTCTGAAAGGAAAAAAAAACCTGTGTCTGGTGATGTGGAGCACCTGCCTGTAAACCAGGATTGCCTGGTTCTCTTCTCAGTGAATGAGTCCACACACAAACCACGTAACACCGTGAGGGCTTTTACTGTCAGCCAGAAATTCTAGTTACTCACCAGTCTGACTAGTTAAAGGATAGCAGTCTCTAAAATGCTTCACAGTTCTTTACAGTATTAAAAATGCTTAGAGATCAAAGATCAAACAGGTGGCACATCACAGGTGAATTACTGAGTGCTATTCTGCACTTGGGAGGGCTTCACTGAGTTTACACTGGGTCTTTTGCCCTGTCCTCTTTCAAGAGGTGGCTTTACCAACGCTCACCTGTGTCAGATCATCCAAATCAAATCAAAGTTTTCTCTCTCCCATTGCAAAAAGCTGTGAAAAGCTTCAGAGAACTCCAATGAATAATAATTTATTTTGATTACACTCGCCCTTGCACAGATTTCTCTGAAAGCTGGCTATAGGATATAATTCTTTCTATATTTACATGCCTTCTTCAAAGGAGTCTTTGGAGCTGGGTACATAACTCACTTTTATTGTTGGTGAGACAATAGATCCAGATGAGTGCTTCCCTTTGCTCATTTCACAAATTCTGTTTGGTTTTTTTTTCACTTGACCAAGGAATAGAAGAACACAGCTCAGGAAGGAGACTTGTACAAATAGAATTGGATATGAGTTTTGTACAAGGACATCTTCTGGACCAGTGAAGTGCAGCTGATGCTCTTAGAGCTGAAGAGGGCACTTTCAGGTAAGCAGTATTGCTCTGCCAGGCCATCTGCTTTTCCTTGAAGGACTCTTAACAAAATCTTGATGTTGAGATGACGCTTAGTTTAAAGTAGCTCAACTCATCCTCATCACCACCATCTCAAAATCAGTCATGTAACAGTTCTGGACTCTTGAAAGGTGTGGGTTCTCCTTCATTGGAGATTACATGGACACGGCACTCACAGAGACATCAAGCAACATTTTCAAGCTCATGGTTCCACAGCAATGGGGTTGTTCTCAGGAGCACTGAGGTCACTGAAGCTTGGATAAAAAAGGCTGCAAGGGATTTTCATTTTTTAAATGACCCTGCAGAGAAAACACCACATATGGATATGAATGTATTGCCCATAAATTCAGGGTTTTCTGCCAATCACACATTTCTTATTTGAATATTTGTTTCTGTGGAACCCCACAAAGTCTGTGCCAGTGCCAGGACCTGGTGCATTGTCAATACTTCTGGGCTGTGTTTTATAACAGAGATTTGCAGCACAGATTAACTTTTGAGGCTTTTCTTTACCTCTGACAGATTTTGTTTTATTATGGGATAGTTGGGGTTTGATAAATCCAGGGTTACAGAGCTGAATGGAGTTAAGCTGCTGAGGATATCTCCAGCTTATGTGTTTGATGCAGTTTCCTGCAGTTTCAGGGAAGTGGCTCAGTGACCTGAAGGATCCTTCCCTGTCAGCAAGACAAATGCTTCCGGATTGAACCTGTAATGTTCTGATTTCATGTAATGAATCACTGCTACCAGCCTGCCATGAAACGATATAAAAAATGCAACACAAAAAAATTGTTAAATGATATACTAAACAGCAATTTTCATACCAAATTTCTTTTATTTCCAGGACATTTGGGTGTTTTTCTTGTGTTTTTGTTTCATCATGAATTAATAAGTGTTTAGAAATGTTTTGCAATGCAGAAGTTCTGGGATTTGATGAGCTCTTTGAAGTAAATTAAGGAGGTATAAAATTCAAATGGTGAGACGTGGCCCAAGCCAGATTCAGTGTGGTTCCTGCTATTTCAAATAGGATATTTTACCTCTCATCATTTGTTTGAAAGTATCCATTCCTCTGGTTTCAACAAAGCAAAAGCACTTTCTTATTTAATTCGGTGTTAAAATATGAAAGTATTCTAGAATAAAAATTCCTCAGGCTCCAAGCTCACAATAGCTGTATTTCTGCAGCATTAATCTACAAAATAAATGTACATCTTGCTTCCAAGAGGAGTTTGGGTAAATGCACCAGGGCAGAGAGGGAGGCTGGGTTTGCTGGGGTCTGATAGGAACAGAGACCCATTGAGCACTGAGGGGATTTGAGTTCCTAAATCACTCTTACACCACTGAAAATCCTGCCCAGAGCTCTGTGGGTCTATCCACACAGCGTACCTGGCTGTTAGCAAAGGAAATGTAAGTGCTAAAAATTCCATCTTCTCATCTTTTTTTTTTTCCTTCCCCAAAAATACTGGTCTTAGAGCAGATCCAAGTCAGCAGATTAAAAGGGATTGCTCACAACAAGAAGTCTAAGAGAAGGAACTTCCCTGGAATAAGCTGGTCTGGGAGGAAGCCAAGTTAATAATTCTTTTTAGCAGTGCTGTAGCAAGGCAGCCGGGTTGCTGTAATGACCAGTGCCTAATGAGCAACCCAACACTATGGCAGGAAGGATAACCGAGTCTTGTGTTATTAAGGATGTCGTTTTTAAGTAATTTTGGGGTTTCAGTACCTCAGCCTTTCACTGGGACTTTCTTCCCACCAAACCAGTGCTGCCACAGGAGCACCTTCCTCATTAACCCTTGGAGGATCCAAACAAGAGCCAAATGTCAAGGCACACATTCCTAGAAATCAAACTTCAGTGTTTCAGCCATTCACAGAGCTATGGACTTTTCAATCAAAAATAAAAAATTGCCTAAATGGTGGAACAAAAACATGATTTGACAATCTCTAGAGCTGGGCTAAGAAGACACAAACCACTGATGTGTGTCAATGAAAATATCAGCTCAATATGAAGTGGAATTGCAGCCAAAAATATTTTCAAGTAACCACACAAGCCTTAAAGAGCAAACACCATTAATGATTTCCAGAGTGCCAAAGAGGTTCCTCTCAGGGAGAATGTTTAATTTGATGAGTTTGTATGCTGGTTTTTATGGAGAGTGGTGTCCAGTGTGTTCTTCAGCTGGACAGTCTTCTCTGGCACTGCAATTCTTGCAGCTGAATTTATGGTCACATTTCACTCATGGCTTCGTCAGGGGATTTGTTTGTTTTCTCTTAGAAGGCAGGAAACAGAAGTACCTGGATTTCATGGGGAAATGAGGAACAGAGAAGCAATTTTTGTCAGCATATATGTTCTGGACTCTGATAAGTATTGGATAATATTATTGTTTGTTCTATGAAACGTCATGAAATAGATTATCCAAACTTTTGTTTAATTGCCTGGTTGAAAAAAAGTCCTGAGAGTAAATAATATCTCATTATACCAAGTCAGATAATATTATTATAAAGTTGATATAATGAAGAATTGCAAGAATCAATTTTTATGCCTGGAACTAATTTTCTGAATAGGGAACCACTGAACATTGCCATAAGTAGTGCATTCCTTAGAAACTATTAGCAATTGTTTTCAGAGCTGCAATTCCCACAGAGTTGCATTTCCACTTTTAAATGCTCACCATCAGCAGCTGCAGCCAGAATTCTGAGGACACAGTTTCAATGCTGACACCAAGAAATTGGCCAATGCATTTCTAGATCTAAGAATGAGCTCACTGTGGTTTTTTGGGTTTGTTTTTTTTTTTTAATTTCAACTGATCTTCACCACATTAAACAGAAATAACGTAACTTGTGGGGTTTTCTCTGGGCATACGGGTTAAAGGCCTAAGCTAAGGCCTAAGGCTGCCATGCTCTCTTGGAACAGGAAGACAGCAGAGGTTTTTCTCACAGGTTTTCAGTGAGCTTGTGAAGTTGGGCATTGATTGCAAATTCTGCCTCCATGCCATCTTGGTCTTCAGGAGAGTTAGCATTCATGGTGTCACTCAAAGTGAACTTTTACTGCCCACAACAACCTATTTCTGTAGCAAAGGTCACATTTGTTATCTATCAGGATGTAGCAGCACAGTGGAATAATGAGTTGCCACAGTGAACTGGCCTTTTTACATTCTGAATGGGCTTCTAAATCAAGCAGAGGGAGCATTGACTGAAAATCATTGGGTCTGTCTACTTGAAAGGTCATAGTCTGAAATACTGCAAGATCATTTCCCCATGGTTTATACAGTGAAGGCACCTGGTACAGAGCCCACCACCTGCAGGTGTCAGGCCTTCTTGGGATTGGAGATTGTAATGGGGAAAAAGAAAGACTGCTTGGATCTGTCGCAGCCCTAAGTCAAGGAAAGATAAAAATCAATAATGGTTTGGCGCTTTTTATATATTTTTTCTATGTTTTTTTCTTTGTGGCAAAATCTACCAGAGATTGCAGTGACTTTCCTTAGAGAGAGCACACTCTTCCTTAAGTTCAAGTAGAGCTGCCTTTCCCAGCCAGCAGTGGATGTCACACAGCCACGAGTGGACAGGACATCTTTCCAGGTGTTTATTTTATCCTGCTCAGTGCCCAGTTAATTGTACCCACTTCCTTCCAACCTCGCTTCCCAATTCTAAAACTCTTCTGTTTTCACTCCTCAGTCACAACAGGGTATTTCCTAAACACAGGGCTGCCATTTCCAGTGTAGCTAAAGGAATTCAGATGTTCTTGTGGCCTGTGACAGCAATTTCTTTTCTGCAGACAGTCTGACATTCATCAGCTTTGTCACATGGAGCTGCTACATAAAAGCAGTACTCAACTTTATACCAGTAAAATATCATTTTCTGGGAAATTAGGCTTTTAATAAATACAGCTGCTGCTTGATTTGTTTTGGAGGAGTGTTTGGCCCTTGGCATATAAGTGACCATCCAATGTTACGCAAAATCCTCTCTCTTTCCTCACTCCCATTTCTTTTATAGGTGAGGCAAAGTTCATTGTCAGTAACATTTGAAGCGAACAAAATGCTGCTGTTTTAAGTGAAGAATATTTGTGACAGGGCCCCATTCTCTACCTGAAATTGGCTTTGCATTGCTGTGTCATTTACCTTTACAATGTCATGTCAATAGACTCAGGTTTTCCCAGGAGCCATAAAAATATTTATTTTTACTGCTGCAAGACACTGCTAGGACTTACAAAATATCCTGAGCTCCTGGGCCTGAGAATTTGACCCAGGTGGATTTGTTCTCCGGACACAAATCCCTCTGTGGTGCAGGAGGCAGAGCTTTTTGGCTGCTGGTCTGAGGCTGCAAAGCAACGTATTGAGAATAAATGATTCCCACAGCAAATGATTCCATCGCCCCTTTCGAAACCCACCAGGCATCTCTGAATATCTTTTCCTCACTGAATACAGAGCAGGGGATACAGCACCTAGAAGCACACGCACCCCATGAAAATAAAGCAGAGCACTCCACGTCTCACAGGGTGCTCTCCAGAGGCAGGATGAAAGAAAAAGGAATAAACCGTGTCTGAGATGTTAATGAAGCACAGACCAGTTTTAATGAAGCACTGGAGAGTGGCCAGTCTGTTATAGCTGCGACATCATGAGCCATACAGAAAAAGGACAGGCCGTGAAGTACATCTTTAATTTTCTCAAAAGTGTCCTTCTGAAAAGATTTTTTGGGAGAGTTTTTTGTGGCATGCTCATGGATGCAGCAGGAGAGCCCCCAGCTCCTGAGGAGCAGGAGAGGTCCTGTGCTGACTGGACATTTCTTGGATCTGCCTGTTAAATCCTCCTGTAGCTGCTTGGGGAACACTTTCAAAAGGTCAGGAAGCACCACAAATTCCAAATGACAGTTCTTGAATTTGGCTCAGAATAACGTGGCTGAATCTGTCGTTGTTCTCCTGCTGTAAATTCTGCTCAAGCAGTTTAGAGTCCCTCTGAACTGCTTGAGCTGCAGAAAACTCTTCCCAAAAACCCTAAAAACCCAAAAACCTCCAGCCTTCCCCAGCAAAGGAATCAGCTGGTGACAGGGCTGCTGCTGCTTGCAGCAGTAGGAGACTGTGCCTGGCAGCTCTGAAGCAGACTTTGTGTTGTGTGCAGTTTTTGTTTTATCTGCCATCACCCAGGGAGATTGGGATATGTATTACATAATGTATTACATTTGAAACATATTGAATAAAATATTAAACTGAATGTAATAAAGAGATAGAGAAATTTGCACAAGGTAAAATGCCATCTTCAGATACTAAAAAAAAGCCAGAACCAAATGAGTTGAGGGAACTTGTGGACCAGCAGTCTTAAGATGTATTCCACATTATTAAATTAACTTCAGAATTTAAATTTGGCTTTTGTTCTAAGCAGATTTCTTAAGGAGTTGTGGCTAATTTTCAAGCTATTTAAGAATTTACACTGAGCCTTCCCCAAAGAGTTTCATTACTGCTGCTGCTTGGATTTATAATCCTTTTGTTTAAACGAAAAAATAGTCAAGCCATGACACCTTCCTTACATGCAGCGCCACAAAAGATTCCCCTCCATGATTCTGCTGTTGACACAGTGCTCCTCAGCAAATTTCAGAGTATTTCTGGAAAGGGATCTGTTTATAATAATTCTTTTGTGCACATGATCCCTACAAGTCTTCGCTTTAATCTTGGTTAAATAGCAAAGTAATTGAATGGTAATTCCTGGTGCTGGAAAAACATCATCCTCCCACGAGACAAAACAGGAACAGGGAATGTTTACAGCACTGGCATTTTAAAGCTAATTTAAAGAGGATTTATCACAATTAGAGAAAGAGTTAATGAGGGATATATGCACATTTTCTGGCTAATAGTGATCCACATTCCACCACCATCATCAAGCTGAAGCAGGAGCTGGCAGGGCCAGCTCTGCCTGCTGCAAACCTCCACGTGGCTGCCAGGGCTCCAGCAAAGCATCTCCAGCATCCCTCCCCAAAGAACCACTGTGAGAGCAGCTGTAAGGAGTATTTAATAGCCCAAGACAACTGCAATGTTATTGAAAAGAGAAATCCTGTGGCTTAAGGCAATATAATTAACCCTGCCTTCCACTCTGGTTTATCTATGGGAGAAGTGCCTGTGACAAATTTCATCAACTGCGCTGATGATCTGTGGGAAGAAAATGTTTGTAGAAATGTGACTAAAGCTTCTCTCCAGCAACACAAAACACATTGCTTACAGAAAATAATCCAGAAAAAGAATCTGATATTCTAACCTTTTTTTACTTTTGGCTAGTTGCAGTTGAAGGTGACACTTTGCAGAAGACTCCTGGTCTGGGGATCCTTGTGGAATGAGTTTAAGGTCTAATGAAAACCCCAAGTAAATTGCTGCCAAAAGATTGGTAACTCAGATGTCAATGTCAGCAGGGCCTGGGAATGCTCCATCCTGGCTGCAGCAGGTGAGGGATGGCGTGAGTGAAGCTGCTGCTCCCTCCCAGCTGAAGGGTATCAGCTCTGACAGCATTTGCTGATGGCCACTGAACCATAAACCGTATTCTAAAAGTACTTACACTTTACTCACTGCCAAGGCAATTCATGAGCAGTTTGTGAGGGGAAAAAAAATTGAAAAGGGAACAGGGCTAAGGAGGACATGTGAAATTCTGTGGGGGGGGAATAAAAAGTACTAGGCAATGCTAACTCATCAAAATAGGCCCCGAAATAGGTAATACAGGAGATGGAACAGTAAGAGGAGCATCATAGTGAAAATAACTACAGCACCATCCATGTCTGTCTGGTGCACACTTTTCACTCCCTGATTTGAAAGCAATTTTTGACATTTGGGCTCCATCAGAACACTTCTTGCCAAGAGATCATTGTATAGTTTCACAAGTACTATTGAGGACTCACACAGCGCCTGTGAAGTAGATCAGTGAAATTATCTCATTTTTTCAGGTGAGTAAATTGCATCATAGAAGTGAGCGATTATTTTTTTCTATTTTCCGTGAGACCGCAGCAAGGCAGCTTTAAAGGAAGATCCCAAGAGTCCTGACTCTTGCACCCTGGTTGTACAACCTGTGCTGCACTATCTCTGATTTAACAGAGTCCTGGTAAGTGATTTTGTGGCATTAAATACCATTTCTGATTAGAAGCTGGATGTGTCTGTGTTTGGAGGTAGTCTCAGTGCATTAAAAGAGAAAGAGAAGGTGCTGCACAACAGGATTGTATTTGCTAATGTTTTGCCAATCAGCCTAAAATATTCCTCAGTAGTCGGGGGCTGCTGTTCTTACCTTGATGTCAGGAAGGTAGAGAAATATTTGGAAAATCGTTGGTAATGCTGAAAGGTTGAAGAGTTTTCCATATTACCAAACTCATGGATATAAAAACTCTGATTCCTGAGCATAGGCCAAAGACTCCTCAATCCTCAAAGTAGGAACGTGTGAATATCTGAAGCTGGAGTGCAGCAGTGCTTTCCCCAGCTACAGAAATGTGCATTGACTATAAAAAAATACCTTTGACATTAGATAAAGCACACATTTAGCAAAACATTTTTATTTGAGAATGCAGAGAATATACTGAATGACTGTTTATAGAGGTTTGTTGGATGATGCTCCTAGTCAAAACAAAACCTCTAATAAGTTTCTTTTTTAAAAGGAAAAGAGCAAAGCACTAGGATTTTCTGGTTAAAAATATAAAATCATTCTGTGGAATGTATGTTTACAACCAGTCATTAGAAATATAGAAGGAACTGAAAAATAAAATTACAGGGGAATAAAGACTGAATGAACTGATAGCTAAATATTAACCATGCTCATAAGGAGAAAGGGAAGTTACAAAGGACTTAGCAAACTGAGTTGTCCAAACTGACTGACTAAATCAAGAAGATAAACATTATTGGGCAAAGCAAACTGTGCACCAGCAAAGGTCATTACTGTTTCCTCAAAGAGTTTGGTTCTTTCACTTTGAAACTGAGCTGGGGGTTTAAATATTGCTTTAGAGGGCAGACAAAAAGGTCTTGGTCTCTGTTGAGCAGAGAGGCTGTGAAAGGATTCCCTCACACAGGTAGACTGGTACTGGGATGTTCCTTGCAGCAGCTTCACCTGGGTGTATGTGAGGGCTCCAGCAGCCACACAATGGTAAAAGATCAGAGGTGTAATCAGCTGTGCTCTGCTGGGTTTGCCTTCAGGCCTCAGCAATAAAAGGATTTAAAAAAGAGCAGTGGAAAGATTCCTTTTTTTGTCCTTCATGGAGCAGTCTCAGCACCGCCAGCGTGCTGTGTGCTGCACCTGTGCCAGGCACCTCTCTGCACTGCTGTTTCAGGTTGCTGCAGTATAATTTCCTTTATTATATCCGTATTCCATTGCCACAGGAGTTACTTAAAAATCTAGAACTGATGTAAAACACTGAAAAACCAGCGATCACCTTGCTGGTGTGCAGGTAAACACATCTGCATTCAAAAGTCTGCTGACAATATTGCACATTTTCTGCAACTGATTTGAGGCACGGGAGCAATGAGGGTCTAACTGCGGCTCGAGTGCCCCGTTCACAAGAGGACGGTGCGTTGTTAACCGAACAAAGCTAAGACTAAGCACCACTTGAAGCTTAATAGCAGTCAAGTGAGTCCAGTTAAAAGCGAGCACCAATTTCCAGGTAGTGACCTTGAGCTGTGGGTGTTGCATTATCAGCTGCAGCTGAAAGGGATTTGGTTCAGCCGAGGGGTAGGCACGGACTCACAGTAAAGAAATTATGAGTAACAAGGCACTGCACGAGATGATCTGTCTGCCTTGCTCTCAGTCCCCGTTCCCCACAAAGTCAGAAAATTGATGGTAAATGCACAACGTGTTATCGTTCATGGGTGGTTAGAGAATTCCAGTTTGAAAGGGCTGAGGTTATTCTTCCCTAGCAGACTAAATGCTAACTATATTCCAGTCCATTTGTGTATAGCAATGGAAAACATGATTTATCTGGGATGTCAGGAATGACATTGCCTTTCATCAGCCATAAATAATGTTATGAGGCTCTGCTCTGCTACTAGGTAGGTTCACGTACTATCAATTTCTGTGCATTTATACACATGCAGAATTAGGAAGGAGGAAATTCCTCAAAACCTTGCTAGGAGAAACCTGTTAAGAGTTTATAGGAGGTATTTATTTTATGTTTTAAAAATTCAATAGACTCCAGTTAATCTGCCCTCTGGTAATCCACAGAATAGTGATTGAGCCAGACACTTAGCTGGTGTAATGTACTGAAGCTCTTCTGAAAGCAGCAGGCAGGCTGCTCCTCTAAGATATAAGAGGCTTAGGCTCAATTCCCTAATTTACAGCAGGTCTCCTGTGTAACTTTGGCCAAATTCCTTCTATCTAGATAAAAATAAGGGTTTACAGGTAGCGAACAAAGTTCAAATCCCAGTGATGCTTAGACTTCCTACACAATGTTTAAGAGAGAAAGGCTCAATGACTGGAGTGCAGAATTAAAAGCACAGTGCCTGCATACTAAGGAGGCACTCTCAGCACCCTCACATCATTTCTGTGTGCTTTAGGAAGCCAATTCTACGAAAGAAAGCATAAATCTCCAATTTGCAGTGAGAATCCTCTGTTGCCATTTACAGTAACAGCAGAGCACCAGTTTCTTACTGCTCCTGAAGGCAGGTGGAAATTAGGGGCCGAGCAATTCAGTTCAGTGATGACAAAAGGCTTTGTGGGCAGGCATGGAAGTAAAATTTTCCAGTCTCTGGTCAAGCCACAGCTGAGAGCATGTTTCAAGCATCAGTTCTCTGGAAATAGGCATCAGATGAGGGAGAAATTAACAACCCCAACATTTAATTGTCCTATTGTTGCTTCAGAATTTCAGTGTGGGATTGAAAGGTAAGTGGATTAAGGAGTGTAAAGCATTCATTAATGTAGCTATGGGGAACATCTAAGCAGCTAAAATTGATAGGTGCTGTCATCTATAATTGCTGAGAGTTTGAGCACCTGAGTGTATTATGAGTGAGTTCAAGTGAAGGTTTCAGCTCATCAGGGGTGGTGGTGTGATCTCTGATCCATGCAGGTGCAGCTGCCTGGGGGGCAATGCTGTGCAGATGTGCCAGTCTGGAAAGGTCTGCCCTGCACACCAGGCTGCAGAACAGGCGCTTCCACGGCACTGATGCAAAGCCTGAGTGAAGGTACTCTGCAAGAAGCTGGTCCAAGAAGCAATGGCGTCAGTGCCTTTTACAGAAGAAATCTTTATTGTGGACATAGTTCCAGGAATAAGTGAATGAAAAACACTTTAGGGGACTGATCTGCCACAAGAAAAGTTGGAGATGTGGGCCTGGCAAAGATTCTAGAGGCCAAAAGTAACTGAGAAACAGGGCAAGGAAATATTGAATAAATAAGGAATGTATGGTGGGCCTTCTGTGAAATGAGAGAAATGTTTTGGGGCAAATTCTGCAGAGCACCAGAGGACAAGCATCTGAGGAAGGTGAGTGTGTGAGCATGCATGCAGTGCATCAGGAAACAAGTTTCATGTTTCTTGCCTGCAGGATGCTGCCTTGTCAAATGACATCTCACCGTGAGCTAAAACGTTATCTGCTCCCTGTTACACTTGATAGCATTTTCTTCATTCTCATCTTCTCCCCTTCTTCCCGTTTGACCCGTGACAGGTATTAATATCCACTTTGACTATTCAGGAGCATTTTCTGACACAAAATCTCAATTTGAGAGAAGTGTGGCAATTTATAGTTGAGTTACTTATTGCTGGATCTCAAGAGCTCCTTTAAAGCAGGGCTGCCAGAAGACAGCGATTTGTCAGGTGTGTCAGTGGGAGCCCAGGGCTGTCGTTACTGATGAGAACAGCACCAGACCATGGATAGCTCCTGGCTCTGGGCTTTGTGTGGAACCAAACTCGCAGGGAGAGCCCCAGCCATCTTTCCTTATCTTTTGGATGTGTAAATCCCTACCAAAATTCAGCAGTGCTGCTTAGAAAGTATTAGTGCAGAGCCAAGGTGTGTGATTCCCTTAAGCTGAGAGGCCAAAAGAACATGTTCAACTCTGCATTTCTTTTTGAGCAGAGCTACGTGTACCATTTAGGAGTCCTACGGCTCACAAGATCAGCAATAGAGAATGCATATAAATGAGTATCTTTGCAAGGAAAAATGAGTGTACTGGATTAGTAGAAAAGATGGAGGAATTCCTGTTTTCAGGAGTGATCTGAAGCAAGCAGCAGCAGACTTGGTGTGATGGTCTAGAATGGGAGGACCTCTGACATATTGATCATGGTGGAAAAAGAAAATCATTGAATAATTTTGATACCCTCCTGTTATAAATATTTCAGTAAAAAACCCCTCTGCTGCTGACATTACTGCATCATTACCCAGAGATAGCTGGGGTGAAAGATGAAGCACAGACAAGCAGAAATTTCCAGTTTGTCTGCAGGACCTGCGCTGTGTCTTAGCCTGAGTATGCACAGTGCATCCCAAACCATCCTCTGCTTTTGGAAACAGCAGCGGGCTTCCTGCAGCGCACGAACTGTGCCTTTTAGACATAATGATAAGTGTTTCACACAACATTAAATTATTTGTAGCTGCGTGGTTTTGCAAACAGCACTGCTCCAGCTCCCTGGGTAAAATGTACTGCTCTGTTTGCCAAAAGCATCAGTGTGAAGGTGCAGCCAAAGCAGGGAGTGTGGTCTGAGGTTTACAGCTCTTCTGAGCAGAGATTCGCAGATTCTGACCTTAAGTTTCAGAGCAGCAAGCAGCACTAATTCCACACTGATACAGAGGATGTACCTTCTGCAATTTCTGTCCTTACTGAAGCTAATTTCGGCAAGCTCAGGCTCCATGACAGATCACCATCCAAAGGTTCCTATAAACCTGCAGAGGAGCTCCCTGAGAAAGGTCTGTGTTCCTCTGCTGCACAAACTGGAGGCTTAGGCTGGCACAGAGGTGACAAATCTCCATTTAGGCCACATGTCTTAATCTGTGAGCCCCAGACCAAGAGCTGGGGCTGTGTGGCAGCCCCACAGGTCAGAGCCATTGCACTGCAGAAGAGTAACAGCTACAATGAACACTGCTCACTGAAAAGCAGCTAAACCTCCATCACTCGCTTGGTAAATCATTCCTGAGTTTTTCTGCCAAGCACCTGCCTTTCGCTACAACCAACCTGAAACATCTGTCAATTTTTCCCACCCATGAATTACTAATGCTGTAATTAAAATCCAGCAGAGAGCTCAGCTGAGACTCCTGGTTAATTAGGGCAGGAGGGGGCCGTGTGGCACTGCAGGGTTGGAGGAGGCTTGGATGGGAACCAGGGCTCTGTGGATGATGAGCTTCTGCCAATCCCTGAAGCTTTTGGATGTTTGTTCCAGTAGCCAGCACAACTATTTGCAGGCAATCAAATATTGCTGAAGTTATTTAATTTGGATGCAGTGCTCAGAAATTCTTTTCTATATGTGTATTTTTTAAAGGATATGTGTTTAGTTATTGTTTCTCTCAAAGCACTGAGAAAATGAGAAGCAGCAGTGCTGAACTAAGCTCTTCCTGAGAGAGGTTTTGCACTTCAGGTGGCAGTGGGAGTGTCACGAGGAGAAAAATGAACCCCTCGGTAAAGGCCGTGCCTGCTGCTAATGGGCAGAGATGGAGGATGTGAGTTCCTTCCCGGATTGATTTCCACACTGATAACTGCAGCGGTGCCCAACTAATCAAGATTGTTCCTGGGACTGAAAATATCAGCTTGATTCAGGTTTGATGCTTGTGGATTCCTGTAGCTCAGGTTCTTATACCACACATTTGAGAGGTAAGGATTTGGAGATTGGCTGACTTGTTTTGTTTTGGAACAGACAAAATTATTTCCAGTTTAATTGCATTTCAACACACTTAGAGATGAAAACATCAATCTGAAGATCTCATTATTTATCAAGTAATTTTTTAATTTTAAAAAGTTCACAATTCAAGCTTTTTCAAGCTTGCTTGTTGAAGGTAGAGAAATTTATATTGCACCTCAGGGTGAGATATAAGAAATTTTTATCATCAATTTAAGTAATTTGAGAACAAAACTGAACTAAACTTGTAGCACATAGCGATGTGTGCCATGTGTAACCTCAGTGTCCTGCTGTGCACCATGTAACACAAAAAGCATTTCTGATTTAATTGTGCGAGTTTGTTTTACAACTGTCCAAACCCAAAGGACCTCCCACAAAATAAACTTCTTCAGGTAACCTCTGTGCAAAGAGAAGTTTGGTTAATTCATGTTTTCTGTATTGTTAGCTTAAATGAGAACCGCTTGTTTGCCACTTTTCTTTGATGACAGAGAAGTTCCCAGCTTCTCATGTTAGTTTGCTATAAATCTGAATTATCAAGTTCATGCATAATTTACAATTCTGAGCTTGTTTTTATGCAGCAGTAGATATATAGATATGGATATAGGTGCACATATATACAGCAGTTGTATCCTATTAATGAGAAAAGTATCTACAGTTCCTGGAATTTAAGATTAAGAGTGTCTTTATTTCTTTGTGAGTTTTCCTGTGAGAGTCAAGCTGAGGATTCTATCTTCATAGATAAGATATATTTAATGCATAAGATATATTTAATATTTACCCTACTACAGAAAACTTAAGACTCGCCATATTCTGCAGTATAATAATAATAATTTTGTAACTTCTTTATAAATCTAGAATCCATTAGAAGAAAATACACCTCCGGAAAGAAGCTCAAGGAACTGGATGATGCATCTTTGTCTCTGAGAAGTTGAACTTCAAAAAAGACTTAGGTAATGTTCCTGAATATACAACAGTATTTCTCTCCAGCTTTGACCCAGGGGAAAAGGAAAGTTGTTTCCTGAAATGAAGAGAGGGAATTTTTTGGATTAACACCACATGGTGAGGGTAAAATCCCAGAGGGAGGTAATGTATAATATCTTACACTAAAAAGAAAAAAAACAACAAAACAAAAAAAACTAAAACCAACTCAACAACAACAAAAAAACCAAACCAACAACAAAAGCCAACAAAAACCCAACTCCAAACAAACATAGCCCCCAACAACAAACAAACAAAAACCAGAAAAACAGACCCCTGAATAGATGTAAAATATTTATTTTCTGCAAGATTCTGGCCTCAGCCTGATGTAAAACAAGGTAGACATGATTTTAATTTCAAATTAGCTGAGATTTAGTAGTGTGTTACTAAAGGAAAAAAAATTCATTTGAGATTCTCAGTGTTTTAGGAGGGGGAGAAATCCAGATTTGTCCAACTTCACCTGAAAGTCCCAGGGCAGTGAGAGCTGCTTGGGGCATGGGAGCCAGGAAAGGCAGCAGAGTCAAGTGTGAGAAAACCTGACTCTCATCCACAAAAATGCCACCTCCCTGACCCTCTCCTACCTTTTGAGGGCTTGCCATTGCATTTACTGAGATTTAGTTTTTAATTATTGCAAATTGCAAGAGAGCATTGCAATGCTAACGAGCTGTGTCTGAACCTCAGTGTGTAAAAGAGAAAAACCAATATGGCAGAGAGGGATTTTTCCTAAGCCCCCCTTCACTTCAAGGAGCTGCTGCATGAAAAATGAGGAGATTCCTTGGCCAAGCTTGCCCTCTGCAGGCCTCTATTTCCCCCTGGCGCTGCCAGATTTGCTCCTTTCCTACACAGGCAAATTAAAAGTGCTGCTGACATAACAGCACTTGGACTTTTTTTTTTTTTTTAAATAAAATAGTAATTACTTAAACAGATATTTGGGCACAGCTCTGTATTCTGTGACCGGGTCCCAAAGCTCAATTTAATTTGCCCACACTGCTCCTGATTAGGTTTGCTGTTATCTGAAGGCAGCGAGCGAATGCAGATGATGCAGAAAAGATTTGATTTAACCCCGGAGCTGTTTGTTCAAGTAAAGCTCCCAGCACAGGCCAGAACCAGCATCTGGTCTAATGAGGCACAGTGAGAATCCCAGCAACTGCAGCTCTTGTGCTGGGTAACAAGGAGAGTCACACTAAAACAGGATTCTGGAGAGGGCAATAAGAATAAATCCAGCCCCTGGGAGATGGAGGAGAGAACACTTTGCAGCTCCTCACTTAATGTCTGGTGAATAAGGACCTTTTAAGAACCTCTCATCTTTAAATTAAAGCAAAAAAAAATAATCACAATGGTTTTTAATTTTCATATAACAAATAAAATCAGGTACAAGTCAATACCATAAATCAGATTAAGAATGGCAGCTGTTTAAGTATTTCACTCAATATCCTCTGTATGTGTACGTGATTCTTTGAAAGTAGGACTGAAACCTAAATAAGGTAAAGGTGTGATTTTTAAAGTTGATTAATGAGAAATTACTCTGAAATGTAAAGCCAGCAAAACTAAATTTAAAAAAGTTTCTATAGCAATTTGGGATTTTTTTTATTTGTAATTGACATAGCACCATCAAAACCTCTGGTACAAATGAAATCACACTGACAGTTCTTATGTTTGTATAATACACGTTAGCTGAGCTGAGGCAGACAGAAGCTGAACCACTCAACAATTTTGTTTCAGAACATTTTGCAAAGAGAAGTTATTTAACCTTTCTTCTTTCTTTTTCTAACACACTCTGTGTGCTTGCAAGAGGCAGAAAATATCCATTAATAGTAATAATTAAATGTAGTAGTATCTTTTTAAGGATAGTAAAATTGCACTGGGGCTCTCCTGGAATTCTTTGACCACCAGCTCATGAATTCTGAGGATTCCAGCCCTGAGAAGGCTGAAGAGCCAGAGAGGTTTTTGTTTGAAGCAGAACCTGAGGCCCATTGGGAGTTCACAGATCTATACCAAATGCTGATTTCAATGAGTAACTTTAATCAGTAAATTCCAATGAAAAAATGCTTCACTGGGAATTTTTCTCCTGATTAGCTCAATAAAATATGCTCTTTGAAACAAGACTCACATTGCAGGTTTAACAAGAGCTAATTTAAATAGGCCCTCATTACAGTTCCAGTATTAAAGAGCAAATGCATGAAACACCTAAGTTTAGAGGGTATCTTTCAAAATTCTGTGAACAAGGATAAATAAAAAGACTCCTGTTTTGACAGCTCGTGTCTGGCTTTTAGTCAAATAACCAGGTAACAGAAGTGTGGAAATTGAGATGTGTTCATTAGAAAGTCTCAAATGGAGCCTCACGTGTTGCACGATGGATTCCACCCATTTTCTACAGACTGAGTAAGAAAGACTCCTACATTCATGGCACATGATCAATTTGCCTAAGAGTTCTTTGATAACTTGTTTTTCATAGAGATACTTGCAGGTACACCAAAAAATGTGGTTTTCTCCTGCTTTCACGTTAAAAACCATCCAGTAGATGGGGCCACAGAGTTGTACAAAACACAAAAGAAAGTAAGATTAGTTCCTCCTAAGAAAAACTCTCATAGGGCAAATAGAGCTTTGTTAAACCATTAAATTGTAATGTCAGGCAAATAACTTATTTGCTTATATCGTGTCTTGACTGTATGACTCATTAAGCTCTACTCAAAGGCTAGTTAATGTGATTCCGTCTGTGTTTGATACTGAAATAATTACAACTCTCAGCCAACAAAAATTACAGCCGAGATCTTAATTTTCATTCATCCTCTGCTTGTTCCCAGGTACCGTGCAGGCGTGAGATCGGTGTGAGATAGATTATGTGATGAAGCGACACAATGGAAGTCGTTGGCAGTAATTGTAGCGAGAAAGTCCCACACGTGGAAAGGTGTGCGAGGCAGGAGGAACGCGTGAGTGGCTCCTGCAGAACACAGAGGATGGCTTTATGAATATGACTTGGATGCACCGCTGGGAATTATTTTCCCCTGATTCTTCGAGATCTTTGCGTGTATTCTTGTGAATATGTGGATCAGAAAAGAACGTGCGGGTTTGAGAGCAGGTGCAGGGAGGTTGCAGGAGCCGGGGCTGTGCAGCGGTGGGTGCCGAGGCTGTGTCTGCACATGGGGTCCAGCGGGGTACCGGCAGCAGAAGGAGCTCTCAGGGGGTTTCTGAGCTTCGCCTCACCGAAAAGCCAAATTCCTCCTGGATTTGAGATCCCATCCGGGAGCCGGCTGAGCCAGCGCTGCCTTTGAGCGGGGGGCTCGCAGGTTAAACACTGCCCGTGAGGCAGGAGGGTGACCCGGGGAGAGAGGGAGTGCTTTAGGCAGGGGTGAGGGGCTGGTCCTTCCGTGCGGCTCTGCCGGGAGCGGCTGGGCTGCTGGAGCCCCGGACAGGGCAGCCCCGGTGGCTGTCCGGGAGAGCCCTGTGCCAGGGGATGCTCCGGTGGGACCGGCCTCGGTGGTGTCCGGCAGAGCCCTGCCCCGGGGATGCTCCGGTGGGACCGGCCCCGCGGGTCCGGGGCGGTGCCGGGCTCAGGTCGGAGGGGCCGCGGCAGAACCTGGAGGCGGCCCCGCCCGAGCGCAGGAAGGGAGCGCCCGGCGGGGCGGGAGGGAGCGGCCGGATCCGGCGGCGGGGCCGGGGCCGGGCCCCGCCGAGCCCGCGGGACGCTCCGGCAGCGGCCATGGCTTTCGGGAAGGCTCCGCGGGACCCGTTCGGCACGGCCGTGGGCAGCCTGGTCGGTGAGTAGCCCGGAGCGGGACCCCCGAGCCAGCCCCGTGTCCCCGGCGGGCGCTGACCCTCGGCTCCCCTTGGCCTTGCAGATCGGGCCACGCTCGGGTCGCTGCAGACGGAGGAGTGGGGACAGTTCATGCACATCTGCGACATGATCAACGCCACGGAGGAGGGGTGAGCCCGCGGCCGGGGGACGGCGGGGGTGGCACCGGCGGCGCTCCAGGGCAGCGCCGCATCGAGCGGCAGCGGGGCGCGGGTGTGAAGTGACCGGAACGAAATCGCTTTGGTTCCCAAGGAAAAGCTTTGCCTGTCGCGGGCACATCGAGTTTTAGGGATTAGGCTCAGAGGTTCTTCCCCATAAGCACACGCTAGAGAAAGGTGGTGGCAAGGGTGTCTGATCCGAGTCTGACGTGTTTTGTACAGCCTGTACTGCTCGGCAGGCTGAACGGGTACCCCTGTGCTCTGCACACCTGGAAAAAGGCTTGGAGAGCTTGGGTGCCTACAACACTTTAAAACTCTTGGCTTTTGCCTTCGAGTTCTTCACCGTGCAGCGTCTCTGCCGGGCTGTGCTGCAGCCACAGCGGTGGGATCCTGTGCGGTGGGATCCGTCCCATCTCGGGGTGCTCCATCCCATCTCGGGGTGCTCCATCCCATCCCAGGGTGCACCCAGGACTCCCAGGGCTGGGCTGGTCTCTTGCACTGAACGGTCACATCCAAGTTTGCTCAGCCACTTGCTGCTCTGAGCTTCCTTGTTTCCACCTGTAAAAGGGGAAAAAAGGAAACTTGTTCTCATGTGAGAACTGCTTCAGCACTGCATTGCAAGAACTCGTTCTGTCAGTGGCATGTTTTAATGCTGGCTGCAGAGTTTTATGCAGGACAGAGAGGTATGGCTTACTTTCTGCACAGGTGTCTTTTTTTCTGTATCAACTTTTCTTTCCTCTCATTGTTTTGGATTCCACACTCTCGCCCGTGGCTCTCAGTGCTTGGAATGTCAGTAATAATGACTTCCTTCTGGTTATTGCCATAAGCAACAGCACGTTTTGACCCTCAGTGTTAGTTTTTATGTAAAGTTTCCATGCAACAGAGGCTCTTTTTAATAAACTGTTTCCTCTTGTGCACAGCTTGGACTTGCAGGAGGACTCCTTGTAACTTCCTCCTAGGCAGCTACTACGAGTCACAGACTGTAACAGGATAGTAGGAGCAGCAGAACTGCTGCATCTAATTAGGCAAATGGTTATTTTAATGCAATACCCAGCTCCTGACCAGAGCACTTCCAGATGCTTCAGTGAGGGAAGCAGGCAGAGTGGAATTGTAGTGCAGCTCTCTGTACAGGAAACTTCTCCTCCTCTCTCGTGCTCCCATCCATCACTGGATGCTCTCCTGATATGCCTGGCTGTGATATATGATTAAGAAAAATAGAGAAATGTCTTCTTTTTCTTTTTTTTCTCATTAAGTATAGCACTTCAGACTAAGAGGTACAGTAATGGTAAACACCCACTTAATTTCATTGACTTTGAAATGTTTTGAACAAAGGTTTGAGGGTTTTTTTAGTGAAACATTGTATTTGGGCCTCTTGCTCCATCTTAGATTCTAGAGAGATCCTAAAGAGACATTAGGACATCTTGTTTATGTTGATCATGAGTGTTGGGCTGGCCCTAATAATTGTACACTGTAGGTAGTCCATCTTAATGAGGCAAAACTGCTTCCCACGTGTGATAACCTCGATACCATCTCCCACCCTTTTCCCTCTACACAGATAGTTAAGAGATATGGGGTGTATATATAGAAATGAAAATAGCTGGGTTAGAAGTGCCCCTATCTCTGGGCTGGAGTGGGTTGTCTGTCCATCCGTGGTAATTACTCAGATGAGTTAAGTGCATCCTGCAATTATAAGATTGGAAGTTATCCTGACAGCACTCCCAGGAGAATATTTTCTAATTGCATCATACATGAAAACTACCAGTCAACTCTTGAAACATCTGGAAATTGATGTTTCCTTTCATGGCAATAAAAGCTAGATAAGTAATTCTGTTGTACAACAATGGAAAAATATCATTTTGGAGCAGACTTTGCGGAGGAGAATAACTTTATTTCTCCACACAAGTCTCTGGAGTAATGCAGTCTGAAGTAACAAACCTGATTCACTGCTTTGTTGCTCTACTTCAGTGCTGAAGAGATTTTGCTGAAATCAATGGGGCAATTGCTCTGGTTTTATGTGGGTGTAAACACAAGGGTGGATTTGGTCCTGTATCTCAGGCTGATATTTTTAGTTCTTGGATGAAGTTATGAACTAGAAAACTTCACTGGTAACTTTTCCTCTTTCATTTCTTGTCACAGGCCTAAAGATGCAGTTAAAGCACTGAAGAAGAAGCTTTCAAAAAACTGTAACCATAAGGAGATCAGGCTTACCTTGTCTGTAAGTACAGCTGTGTTTATATTAATTAGACACTAAGAAGGCAAACAGTCTAAACGATAAGGTGGCATGCAAATTATCCCTGACACAACTCTCCAGGATGTTTTCAGGCTTTGTTGTTTTTGTGTACAGCACTGCCACGGAGCAGATCAGATGGTTTGCTGGCATTCCGTGGACTCCTGGATGATGCAAATTCTGGTGGGGGAGCTAAGGAAGTTAGTGTAAAAGTGGGATAGTTCTTATTTGCTCCAGTGACTCCTTCTGTGACAGCCCCACCTGTTTGTGAAAGACACAGAGGTTCGGGTATTACATAAAAGCTGCATTTGACCATTCTATTACTCACCTTGTGGTGCTGATCTTAGTCAAACTGAGCATGGCAAGTATGCAGCATGGTGGAATGTGTGATACGTGCTTGCTAAAAGGAAATGTTATCACATGTAAATGATAAACTTGAAGGAAAAGGTAACCATGGTGAGTTAAGTAAAGGAGCAAGAGGACGGGTGAGCTGTGTGAAATTCAGATGTTATGGCTAAAGGCTGGAGTGTCTGGGAATATCCTCTGTTGACATAATGTGACCTCTAGAATCTGACAGTGTTCCTGAACTGCCCCAGGGTTTGGGGAGCTGTTGTCATTTCAGTCAATTTAAGATTTACTGGAGAATGTTAATGCAGAAAGTTCTAATACTGTCCTAAGTTTCAGACTTGAATTATTCTTGACTACCAATAGTGCAACTGTGACAAGAGTAATATCTTTTGTATTTTAAGTTCTTGAGGATTTTCGCCTTTCATTAATTGGCTAAAAGTATTTTCTTCACCATTTCCTTTATTGAGGTTTTAGAGGCCTGTCTGCATCACTTTGACTACTATTACTCATGGGTTTGGTATTTGTTGTGCAAAATCATTATCTATATCAAGATATGCTGAGAAGTGGTTAGAGAAGATGAGTGATGGTAGTGCCAAATTGTAGTGGCTTAGCAATTGCCCAAGGGTCTCCTGCCAAGTTAGAGATGCAGGTAATTGTCAAACATGTCAATATAGACCTTCAGCTCACCCCATTTCCTCACTCCTTCCCTGCCTTCCTCCTGCACTGTCGCATGAGTCACGTTTCTGTGTGTTCTGTGGGTTGTACCTGCAATCCCTGTGTCAGTCTCCTGCAGCCCTGGTGAGGTGCTGTTTGATTATGTGACACAGTCTCTGCTGATAAGCCAGCGTTTGGGTTTGGGGGCTGTTCCTCGGGTGTTTACAGTGCAGATATACCCAAGGTGACATTATGATCTCGCCTTTGGGTGTGGAGAAGTGGGAGAAGGATCTTGTTCCAGGTCTATCCAAGGAAGCACGTTATCACACTGACCTGGAAGCTCGTGGTGTTGCAGATGGAGCGTCCAGCAGGTTCAGCTGGGAGTGCAGTTCCTGCCCCGTTGCAGCCCCTGTCTCTGTCCTCACCCACTGCTGTGCACACCTGTAACCTGCCTGCCAGGCACTCACATCCTCTTGGCCCAGCTGCTCTTTTCTGTTTGCACATTTCTTCTCCCTGTATTCCTTAATCTTTTTTCCTCTTCTTTTTTTTTTAATTTAAATAAGTTCCAGCCTTTCCTCTAACTCTCTCTCTTTGTAGTTTTAGTTCTTACATAAGATCTTTTATGTTTTGCCTGTCCCTCTGGCTTTTTTCCTTTTCCCTATTTTTTTTTTTACAAATACTGCCATAATTTTAGCATGTGTAAAATCTTTCCTTTGATGACCTCATTGCTGGCCATGTGTGGCTTTTACCTCTCCCACATCACACTTCCTCTGTGCTGTATCTCCTGTTTTTATCTTCTTAATTGCCTTAATGAAATTGTTCCTGTTTTCCATTTTGAAATGCTTAGATGACAACAGAAATCGATTGCAAATGGAAAAAAAGAGAAATAATTGTCAAGTCCTGAAACACAAGCCCTTCCCTCCCTGTGCAACTCTGAACTTTTAAAAATTGTATTCTTCCCAGAGTTTTGTGAAAATGAGGGTTCTTTTTGGATGCACTGGTAGGGCCTGTATTTTTTACAGTAAATGTGGTCCTCTGGCTTTTGAGACTCGATCAAATTGTCTCTCCTACCTACATTAGACAGAATTAAGAAGGATCTACAGATCACATTTCTTTAGAAGTGCACTTTGACGCACTTCTATCCATTCAACCTTGATATCCTTTAATATAAGATTTCTAATGAAGCTGCTTGAGGAGCTCATTCGCAGAGGACGCACAGGGAGCGGAGTGTGAAAATCTCCATGGAAGCAGCTGGACTGCACACGTTAGCCCTGATTCTGTTACTGAGATGGGTTAAATCTCAGCAGCGTGTTCCTCCTTGCTCTTGGATGATGCTTTATTTACTTGGAGGAAGAAGGCTGAGTGCCAGCTGGATAATGTGCTTGGCTTCAGGTGCTCTGAGCTGCTGCAGCTCTGTGAAGTCACGTGCACGGAGGTGTTTGTGTCAGGCCCTGCAGTTGCCTCATGCCCAGCCTTTGATAACACCATCGGGGCTGCCACTGGAGCTTGAGCAATCAGAGAGAAGAGGATTTAGAACTTTCAGGCAGGAATCCAACAGACTGTGTGTGTGTTACTTGACATTTTATTGCTGGTAGACTTTAGGGTCTATCCATGTGCTTATGTAATGAGTCCTGAGACAGCTGCTCAGTTGCCTGCACAGATCTCTCTTGGTTTTGTAAAGCATTTGCTGCAGTGCCCCAGCTCTGACACCTGGAAGGTCGTAGGAGCTGAACAGCTCATGGGGAAATTCAATGTGTCCCTCTCACTCCTGCATTCAAAGCAGTGGGCAGATATTTAAGATTAAATTACTGTTTCACCTCTGTATTACATTGTTGGAAAATATTTTAAAGGAAGTAATTTTCCCAGAAAAATTGTGGATGCCCCTTCCCTGGAAATGTTCAATTCCAGGTTGCATGGGGCTCTTATCAACCAGATTAGTGAATGGCAGGAGTATTGGAACTAGTTGATCTTGAAGGTCCCTTCCATCATAAGCCATTCTATAATTGCTTAGAATTAAATATTGACAGGTATTTTTTACTAAGAATATTTCCACTTTTCCTTTCAATTGTGTGTAATTTTTCTCATGCAGAAAAAATTTGGCATGGCAAATGTGGCCTTCAGATTTTAGTTTGTTAAATTAACATTTCACAAAGCCGAGGATCTAAAAAACAGAAGGATGAGAGAGTCCTCCAGCTCCTCAATTTAAAAAGTACTACTCTATTTTATTATACTTCATGGTACGTGTTGACGAAGAAGAAAAGGTCATGGAGTGGAAGCAAAAGAAATCCAAATCTCAGTGTTTGAAATGTGAAATCTGAAAAACTCAAGACTTCTGAAAATTCAGCGTTTTTGAAATACTGAACCTCAATCAAGTGTTCATCCCCTGCACTGTAATTGGTGAGTGGCAGCTGAGAGCTGCTCATACCGGTTTGGTTTAAGTGCTGGCCTTGGAAACAGCATCTTGCAGCTCCAAACCTCAGCCAGGCAGGCATCAGGATGTGTTCAGTGGAGTGTAATCCTGGAGATGGATTAATGGCTTCTTCTCCTTGAGTCACAAATGTGAAGAAGCAAACTGTTCATCTGGGGTTTCTTGCAGCCCCCTGAGGTCTGGGAAGTGTCCCTCCCAAGCTGCACCATTGCTCAGCTTTATGGACCAAACCTGGCTGCTTTAGGTGTGCAGTGGGTCCTGAAACCTGACCCAGGTCACTTGATAAGGAACATAGCTGACTTTCTGCTCTACTCACCAACTTTTCCCCTTTTCTGTTTCTGCTTCACAGTTTGGCTTCACCTCTCTGTAGATGTCTTTTGCCGTTTTAGTTCTGTGATTCAGTCCTGTAAACCAGAGGTTTACACACTTTGCCTTTTGTGCTCAGTGCAGATCCCAGGATCAGTTATCCTGGAACACAGCAGCTCTGTCCATTCCAACACTTCTCACATCCTGTTTGCCGCTGACAGGAATTTAATGGTTTGATTGAAGTTAAATTGCCAGTTTCACTATTAGAACATGTTTCTGTTGAGTTTCCATTGTGCTGCGTGGAGCAGTGGTTGGCTTGGCCAGCTTGGATCTGTTCCTTCCAGTTGTGCTTGGGACTATGAAATCCTATTTGCACTGGAGTCCTGTTTGCACCATAAATACCTATATTGAAATTCTAATGAAAGGTGTAATTAGCATGAGGGTGGCTTGTTCATGAATAGTCCAGTTAAAAATAATTGAGTCAAATTCTTCTTTTTCTTATACCAGGTTAGTTTTACCCTGAGTGAGTGGGCTGGGCTGGCATAATTGAGTGGAGGATCCAGACCATTAGTTCAGTACTTTCATTCAGTGGGTAAATACTCAGTCCCCTAAGTAGGGAATTAATAATAGGGAGTAGTATAACAAGTTTCCCGTGCACTGGGTTGAAAATATTTTACACAAAGCATCTTTGAAGTACTGCAGAGGCAAATGACTTGGCTTATTAGCATATGTTTCATGTACTCTCTATGAAAAGTAATGTTTTGAGCCAAGATGTTTTTGTAATTATCTTTCAGTTAGCTTTTTGCACAGCAGTCTGTCAGTGTCTCTGTTTTACCCTGTTTTCATTTTGGCAATATATTTTCTTCCGGTCTCCAGCCTCTTCTCCTGTCTCATCACACTGAGAGAAAAATCCCTGAATCTTGAGGCTAAAAAATGAATTACTAAGGTGATTTCACTTAGTCAAGTGTAGTTGGCTCTGAATAGGAAAGTATACAGGTTAAGTATACCAAGATCTTTTATCAAGATCACAATTTAATCTCTTTAAATGCATGTGCCCTTTTGAGACTATGTCCTGTCTGTTACATGAGTCAGGGGAAGTTTTGTGGCAAAACACGACATTTTGCAGTCTTTTCTTAATGTCAGCCCTTTGCTTTCACCTTTCTATCTTCCCCCTTACATTGGGAGGGAAAATGAAGCTACAACTGAAGAGAAAGAAGCACAAGAGTGACCATTTTTCCCTGTGTGGGTCATCATCCACCTTCAGATTTGGGCCAGGCAGGATGAGCTCTGTTCCTGATTCTGAACCTGATCTGACTGACTCCAGTTTCTTGCCGAGTCCCCGGTGACTGGGATGTAATGGCAGGTTTTGACACCTCTTCTACAAAATGAGAATTGTAATCAGCCACCTCCAGATGTACAAGGGAGAAGTGTTATGTCCTCACCACATCCTGCTGTGTTTGATAGGGGAGGCACAGTGCTTGCAGGGATCCTGCTCTAAGCATTTGAAGCAGGATTTTGGAAGTAGACTTCCTTCATGAAGATGAATCTGACAATTGGAACATTTCGGCTCATCTGTTTCAAATCAATGTGACCTTTGAAATTGCGGGGAGAAATTGTGCTCCAAGATGGTGAATTTGTCCTTTCCCATTTTATCATTAGTCTCTCACTTACGGTGCAGATTAGAGGACAGGCATTTAGCAATCTGATTTTCTTCTCTTGCAGAGCTCTTCAGAATTTGTCAGACCAGGGTACCTATGTGCTAGGCAGTGAATTAATTCTACTGCTGAACCTGTGCAATGTAATTTTTTTTAAGATATGGGCAGATTTCCTACTGCTGAGGTACTGTGTGTTCAGTAAGTGCTGTGACATAGAAAAAAAGTGTGAGCATGCTTCTCTGTTAAAACTGTTCCCTGAAGTGACCTCATCAGGCATTCCAGTGGGTAGTTATCTGTTCATATCCATTCCCACCCTTCCTTATATCTCCTTGAAACAAATTAAACAAAAAGAAACAAAAGCTGACAAGTTGTGGGGTTTTTTCCTTCCCTATTCTTTGTGTAACAGAAGGTTTTTTGTGTGTGCAGCTGATTGAGATGTGTATGGAGAACTGTGGCCCAAGATTCCAGTCTTTAGTTGTGAAGAAGGATTTCTGCAAAGACAAGCTGGTGAAGCTGCTGAACCCAAGATACAACCTGCCCATTGACATGCAGGAGAAAATCCTGACCTTTATCATGGTGAGTCTGGAGTAAACGCTGCGTTCACAGTGCCTCTGCCACGAGGGAAATGTTTCATTGTGCAACCTGTTTAAATCCTGGGAGCCTCTTCCAAAAGCAGACCTTAACTTTGGAGGTGTTGTGGTTCCTGTTGCCCTGAATGGAGTTATCCAGAGTGGAAGAAGGGAGCACATGTCTGTAGGACCGCACATTTTAGAAGCATTTGTCTGACCCACTGTCTGACCATTTCTGTGACTGTCACTGTCTCTGATATTTCAAAACCAGGTTTGGGCACGAGGTTTTCATGGGATGGTGGATGTGAGCGAAGTAAAAGAAGTTTACCTAGAATTGCTGAAGAAAGGAGTGGAGTTTCCATCCTTTGACCCCAGAAGTGGTGGATCTAAGGTGAGGATATACAAGGGCACTTCAGAAATGGGATATATGTGTTTGATCTGTTTGGTTTTTTTTTGTTTAAATGCTTCAGGGCAGAATATGACCAAACTACTCATGCATGTGAGCAGGAATCAGTTTCAGTTATAACAGCTAAGGTAACAACAAAGAAACCTGATCTATATAGTAGTTTATTTCACTTCCAAGTACAGATTCATGGATATGTTCTCAGTAATGAAGCATCTCTGTCTTGAGACTTTCAAATACCTGTACATGCTGTTTACTTCAAAATAAATGAGTGCTTAGTGCTCCAAACTTGTCATCTTCTGAAAGCCTCAATAAAAATGAGTAAGGTTTTCACAAAAACACGTATTATTGAGAATATGAGCATCATCCATCTTTAAGATTAAATGGAGAGATGTAGAAATCTATAAGAAAAGATTATTGTCTGTGTATCTCTCCAGCTTTGCACAGTAAGTGTTATTTAAGCCTGTGTCATAGGTAGTATTGTGTGGCATGGCATTTAGGACATTAAGTATAAGTATGGTTTGAGCATTATACAGCAGATGAAAATATAGTACATGGTCTAATGCCATTCTTCCTGAGTTTCTTTTTTTCTTTTTAGAAGAATTTTCACAAGAGGTTTGGGCAGAGTGAAAGCCATCCATCACTGTGTGGAATCTTGCAGTTACAGAATTAAATGTCTATAATCAGTGCAGACAGGAATAATTCAGGTTTATCCTGAGTTTGATATGCTGGTTGAATAGTGGAGTGCACAAAAGCTTATGTATTTAAAGGTTATTTGAACAAGCTGTGTGAAGAATGCTCTCAATAGATACTTATTTTTTCCCTCCCATAGTACATTAGAGATAATTTTGTCTACCTCATGTACTTGCCAGGTAAAATCAGTGGCAAACCTTCTGTTTGTCTCAGCAAACCTGAACCCAGTTTTTACCTCAATCTCCAGGAAGTGAAGGGTTGGTATTGTGTGCTGCAGGCTGGGGTTTACATTTGATTTTTTTTAGCAGTCAGTTCAGCTGCGATGCAGGTGAAGCTTTCTCAGACTGTTCCTGCTTTTCAGTCCAGGAGATTTTTGTAATTGTGCAGAGACCCAGACTCAGCCCTCCAGCCTTTCTGCTGCTTCCAAGTGTGCTCACATTCCAAACTGTCCTTTGTTGCAAAATTGCAGGGGCACTCTGGAAAGGACTCTTTGCTCTTAGATGGCTTCATTAATCCTTGCTAGCCTGTCCTTGAGCCATTCCCTCTTTATCTTGTGCTGGAACTTACTTGCAAACCCTTTCTAAAGATACTTGATTTCCAAGCCTCTTTTAATTACAAAATAGCCATTAGATTTATTTTTGTAAATAGGTCTTGTTCAACAAATTCCCTGGGAGCCCTGGTTATAAGGAAGCTCCTGCCCAATTGAGTAGTCTGAGAGATGTTCCTCTCTCTGCAGGATGCCTGCTGCAATTTTGTTCAACCCAAGCTCTGTTTTTTTTGTGTTTTCACAGATTTCACTCCGGCCTTGTGCAAAGTCATCCCCATCCTCTGCCAGTCCTGCCAAGTGTTCCTTCCTGCCTCTGCCCACAGGCCCAACGTTGTTGCTGACCCCGGAGCAGGTGCAGCTCTGCAGCTTTAGGGGAGGGAGGGTCCCCTGGGATGTGCTGTGCACGTGTGGCTTGAGCAGCCTGGCTGCCACTGCAGGGCCCCTCAGCTCACACCGTGTAGCTCTGGGCTCCTGCTCTAGGCTGGTGGAATTTCTACTGAGTGTGTGGATATCTACTCACATCTTGCAGTGCTGTTTTGCAAATTGATAAGAGCTTGTTCAGAGATAAGTGAGAAAGCCAAACTTCCTTTCACATGAGGCTTGTGTGAAGAGGTTGTTATCATAAAAAGCAAGAAGGAAAGGACAGTTCTCTTCCATTCCTGCTTGCCCTGTGTGTAACTAAAAGGAGGAACAGGAACGTCAGTGAGAGGGATTAACTGTAAGGAAAACAAGTAGTGCTGTCAGGCTTGTATCAGAGTTTGAGTGCACATTTAAAAGCTGAACAAATTCCATTCATTTCCATGGCGTGTCACCAGACTAAAATAATGCTAATTAAGTCCATATTATACCTAATGGTAAAGAAAGTGTGTATTAGAAGTAAGAAATATCCTACTTGCTCTGTTCACCTAAACAATATTCTCTTGTTGAATTCCAACAGATTGGAAAACTGTACAGTGAACTGGATATGGCAAAAATGAATGTGAGAGTCATGTCGTCAATACTGAAAGAAAATGTTCCTGGCTCTGAAAATCCAGACGATATGAATCTTTTACAGGTACGTGATAATTCATTGATAGGGCCTATTGGTTTGGTTATAGTTGCTTTTTAAAGTGTTATGTCTTGTCTTTTAACATCTGGATTCAGACTGACGAATGGAACCCAGCAACAGGTTCCTATCTCTCGTTTTCCTCGGCTTTTTTCCTCTCCTTCACCTTCCCTTGACATCTCGATAGTCAGGAAAGGACAATACAGCTTGCAATGCAAATTTAAGCTCTAGGGAATTCCAGTGGCAAAGGAATTTCATAATGGAGCGTTCTGCGTTCGGTCAAACAGCCCCGAGAACATTCCAGCCGGAGAATGGATGATGACACAGTGCCACTCTCATATCCGTGCTGGAGTTTGCAAAGCCCTCTTTATTATCACCTGTCCCTTAGAGGCAGGCTGAGGGCCAGTGAGGAACATGAAGCATTGGCTTTATGTGTGTGACCTCAGAGGCTGGGAGCTTGCCGTGCTGCAGAGGAATTCATGTGCTCCTAAAGTGTAGCCTGAAGGAAGTGTATTGCAATATCCAGTGATGAGACAGGGAACCTGTACATGCTCCTTCTGGGATATTCTGTGCTTATGATGGATTTTCCAGTTTAGAAATTAAAAGTACAGTATTCCTTTAGCACTGCAATAGTGACTGACCTATGTTAATGCTTCATGTTGTCTGCGAGAATTTAAAAATCTTTTACCACATCCTTCTGTTTCTAACCTTACTTCCAATGTACCTTACCTACAATGAGGAAGCTTTTTTGGCAGTTTTGCAGCATTAAGTGTTTTGAAAAACTGATCTAGAAGTGCCTTGAGTGCACTTCTTCTGCTCAGTGTAGAAATTTTCCTGTGCAATTAGTCCTTACTGGTTAATTATGCTTGACCACCTCTGTCCAGTCCATGACAAGGCTGGGAAACAGAAAAATGTTGTCTTTTATTTCCTGTCTCCTGCCGTGGCACTTCTGCATGCAGGTGCACAGATTCAGCTGCCCACAGTAAACCAGTGGATTCTTATTGACACTCCCAGTAATAAAATTGTTGGCAAAAGGTTGAGGACAGGGTGTGGAGCTCCCATATGTGGGAGAGTGAATGAAAACTCATTCCTTTCACTGTTGTTCTTTCTGTTCTTTTTCCCCTGTGCTGGAGTGGTGTAAAACATCAGGCATGGCCAGCCTGTTCCTTGAACAATGCTTAATGTTCTCTTTTTGTTTGTGGCACTACCTGGATTGTTTGGATTGGACTTTTGTTGTCACAGAACAAAATCCTTTATTAAAAGAGCTGCTTGTTTAGACTTTGAGTGAGTTGGAGATATTGATTTTAGTCCTTCAGATTATCTGGAGTCCCTCAATAAAAACTGTAACAAGGTGAACTTGATCAGTGTAATGTTTACAGTTCTTTATCTACATTAGTGGCCAAGCTCCTCTCTTTCCCCACCCTGTTTTGAATAAGACTTAAGATATCATATTTCACTGGAATTAATGTGTTGAATTAACTGTAGTTAAAGAATAATTCAGGATCAGCCAATAAGAGTTAACAAACTTTTGTACTGGATGTAGAATAGACAGTGGAGGGATGTGCAGGAATTTGGGTCCAGATCAGCAGCTGGTAAGAATTAGCACAAATGTATTGGAATCACTGGTGATTGTTATTCCAGCTGCTACTCCATCATTGTAAAACTCCAGTTTTCAGGCAAATCCATGCCTGAAATGAGTGTCTCAATTGAGTATTGACACTTTCCAGTCTGCCTGCATAATGGAGTAATAAAAAATACACTTTTTTTTTTTTTTAAATGTGGATCACGTAGTAAAGTGTGGAGTTGGGGAGGCTTTAAATGTAATTACAGACATTAGGCTGAACACATTTTTGTGTATTTTATCCTGGGCTGTGAAGATACAGTACTGAAAAGTACAGCACTCTGCAGTCCTGACACAGATTTAGCAAAGGGGTACAAATTTCTTTTTAAATAAATGAGTTTCTTGAAGTATTGTATTTTTTTTGAGGACAACTCAGATCACTTTGAATATCAAAGCAATTTCTGAAGAGTAGTGTGCAAATAGAGTAATTTCCCACCTACTTTTTTTTGTTTTGTTTCTTTAAGCCAGCCTGCAAATGCAGTGTGAAAGAGAAAAAATGTTGGCTGAGTTAAAGTTCCTGTTGCTAAAGAATTTGTTTCTTTGAACATGCAAAATCTGAGAGGGGAGTAATATAAATAGATTGTCTTCCACTTCACCAGTCAATAATGCAAAATTCTGCTTAATAAACTCTCATAACTCTCCTATCTGCTGATTCTCTAAGGTTTGTGTTGCTTTCTCAAAAATCCATGGATTAAGTTTATCCAGACTTCCCACTCAAAGGAATAGTTGGAGCTTGAGACTTGTCACAGAGCACTTCTGACCTTTAGACTAATATTGTCTTTTCTTCAAGCAGACGTTGGACAGGATTAGGTCCAAGTATCCTGCTGAGTTTAATCAGCTTCAAGCAGGATCAAATCACACTGGCTCTACATCACCCAGAGGGGTCTTTGTTATTTTGCAATTTGTAATTCAGGATTTAGAGACACATATGTCTTTAGAAATGAAGGTGGGTCGAGAGGTAGGGGTTGTGTAGGAGTGATGTGGTGGTGGGAGTTGTGACCCTGCATCGCAGAGATCAAAGACATGGACATTGTTCCATTTGCAAGGGTTGGTGCCCCTGAGGTTTGTGTAAATTAAGGAGTGTTACCTGTGATTCTGCAGTGCTTGAGTGTCTTATCATTCGTCTCCAGAACTGCCACACTGAGAAACCAGAGTTAGGATTTTTAATTTTTGTTCCTTCCCTTGCCTCGGGCAGAAATTGTACAAGACCTGTCGGATGATGCAGGAGAGGATCATGGAATTGTTGGTGACAGTGGAGAATGAAGAGGTGATTGTTGAGCTCATACAAGTAAATGAAGACCTGAATAATGTCCTCCTGGGACATGAAAGGTGAGTGCAGGGCCTCTCTCCTCACATTTGGAATCCTACCTGAATAATTGCACTTAATGGAGAGATGGTCCCTAGGCCTAGTGATGATCCTCCCCATGGAGACAGATTTTATCCTTAAATTCAGAAAAGAAATATGATTGCAAAAAGAGAAAATTATATATTTTCTGCCTCCTAAACACTTCAGAAATGGTTCAGGGAAGTAGTTAGGAAACAGAGTGATGTAAAGCAATTTAACAGCATGGGCAGGAAATCAGATGGAGGCACACAAAAATAATTTGGAATTTGACATCCCTTTTTTGGCAGAATCCTGTGAATTTGTCAACAGCTGCTACAAATCCTTTGGTGCTGGTGCTGGTGCTTATCTCTGTTAAGTGTCTGTGCTTCCAGGAAAGAATACTTGTCCTCCTTTCTAAACAATTTTGACAGTTTTACTGCAGGAATTGGCCATGGAGCAGCCTTCTGCCTCATTGCTTAGGAGAGTTGCTTGCTGTTCTCAGCTGGATTGAAACATACTGTTCTGCTTGTCTTACAGCAGAAAATGTTTCTTTCTTTCACACATGAAAGCACAGCAGTGCTCCTGTTGACATCCTGGGTATTTGTTTGCTATGGCACTGGTAGCATGACTGGGTGCTGGCAAAACTGAAATTAGTTTTCAGCTTAAAATTCCAGTGTTGTTCCCCAAACTGTCACGTGAGTGTACTCAGGAGAGTGTTCTGATTTAATGGGAGATATCCTTCCAGCTTAAGTTGATCTCTTCCGTGGCTAAAAAATGTTCTAGGAATCATTATGCATCAAGTGCAATTGTTCTTTATTAAATTGAGCAAATTTATAGAATTCAGTCATCTTTTCTTTTTAATCCTCTTCTAAGTGCTGCACTGAAAATATCACTAATTCTTCTAAGTGTCAGGCATAGACTTTGGGCCTAATCATGACAATGTTACATTTTTATTCACTCTTAAATCCTGTCTGCTGTAGTGCTGGTGGATTTTACAGCAGCTGTCTTGTGTGTCTGTGTGCTCACTTCTTCCATTTAGGAGGTTTTTCCTTTTAATAAGCAAAAAAGGAATTTTATTCAGCTTTTGTGTAAATCCACTCAAGTCAGACATGGGCTTACATTTTTTTGCAAGTGATAAATACTGGTGAAGATGGGAACCTCAAATTGTGAATATGAGCTTGTGGATGTAATTCATCAGATTCCTTACTAAAGACATTATGGAAAGAGTGATTAATTTGGACAGAAAACTACTGAATTCTAGTAATGCAATGCTGTGGTTTGTATGGTGCAGGTCTTCCTGAGTGCAGATCCATTACATTTCAGAGTGGATAAGTATAAAAACGTATTGGGTTAATTTTGTGTTGCAGAAGATTCGTTCTTTGGCTCTCCCTCTCAACAATGAGGTGTGTAAAGGGCCAACTGATTTTAATGAGCTGCATCTGTTTCACACTGTGTGTGTTGTTGGAGGATGAGTCGTGCTGCATTTTCTGTTTCTGATTATTGAAGTAGAATCCAAATTAAATCCGGAGCAATCTCCACTGTGCATCAACAGCTCATGTGTGTGACAGTGCCTCCCTCTAGTGTTTGCAGCTGCTTGGCTCTTCCTGGATTTCAGACAAATACTTTCTGCTCTACAACTGGAAAGGTTTCTCCCTGCTGTTTCTTCATACATCCAAACTCTTTTTCTGGGCTTTCCTGGTGCAGTGACCCTGAATAGCAAATGCAGCTGGATAAACTGCCCATACATCTGTCCATACACCTCAGGGCTCCTGGTGTGAAACACAGTGACCTCCTGGGTGCTCAGTGTCACCTCTGTGGGTCTGTTCTGCACCCACTGTAGCACTGTTACCACTCCTAGAACATATATTTATGCAGGTATATTTTTTTTTGTTTCCATTTTAAAATAATTACTGCAAAGGCCTGCACTAATGAGAGGGCTGGGTGCCAGAATAGGTGTGTGGTTTGTCCTGGGAGGGCATGAGGGAATACACTGAGCTCTGAGACTTCCTGGGACTCAGCTGGAAGAGTGTTCTGGTCAGCAGGAGCTGGGTTTGGCACAGTGGATGTTCACAGTCACCTGCCTGCTGTGAACAAGACAAACCACTGTCAGAGGAGCCGTGGTTTTGTTCAGGAATGAGCAGATGGCTCTCTGCAAACACGGGGCTGGGAACAAACCCGCTGGTGTTGGTGTGGGGGATACCAGGACCACAGATTGCCCGTAAAGACAAGTGCCCAGAGCCAGCACCTGGAGTGCTTGTTTGGCGCTTCTGCGGTCTTCTGAGAATCAGAAGTTGATTAAAAGTGCTTTTACATTCTTCTGAAGCACATCATGGGAATGTAGGAATGAACATTTACCTCTGCACCTCCACCAGGTTCTCACGGAACAGAGTTCGTTTCCTGGAGAACCAGAGGATACAGCGGGAGCAGGAGGAGGTAATTCAGAATGAACTCCTGAACTGCAGGACTGCAAACATTTCTTTTGCTCTTCCTTGTGAAAAATACACTTCTGATACCTGCAGAATTTTATTCTCTAGTTGAGAGGTACAGGAGACAACAGACTGATACTACTCCTACTGATTCTTCTAAAGTCTCACTTGCAGAATTTCATGTGAATTCATATAATTAAAGTGACAAATAATGTCAAATCTAAGAGGGAATCTTGGGTAATGAAAAATGAGAGAGAGAACTGCTCAAATGCTGGTTTATTGCCTCTCCAGCTAAGCACAATTGTCTACCACACAAAAAATGAGAAACCATAGGTTCTTTTCATTTGTTTCCTGTTAATGATCTAGAGACTGAAATACTGCTGCACTTTGAAAATTTACTTCTTCTATTGATTTTTTTTTTCCTGAGTCAAAGCTTTTTCTGAATTGTGAATAATGGCTTGTAGCAAATCTTTAATGACTGTCTTTTATTGTTTGATAATTATGGTTGTTAATTATATTGCCTAAAGTAGTTTTGCACATTTCACCTTCTTCTAAGCCATAATTGTTCAGTCATCTAGGACTCGACATGAAAATGCATTGTGAATGCTGAAATACTGCTGACAATTATTAAAAAAAGGTAGAAGATGGTCTTGTTTTCCTTGAAAAGCCACTATTACTACATTCTGGTTATGTAGGTGGATGGTTTTGCTCGATGGATGCATTGCTGGGTTATTTAATAATCCAAATGGTGCAGTCTGTGCATTTTTATATTATTAAGGAGACTCTGGGTTTAAAATGCATCATCTTTTTTTTATTTCTTTTTCATCTGATGTTACCAAACCTGTATGATTCAAGCATGTGGTTTTATTAAACCTTTGGCTGGCTATGTTTTTAATTCCAACACATTCACAGGAGAAAGGAAGGAAACTCTTTTCCATGTCCTAGGAAATATTATTGTGGTTTTGATTTTTTTTCTATCCAAAATGGGACTGGAAAAAAATAAATCTCCTAAGTATGTCTCAAATCTCATTAACACAAGTAAGTAGCATGAAAAGAATTGCACAGGACTGATCAGAAGATAAATATTAAACCTGTATCTAAACAAGTTCAGGATGGCTTTTATAGAGTTGAGTCCTTTCTATTTTATACTTTAGAACTGTTTTTCTTTATTTTTTGAAATCGATCTTTTCTGAAATGCATGTTTTGTTTCATTAGCTACACTTCACATACAGAGAATCCTGATTTTCTCTTATATTTACCAATTTTTAATACTAAGATTTTAAAAGTTTATATTCTGTGAAAACAGCAATTTGTTTAAAACTATGCAAGTTCCTTAAAACACAAAACAAAACAACAGGAAAAACCCCAAATAACTTATTCTTTTTCAAATGTTAAGCTGTACAGGAAACAGCCATCTGCTCCCTCAAGTGATCTACTTGGCCTCTCCATAGCTTCTCCATCTTCTGTGTCTGCAGTGGTGCAAAGTGACCCTGCAGTGTTTCCTTCAGGAAGTAAGTGGTGAATGCCCCTTTCCCTTCCACTCTGATTCCCTAAAGAACCCACAAGAGCTTCGTGGAAGAATCACAAAGTTCCTTCTAGGAAAGAAAACAAAGATACTCCTTAACTTTAAGGATGTTCCTTAAATTTTCTTAAAAGGAGAATTCAAATGTGTCCATAGGAACAAAACTGTAAGGTATTATGAGGATTCCTGTATTTTTTTTTTACAATAATCTTCCCCTTTTACATAGATTCAAGCAGTAGAACATGCTGTGTTTTCTGCTGCAGTGAGGCCTGTAAAACACTCTGGTAGCTTCTTGTTCTGTAGACTTGGCAGGAAGAAACAGGATTTTTTATTCAGGAGTGTTAGAAAGACTTGGCTTCAGGTACCCTGAATTACTGTTTGCAGAAGCCCTTCCTTTACCTGTTTCAGGGAAGTCTATATACTAAAGCTACAGGTGTGAATGTCCCCCTGGGAATAAACCCTTAGAATTCCATCTTAATCCTTTACAAATAGTGACAAGAGTTTTAAGTGGTATCTATCATGTAGAGCTCTGCTGATGCTCTAAATATAGAGATAAATATCTTGGATCTAAGAGTCTTCAGTCATTAAAACTTTGCCTTTCATGTGATAAACAGCAATTCATTTCAGACTCTTTATAGGCCTCCCAAAGAAAAACTTTACTCTTTTATTGTTCAACGTACAAGTAGCTACTTTTGCATAATAATGTTTAAATTACCATTAATTATGGCTTTGAATTTCAGATGGCCTATCTGCACACCCTGAAGATAAAACCAGGCCTCATCCATCAATTTACCCACAGTTGGACTCAGCAACTCCTACAAAAGCTCATCAATCCCTGTGAGTAGTCCCTTATCAAGGAATGGGAATGGATAACAGATCTTAGGGGTATTAGTGCTCTCTAATTCATCTCATGAATACAGGAACCTCTGAGGGCACAGATTTACTATTTTTACATATTAGTCAGGTAAAACAAGGGAAAATTCCCTCTGTGCTAGACTGTTTGAGGGGGTTCAAAATACACTTTGTGACACAGCCTGCATCACTGTGTCACAAATAGACATAAATGTACCTGACTTTCAGCAGGGAAAGGGAGAAACATGAAACACATCAGTAAAAGAGTTCCAGACAGGAGAGGTGTCCTTATAATTCCTGGGCATGGGACACTGGTCCATCTGCCCAGGCTGCTCTCAATTGTGACACACAGGAAAGACAGACTGGCCAAAAAAATAGTGGAGCAATCAGATTAAATAGTTTTGATCATTTCTGACTTACATTCAGTGTATTGCTCTCTCCTAGATTTGCAGCTGAAGCACAAAACAATAGTTTAAGCAGCCCAGATGAACACATATACAGCAATGTGAGTACTGCTCATGTTCAGGATGATCATTCTTGTCTAGCAGCTGTCAGATGAGAACTTCTGGATTTACCCCAACTGCTGTCCATGTGCAATGCAAAGATCTCTTCTGTGGCCCCTCTCCAGACCTCAGGGAACATTCCACTTGGTAATCAGGTCAACTTTCCTCTTTTGCTGCCACAGATCCTAATGTGGAAGCCTGTTTCCTTGGGTCCAGCACAATCCCAGAGGATTTGCAGAAAGCACTTGCTCTATTATTTGTGTTAAATTTGTTGCTATGCAAAGCGAGCTGAGATCTACTTCTGCTGCCCTGATGTTACTCTGGTGTACTTTCTATTTCAAATAAGATATTGAAAACAAGCATACCAAAAAACCCCACAACCTCAAAGCCCTCACAAAAACACAGCTCACCAAAAAAATCACTTAAACCCCAAGTACAGTGCAGGACAAATATCATGCTGCAGAGAAACACCCATGACAGAAGGAATGGAAGGAATCTGAAGGGACTTTGAGGTAATGTTATGAAGGCAGTATGAAATAGAAAAGATTAGAAGCAGCTTCCAAACAAACATGCACAGTCCTTATTTTAAACTGCAAATAAAAGCAGATGTTTGAATCTTTGTGGTGGAACAAGTCACGCAGAAGTAAATTATACACATGTGCTATAGAACACTAAATGTTGCTTTGAAGGTTGTGTGGAGAATGAGGATTAATTGGGTTGCTAACTGTTGGTCTTGGAATTTTACCTGCAGTAGTCAGAGAGTTTAAAGATAAATCAGCAATTATGTAAGTTAGGTTAAACCAGTTCTCATAGAACAATCTGTTTATGCATTGCTTTGCTTGATGTCCTTAGTTGGCGACTCTTTTAAGCCCGGTGCCTCTGAATCCAATAACTGTGCAGGCTGGACAGACTGTGCCATCAAATGGACCATCACCAGCAGGTAATAAATCTGCAAATCACCTCCTTCACGTTTCATTTTCTTGTTAGAACTTCAGGCCTTTACATAATGGCTGTCAGTGACTAGGAACAGCAATGAACATTGACAAGTCATATTGCTCATGGATTCTATACCACATCTGTCCATTTTAGCATGTAAAGCAGCTGAATCCATAGCAGAAAATGTGCTGCTTTCAGGGAGACACAAAAAGCATGCAGTAATTATGCTTTTCATTCTCATTTAAATCTGGATGTCTCTACCTATCTTTATTCTTCAGCTACATCAAAGAACAAGTCACAGTCACCTCATTACTATGAGATAATGGAATTCGATCCCTTGGCTCCCACTGAGTAAGTAACTTTTAAAATAGGATTTTAAAAATCTGAGGTACCAAAGGCAAAATGGCTTTTTCTTCTCAGAGAAAACCAGACCACTCTACTTAGGCTGAGTCAACTGACCAGCTGCATCATTGATGTAAATGACAGGGGCTGCATTTTCTAAGTTTTCTTCCAATATTTCTGGCATAACCAGTTAAGAAATAAACTGTAGTGTGCTTATGAACTGGCATCTGGAAAACTGGAGGAGTAATGCTGTATCAAAATTACTAAAATCTTATCCAGTGATATGGAAAGGTGAAGGAAATATGGTCAGGGTCCTGCTGGAGGAAGCTGATTTGAACTTCAGCACAGGTAGTTCTGGAATAAGGTAACCAAAGGAATTCCTGTTCACAGCAATTGTGTTTTTTAAAGAGTATTTTTCTATTAAAAAAACCCACCTTAATTTAAATATAAGCTACAAAAGGGAATGGATATTCTGTCTCTCTAGAAGGCCAAAATAGTGGGATAGCAAACTAATAGAGAACCTAACAGATGGCAGAACTCCCCTTTCTAA
>VXBU01011467.1:1247775-1337702 GCA_013400315.1 Bombycilla garrulus | reverse complement strand
GCTTTATTTTGAGGTAAGGAAATCTCAACAAAGCTTTCATTTATTTTTTTTTTTTTTTAATTAGTGCAGTAATTGCACAGTGGTGCAATTGCCATTTGTGTTTTGCAGTCCTATTCCCAGACTTGTTTGATCAAAAGTGACAATGTCCAGAGGTTCCTCATTAAATGTGCATCAGACAATCAGAGCAGAGCTGGCTCTTTGTTTCCATGGAAACCTGGGCATCCTGCAAGGGATGCTACACTGTAAACTTCGGGCAGGATTTCCCTGGTGCCTTTTGTCAAAATGAAATGTGATGTAGGAATCACCCTGCTCCTCCTCTTTCAGAGCTATTTATGAAGAAATTGATGTTGTGCTGAAGACAGAAGTTAAAAAGAACACAGACTGAAGGTGGAGGTGGAATCCTTTCCTGAACACTCCCTGGTGCTGGTCCTGTGCAGTGCTTCCTGTAACTACAAGTGAATAACAGAATTGGTTTTGCATTTTGACACAGCAATTAGTGTTGGATTACTAAGCTGTGTACAAGTTGAAGAGTTACTTGCCTCCACACCTTGACAATTTGTCCTAAATGTTCATCTGTGTGTTCTTCAAGGTCACTTGCATGGTTATTATAAATTATTTTGGGGGCCTGTAAAATGTGACTTCCAAATTCAGCTGTGTATGAAGTAACACTTGACACCTGGCACAAGTAAACAAAACAGAGATTACACTCACACAATCCAGTTTCTCTTTTGGCCTCACTGCTGTCTCTGTTCATCTCCCTAGAAATCTCTAAGGGGGTTTTGAGATAAAATTTCTTTTTTTGTAAAACTGGACTCTTGATAGGTGTCTGAAGACGTGCAGTGTTACTTTCCTACATCCTTAATACAGCTTTTCCTTTTTTATTTTCTTCCTAAAAAGCCACAGTATAGTTGGATTTTTGTCTTGGGAAGAACCTAAGCTGGGACACAAAGTGCTGTCATCCATAACAAACAGAATAGGAAAAAAACCCTGCTTGTTCCTATGTTGTTGTTGCTTTTATTTACTCAGTAAATGCTGGAGGGGGATCAATTGTTTCTTTCAATGTTCCTGCCCTGCAGAGATTGGTCTGGTGAAGGAAAAATTAATCATCTACAATGCAGATGAGCAATACTTACCCATTTCCTTTAAGTTGTTTAATCCTGGTAATAATTATTTTATCTTGTAGTAAGTGCCTTATCTATTTTAATGCTGAATGTAAACTGTGCACTTTAACAGGTATAGTTCTCTGAATTTATAGCTGATACAAAGTTTGAGAACTTAGTTCAGGTTCATACCAGATAAGCTAATTTTTTTGTGAAATAACTGCATTTTAAACATTCCTTATGTTAACTGTTTAAGGGACAAGAAGTTCTCAGCTGCTTTGGCAACTTTTGTAGCATAAAATTCCAAATAAAAGCAAATGCTTACTGAGAAGTAAACTCTCATTGCTTCCAAGTTATTCTCTGTTTGTGTATTTCCTGAAACATAAATGTAGGTAGCATTAGAAGTATTTCAGTGTGAATCTGTGCACTTTGCTGCAGAACCATTAGAACAACTTACTTCTATCCAAAACACAATCTGGGAGAAGTCTGGGAGTTTTGTAAGCTGAGGTGAAAAGATGAGTTGCTTCGCTCCTAATTTTTCTTGCAAATTTGCAGTGGTCTGGACAGCAGCCTGAGAAAACAGCTGAAAATAGGATTTGAGGTGGATTGATTTTCTAATATTTCCCCTACAGCTGGGTTGTATTGGCAGAACCCCCACAGTGGAGGGGAACAAATCAAAGTGGGCTGTTCCAGTGTGATCCATAATGGCTAATTGCTGACGAACCTCTCCGTGTCTAAAGCAGCACAATGGTCACAGAGGGATGGAAGGAACTGGCTAATTACCATGGTAATGGTAATTACCCTGTCTTAGAGAGGGAATGTGCTCAGCATCTCTGCAAATTTGGGCTTTCAAACTCACAGGGAGAGCCCACATTTCTATGGAATTGCCACTTGCCAGGGGGATATTCCTTTTCTTCTAAAGAAGGTGGCCAGAATAAAGCATTGGGTGGAGAACTGTCATAATCAGTTCAGCTTTCAGAAGGACAATGGACTAAGGACAACTGAGGTAAGAAGTTGGATTTTTTCCCCCTAGTCTGGATTCAAATGTGTCTTGATGTTATTTTTTTTTCCTGAAGCATACTGGAATTATAAAGCTTGCTGCTATCTTCATACAGATGTATTTAACTTGTGTGGGCTCCACGTGTTCTGCTGGATAAAATGCATTAGAGAGATGAAAGAATGAAAAGTTTTCAATCTTTAATATACAGTGAAGACCAGTATGTCATCCAGAATTTGTTTAACCAACACAAGTAATTGGTACAATAATGCATTTTAAAGGTACCATCCATTTATTTTCCAAAAAGCAGTTTTTGAGTTACTGTATGCAAATATAAGTAATTGGAAGTTATTTCTTAAGTACCCATTGCCTTTTCAGAGTCCAAGCTAACCAACATCAGCCTTACTTTGTTAGATCTTCTCTGCTGGAAGGGGTACAAAGACCTGGCCCAGCAGAAGAGATACTGGCTGATAGTAATTTCTGTCTGAAAATGAGCAGGTTACCTGAACTTGCTCTGCAGCTTCCTCCTGGTTAGCAAGGCAGTGATAAAGTGTTATTAGACTTACCCCAGAGATAATGACCAAAAGTTACATAAATACAGGCTTACGTGTTCTGGTGGTAAACACAGAGCTCCCCTGAAGAGCTGCTGCACTGCTGGGCAGGCTCTGGCCTGGTTTTGGCTTTTGAGTGGGCTGGTTTTGGTTTCTGAGGAGTTAGAGCAGCTGTGGATACACTGCCCTCCCCTCACAGCACGTCAGACACAAGCCAGGCTTGTCTCCTGTGGGCCCAGAGCACTCAGCAGCAGCACAGACACTGCAGGTGAGTGGGACACAACACAGAAACATGCTTACCCTTCAGAACAGTTTTAGAGCAGTCTGCTCTTACCAAATGAACTACTGATTCAGTAATAACATGAGAGGGTGCATCACCCTCTGATTCATCATCTCCTCCTGTGCCAGGGAGGGATACACACAAATAACAGTCTAACTTTGTTTAGTTATGAGATTACCTTCATTTATTATCTGGGTTTACCTTTTTCTAAAGTAATTTAACATGCAAGTTATTTTCCAGAGCCAGCAATGGAATTTTAGATGCTGAATCAACTGATTTGTTTCTTCTGTATTTCACTGAAGATCTTAATTTACACTTTGGTTTAAAAAATTGCCTTGTGCTATTCAGATAACATCTTTCAAAAAGATGGCCTGAGAAAACCCTCTCAGGAACGGAACAGTGCATTACTTTCCACTGTCTGATGAAGAAATACTATCCCTAAGAAACAGGGATACATTAAGTTGGTTTCCAAAGAAAATATATATACATATACTTTCCTAACAGTGCGTGTCCGTGGAGGTTTAATAATATAATGTCATACTGCACAGTACTCCTGCAGTTTTTTCTTCCAAGGAAAAATAGAATCAAAACTGACACTCAGATGTAGCAGAAGTCACATTTTGAAGAGAAGGCTCACTACTGATACCCAGGAAGTGGCAGCTTCTGTCCTTCCTTTGCTTCAAAGAAGGTATAAGACAGGGTGATCAAATCCACTTTAGCCATTTTAGGGTCCTCTGCAAACTCTGGGTCAATGTAGAAAAAGACAGGCATGTCCACTTCCTCCTGAGGATTTAGCCTCTGTTCTTCAAAACAAAAACACTGCAGGTGGGAGGAAAAAATATCCACAATAAGACACCAATAGTGATGGTAAATTTTATCTCTGCATGAGAAATCTTCATGGTTTAAAATAAACTCTCATTCTCTGTACACCCCTAAAATCGTGTGAAGGGTCAGTAAGATGAGCAACAAAACACCAATTCTGTTACTGTGGTGATATTGGAAAAAAATAAATTAGCTTTTAATGAAGTGTACAGGTGCAAGGGGCCAGGCCAGCTCTCATCATTCTGCCTGCTCTCAAGAGTGGTAATAAATAACAGAGATTTTGGAGCCACTCTAATGGGATGAGCAGCTTGGTGTGGGGGCAGTAAGGGTAAGAATGAATTGATGGACTTTATCATTTGAAAAAACCAAGGTATTTTCCTAAAATGCTGGTATACGAAGAATGGTGTCCAGGATTAAAATGCAATCTATGGGTACCTGTTTTAATTTGTTGCTTTGTTCATACTTACTTGTATTTTATTGAAATACTGTCCTGCTTCAAAGGGGACAACGTTGTAGGTGGAGATTCCAATTATTGGTTTGTCAGTAGGATTTTTTGCTTTATAAAATGCCAGTGCAGTCTCTCCTGGTACCACCTGTGTAATATAATTGTACAATAATTTTTTTTTTTTAATTCACTGTAGCCTTCCACCCCTCACACCACATTCTTTACACTTTATCTAGAATTAATTTTCCCTTTTGCTGTTTCAAATTGGCTGTTTCACAAATATTTTTGATTACATGCAATCCACCCATATTCCAAATTAAAAGCTTTGATACTGTTCTATGGATTTTTAATCTTACCCATTTTGCCTGAGTCTTCTATTATCCNCTGGAGCATGTCCAGCAAAGGGCAACAAAGCTGGTGAAAGTTCTAGAAAACATGTCTGGGGGTTGTTTAGTCCCAAGAAGAGGAAGCTCAAGGAAGCTCAACTCAAGAGCTACTGCCAGGAGAGTGCAGTGAGGAGGGGACCGGGCCCTTCTGCTGTGCCTACACTGAGAAGCCCAAAGAAAATGGCCTTGGGAGGAGAGAGGGGGAGAGTCCCATTAGATATGAGAAACATTTTCCTCTGTTTAATGTGGTCAGTATCTGGGAAGGGCTGCCCAGGCGGTGCTGGGGTCCCCATCCCTGCAGCCGCTCCAGAGTCGCTGGCCGGGCGTTGTTGCTGTGGGTCACAGCGGCAGTGCCGGGGGCACGGTCGGACTGGCCGAGGGAAAGGCCGGACTGACTGATGGAAAAGCCGGACTGACTGATGGAAAAGCCTGTTCCATCCGTGCCCAGGGCTGCGCGCGGGGGGAAGGCGGTCACTCACGTAGATCTCGCTCTGCTGCGGTTTGAAGTTCCACTGGATNAGCCTTCCACCCCTCACACCACATTCTTTACACTTTATCTAGAATTAATTTTCCCTTTTGCTGTTTCAAATTGGCTGTTTCACAAATATTTTTGATTACATGCAATCCACCCATATTCCAAATTAAAAGCTTTGATACTGTTCTATGGATTTTTAATCTTACCCATTTTGCCTGAGTCTTCTATTATCCTCAACAGTTCAACAGCAATCAGAGCTTTTTTAATAAGCAGATTTAGATATGGTGTGCATTTAACTTCTGAGGTTATTCTTTCAGTACTGGAGTCAGAAATTATTAAGCAGCATTGACCCCTTATTTTGAGAATTTGAAACAGAAAAGTTAATATGTGATTTTTAAATACATATATTTATAAATATTATATATTGTTATAAATAATATCTTATTATGGATATATTATTAAATATAAGGATAGGGCAACAGGAGAAACANGTGCTGGGGTCCCCATCCCTGCAGCCGCTCCAGAGTCGCTGGCCGGGCGTTGTTGCTGTGGGTCACAGCGGCAGTGCCGGGGGCACGGTCGGACTGGCCGAGGGAAAGGCCGGACTGACTGATGGAAAAGCCTCTTCCACCCGTGCCCAGGGCTGCGCGCGGGGGGAAGGCGGTCACTCACGTAGATCTCGCTCTGCTGCGGTTTGAAGTTCCACTGGATGCTGGCGTGTGTGTCGGCGTTGAACGTGACCCTGATGAGCCGGTCCCGCACGGGCTCCATGCGCTCGATCCGCTCCGCGCCGCCCCCTGCGCCCGTCGTGCCGCCGAGCCCCGTGGCCTGTCAGGGAACCGCAGTGAGGGCCCCGTGGCGTGTCAGGGAACCGCAGTGAGGGCCCCGTGGCCTGTCAGGGAACCGCAGTGAGCGCCCCGCTCCCGCCGAGCCCCGCGGCCTGTCAGGGAACCGCAGCGAGCGCCCCGCGCCCGAGGAACCGGCGCCGGCGGCGGGTCCCCCGTACCTGGCAGTAGAGGCGGTAGAGCGGCACGGCCGCGTACGACAGCCCCACCATGCCCACGGCCACCGCCGCGATGTAGCCCACGGTCGAGCGGTTCCGGCGCCGCCACTCCTCCTCCTGCTGCCGGGTGAAGGGGTTGGAGGCCCGCACGCCGCGGGTCCCGCTGAGGCCGGGCCGGGGCAAAGCCCCGAGCCGCAGCCCGCGGGCACAGCGCGCCCAGCCCGGCCTGCACAGCGCCATAGCCGCAGCGCGGAGGCTCTCGGGACAGGCGGCCGCGGAACGGGGCAGGGACGGGGCGGGACGGAGATGGGAACGGGGCGGGAATGGAGGAGGGAACGCAGAGGGCGAGGGCGGGCCGAGCCGCCATCGCATCCTTGTCCGCCGCGCCCCCTCGGAGCGCGCCGGGCGCGGGGTCCCGGTGGAGCCGCCCTGGGTGCCCCCTTCTCGCTCGCCAGCGGCGCGGCTCGGGCGCACGTTGTGTACGAGGTAACTGCAGCAGCCCCCAGCCCCGCACTGAGCGGGCTGTGCTGCACGGGAGTGGCACCGAACGGCCGGCCAGGAGCGGGGACATCGGGAGGGGTGGCGGTCCCGCAGATACACCGCACTGGAGGTGCCTGGTACCGGAGGGATGACCTGGGTCCCGCAAGTGCCCGGTACCGGAGGGTGACCTGGGTCCCACAGATGCCCGGTATCGGAGGGATGACCTGGATCCCGCAGGTGCCCGGTACCGGAGGGATGAGCTGGATCCCGCAGGTACCTGATTATCCCTCGGGTTCCGCGCTGGCCGCCCCAGGTCGGGCGCTCCGAGTGGTCCGTCCGCGGCCGTGCAGTTTGTCCCCTTTTGTGGACACTTGACACCGGTTATTTGTTTGTTCCTTTCTCCCTCTGGTTCTTTGCTCCACGTTATTTTCATTGCTAGGGATTTAGTTTTGTTCAGGCACAGGTACACGCTGCAAAGGTAGCGAGCGCTGTTGGTAAATAGCGGTAACCTGAGGATGGGCAAAGTCAGGCAAGTTCACAAACCATAGTTTTTCACGCGGCTGGTGCTGTGCACTGTAATAGAATTTGCTGTAGCAATACTTGAATTTACTGCTTTAGAGCTGTGCCTCTCTTCTCTGGTGGTTCCAGTGAGGTGAATCACACAAAGACTGGCAGCTCCTGGTGGTGCTTCATTTTCCATGTTGAATAAGAGAATGGTGAAGGCTCAGTGTAGCCATACTGTGCTGTTTCCCCTGTGTTCAGATGATTGGTCTTTTGTTCCTTTAGTGAGCAAGACCCGAAAATGCTTCCTGCAGGAGCATTTGTGGTATTCCAGCGTGGATTTAATATCTTTTTCACACCAGAAATATAGACATGCAGGAATTGGTGTGGTTTTGTGGGGGCTGACACTGCACCTGGGGATGCTGTTGTATCTTGGCCGGGGTCTGTGGTGTGACACTGGTGCCGGCTTTGCCTGTGTGTTGGGAGAATTCCTTGTCCCCCTTGTCTTGGAAGTAATTCCTGTTCTGGGTTGTGCCATGTGAGGGTTCAGCTGTGCACCTCACAAGGTCAGGAAGATTTGCTACAACCGATACAGATATTTTTTGCATTAATGCTTTTGTAGCAGTTTTTGAAATTATTGTAGTTCAGTACCTCCAGGTTGTATTTCCTGTCAACATGTTGTATGTACTAATAAAAATGCAATGTGAATTTCTGGGGTTTTTTGCTACATTAGTGGTGTGTGAGGCCATTTTGTGTGTTTTGGCCTGTTCTGCGTACCTCATGTGAGAAGTTCAGAGACACTAAATACCAGAGAGTAAGTTAAAAAAACATGAGGAAACAAGATACACAAAACACCATTCCCTTTCCAAGTAACTTTCAATGGAAAACAAAAGATATTGTCTTTGCCTTCAGCAGTTATGTTACATCATCCCAGAATTGTAATCTGTTTTTTTCCTTTTTTTAAGAAGAGTTTAAACAAGGAATTCATGTTTACCCTAATTTCTACCTTATAAATTAAGAGTAAGATAAGATGTGAAATGTTTTGGTGGAACTACAGCAAAGTTCAGATTGTTAACTGTTTTCAGCAGTAAATTGTATCCGTTTTGTCCTGGCAATTGTCTTCTTCCAGTTTGATTTCAACTAGTCAGTAGTAAATAAGATTGTTTCCAATGTCTAAAAATAAACATGTGTAGTGTGTGGTGGTTTCAGTTCACAAATTTCAATTTTCTCATGTAAATTTCAGAAAGTGGTTTCTCCTTTTTTTTTCTCAGCAGTGTTGATCCTGGGTAGGAGCCAGTTCTTCATGTGTCAGAACTCTTCATTTTGAACTTTTATTTTAATAGTGCTTCTAAGAAGATGTCCAGTACAGATCCCCTCACAAATACAGAGGAGTAAGTACTTTTTTCCCCCTAAATGCAGAAATACAATTACTGGATTATAATATGAAAATTCTTGCAGTTTCATTGCTAGGATCCTGTCTTGATGAAGTCGTAAAGGAAAGTAACTTTGATATTGAAGCAACCTGCAGTAATGTTGTAGAAAACTGACACCAACACCACTGAATTTACATGTTTAGGGTGGAATTGTCCCTTAAGCTTTTAATTAAGCTAATCAGCACTTGGTTAGGACTTATTTTGTAGAGATAAAACTCTGTATAGGGATTTCTTAATTTAATGCTTCTGAACTATGAAAACATACCTGTATATAGTAGGTCACTTCTCTGTACATCTGGGGTACCTGCAGTAGCATGAGACTGGAGGTTTTATATTGCAGTCCATTACTTTTTCGGAATGCTCTGTCTCTTTACCTTTAATATTTTATATGTGGTACTTAGCAACTGTCATATTTTTATCAATGTCATGGGATATAAAATAATTATATTAATTCTATAAAGCATGATCTTCTACATTTAAGAGTTGGATCATATTCTAAATGTCAAACATGTATTCGGTCATGATTGCAAAGTGTAACTCCAGACCTTTTCTAAACTGCCAAATAACCACACCAGTGCTGTCATCAAAACCAGAATTAAAACCAGGCTCAGGCAGCTCTTGCTGGACTTAACGTGTTTGCTGTACTTGTGCAATAGAATCCAGCAAAGAGTATTCAGAAGAATAATAAAACAATTTAACATAGATTTAGAATTATGCCACCTCATAAATAACTTGGTTGTTTTGAAAAGCAGAACCACAAAACATTGAAAAAGCTAAGTTGCTTTTTAGTGGGACCTGAAGAAGCCAAAACTCTGCTTGTCTGATGGAGATTCTGAGTATGTGATCACAAAGATACATCTTTCAGACAGCTGTGGCTTGCTAGAGTCATGTGAAGGATGAGTAGTTCGTAGCTCACTGTATTCCAAAGGTGGTTTTTCACATTAGAGAGGAACAGGAAAGGCACCTAAAACTGCTGAAGGCAGACTGTCATTTTCTGTACTTTTATTTTTTATGGGAGATGGTATTGATGCTTCCAAGAATGGACTTGGTTATATGTTAACTGAGGTTTACCTAAACTTTAAATCATACCTTTCTTCTCTGTGCAGGGGTTAGCCTTCAACCATTCATGCTTCTCCACAATTACAATGTTGCCCAAGCTTTTTTCAGCTTAACAGTTGCCATGTAATGACATATGTTTTCTTTTAATCTTTGTAACCTAATCAGCAGAATGTATTTTGAATAATAAGTGGGTTTGGGTGGATCACACTGAGTGCTCATCTGTGCTGTATCATACAGCATTCCTTTGCTTTGGTCCTTAAAAATCTGAACTTAGGGTTAGTGAAGCTGAAAGGCTACAGTTCCATCTTGGATCTGTACAGGATTTTTGTAAAAGGACTTTGGTTTCTAACAAAAAAGATCTTGTGAATCAAACTTTCAAAGATTCTGCGGATCTTTTTGCCATTTGCTAAACTACCCTGTAATCCATCTCAGTTGCTAAAGCATTGCAAAACTTCCCTTGGGAAAGGCAAGTTGTAATTACAAATGTTGCCAGAATGGAATCGTTTCCCAGCTGTTTGGAAAGGAATCCTACTTAACAACAAATGATAACTCTTGAAAATTTAGTCTTACTTATTTATACTAAATTTCATGGAGTTTTGAGTTACAATTTTCCTAGATCTTTCTGGAAGTAAAAAGTAATTTGTGTTCCCCTGAGCATGTTCTTGAGAGGCAGAGGACCTGCAAGAGAAACAAAGATGCTGTCATTCATTAAAAGCAGCACAGCAACAGAATTTGAGAGTAAAGAGGGATAGAAGCCTTGGGGGTGAGTTCAGGAGGCTGAACAAAGCATAGTTTACTTTAAAGAAGGGGTGGAGGAGCAATTTTCTGAACAAGTGATGTATTACTGAGAATAACTCTAATAAAATGAGAGCAATAAGCCTAATAGTACTTTGTATCTCCTTAAATTGTTCAGAATTTTGTCATGTCTGGTTTAATAAAAATAACTTTTTGCTTTTTAAAAAGGAAGTTGCAGAGCCTTGAGCCATGTGTTAATTGGGGGGTTTCTATAGCAGACAATGTGACACTGATTGGTGTGAGTGATGTGTTTTGACAAATGCTCCTGATACTGATACCACAAATTGAATTCCACTGGTGTTAAGAACAGAGGTCGTTTTGCTGGAGAAAATCTATTGGTGTTTTATCTTCTGTAACCTTGCCTAGAGCAATTATAATTGATATGAAGCTTAAAATATCAATGGCTTTTCTGTAATGCCAGTAACACCAGCAGAGTGAGCTGACTGAGAAGAGGCTACAAAGGGGCAAATTTTCATCTCTGCATTGTGATCACTGTGCCAGTGGGGCTTTTCACAATTTAGGAGCTGGGAAGCTGCTTTATGTTCCCATTTCCATCTCTGATGTGTTCCTTAGTCTGTGGTGCGTCACTCTGCCCCTGCTGTGTGTGCATTGCAAGGTCTCAGGACTGACCACTCTCTATTGAGCACTGTTCAGCGCTTTGTCTCTCAGCAAAGGGATCCTTTCCCCAAAAGGATTAGCTGCTAATGAAACCACAGTCATTGCAGCTTTAAAAAAAAATAAAAAGGTGCCTGGGATAAGGGTTTGCATTCCTGGCATAGCTCGAGCCCTCCTGCTGCACCTCCAGACCTGACAGATGCTGTCTGATCACAGGGCTGCTCCTGCCTAGAGAGGATTCACCTTTCTACTTAAAGCCCTCTGTGAGTGCAGGGTGGTTGCTTTCATTTCAAGCTGCAGTCTTGTTATGATCTTTTCAGAGAGGGGCAGTGGTGGGGGTACTTCTTCTGAGGCAAGCCTGGCAGGGAAACGTTCATTAACCAAACTGGAGCTGACACTCGGAACTGAAAATGTGCATCTCTCTGCAAGAGCAGGTCTATCACAGGGTCTGACTTCTGAAAACAGGGGTGATACATTTGACTTCTTCAGCTAGTTTATTCTCAGTGTAATAACATCAATTTGGCAGTTTTATATCCTCTCACAGAAAAGCACATGCCAGCTTCCATTTCTAGAGAAAATATATAACCCAAGTTCTGTGTTGACTTTTGACTGCTGTATCTTGAAAGTCTAAAAACCAAATTAGATCACGGCTCAAGCCAGTGCCGTGATTGAGAATCAAAGGTAATAGCATAATGGCATTCATTTCATTAATACTTTCAGTCTGCTTTGTTGGCTTTCCCTTTTGTGTGGCTGTGCATAATCCAGTCTGCTAGGAAGATTGCTTTAGAAAGGTCATGAGTTACTGCTTTTGACCTTGTTTGCAGGGAGCATGTAAATAAATTATTAGAGCAACAGGAGGAAATAAGTTTCTTCTAATCATCCCGTTTGCCTTTGGCTGCTTGGTATAGATTGCGAAATCACAGTGTAATAAATTTTCTCCTTTGCATTTATCAGTCTTTAAAGTTGCCCTAAATGGCCATTTCAAAGAGAGAAAAAGTAAGCATTACCTCTCTAGGTGAATTAGTGCATGTGACGCAGAGGCTTTCAGAGAAGATTAAGTAGGCAGAGACGCTCAGCTGGAGCTCTGTGTTTGGGTTTTTTAGTTGGTAGCAGAAATCATCCTGCTCATAACCTTTATCCGGCTGAACTGGAAACCTCCAGTTTGTTTTGGTTGCGTTGTCCTTGTTTTTCCTGCTGTGCTGAAGGATGTCCTTGCTTTCTCCAGGGGCTGAGGATGAACCAGAGCGTTTTGATGGTCTCTCTCTCTTATACTGGTATGCTGAACCCTTCAGTTCTGAGGGCATTGCTCTAGTCTGTAATTGGGCAAAGTACAGGAAAGATAATTTAAAAGCTGTGGGCATTTTCAGCTTCTTTTCATCAACAGCCAGAGTTTATAATTTAGCTTTTTGTGTGTCAAGTATTATGTGTTTTGTGAGCAAAGTGTATTATTCTCCCATGGATAAACATAGGTAAATATTTTATTTGTGCACATAAATGACTAATAATTTCTCAGGAATAGAGATTAGAAGAATATCTGGAGCTGTGTGTTCTGGTAAGTACTAAAAGAAATAATACCCAAAGTTGTTGAACTTCCTTGTGTATGCTGCTAAAAGGTAATAGAAGTAGGTTCATTGCAATTGCCCTAACCAATGTTGCACACTTAGCCTGTTAGCTATTCCAGACTTCAGCTGGAGTGTTGTTTAGTGTTTTTTAGTGTAAGAAGGTTGTAAGGTACGTTTTGATGAGTTTTGCTTGTTTATTTCATCTCTTGCCTCACATCTTCTCCATGTGCGAAAACCTTGCTTACAGGTACTTTTGCCTGACCTAAAAAATGAGCAGCAACATCTGATTATTTAATTGGCATCTTTTTCTGCAAAGAACATTTAATTATTTTTTGTTACTACTGCCAACTGGTTTAGGAGCCTATTTCCTTATTTATACTGTTGAGCATGTTTCTAATGCCCTGGGAGAAATAGTCTAACATTTCATGAATATGAAGTGATGACATGAAATAAATGTTGGATGGGTGCTGAATTCAAGTAAATTCAAGTAATTTTACAGTGAAATTGTTAAAGCTCTGTTTATTTTATTAGAACTATGACAAGTAGCTTGACTTGAAGATCTAAGTTATAAGGGGGAAAAAACCCTAATACTGAAAGTCAACTAGATGTGATATGCTAAACAAACTTGGGGGTTTGAAGATCTTTGTCTTTACTTTTATGTGATAAAGGAATTTTAAACCACATGTATTGGAGGGATTTAGTCTTTAGAGCATAAACAGGCCTGAGTACCTTGTAAAAGTTGTCTGGCCAAAGTGTCAGTTCTTTTCTAATTGTAGGTGGCAGCATCACAATTTCAGTGTTCCAGAGATATCTTATTCCTCTCCACTGTGCATTATTAGTTGTGTGCTCTCCGTATCCTCTTGGTCAGAATTCATTTTAGTTTTGTTACGATCTCTCTTTTGAAAGTATTGCCAGTTACTTCTGAAAATGTAGATCCTTTCCTATTAGTTGTCCTGTTCTTAGATTTGATCATATTTCATGGTTGTTTTATATGGCAGTGTATGAAGAGGTTCTATAATTTCTGGCAAACTCTAAACTTCAGATTTCAAGTCAGAGATTTAATCTTTTCAGATTTCATGGAAGTCAAACCCCTGTGTCGGTTTGTGTGAGGTTGAAATAACTTTAGTTCTTGCTTTTTTATTTTAACAAAAAAACTGCCATGTGAAAACCAATGAGAGGGAATGGCAGAGCAAAACCAATAGCAGTAGTAGCAAAAGGCAAGAGAAAAAAAATAGAATAATTGCCTGTTTTAAAGATCAGTGTACCTTGTTTAAGATTCCAGAGATGGAGACAAGTCAGGACAAAGCATGGCTAGTATGCTGTCCTTCAGCCTCAAAACAAATTCATGGGATAATTGCAGTGACAGTACTGGGTAATATTACAAAATACACTGTTCTTGTCATGGAGTAGGAGATTGTCCAATTGTCTGATTAAAGAAATCAGACTTGGGGATTTGTTCTTCCTTTCAGGCTGAGATCAAGTAAAAGGGGTTTGGTTCACTTTTAGCCTTACAAAGGATATTATGCTCTGATGTATCATGGCAAGGCCGTGTGCAGTCCTGTCACACACCAAATACACTGGGTTATTTCTCGTTATTTCTTTTTAACCTATGAAACAAATACTTCAAGAAATACTACAGTGAACATTATAGAGTGCTTGAAGCATAGGTTTACTTTTTGTTTCTAAAGCTTATTAGAATTATTTGGTCTCTTCTTGTGTCCAGTCTTTCTAAAGCAAAGGCTGATTTTGCAAATACTTGGAAATATGAGATTTTGGGAAATTTTTGCTTTTCAGAGCTAGTGTTTATCCCTTGATAAAAAAAGTCTCATCCAGTTTTCTTCTACAAAACCAGAAGAACTGCAGATATTCTTTTGAAGCTGAATCTCTTGGCTAATGCTAGAATTTTAAGAACATTTGGACTTTCTGAATTTCTCTCTTCCTTCAGGCACAGCACCTTCAAATGATGTAGTCTGGCTTTTGCAGATGTACCCAGTTTCAGGCATGGAGTTCAGGCTGTGTGCTGGATTAGGTTGTGTGGAAGGATTGGGGTCACTGTGTCCTCCACTTTGATCTTCTTTCCCACCTTGCTAATGAATTCTTGTTCCATTTCACTAGCACCTTCTGGAAAATACAATTCTATCTAATGCAGAACAGTATGTAGGTCAAAGCAGAAAAACCTCCACGGTGCTTCTGCTCTTTTCTAGAAAAGATCTGCTGAGTCTTCTCCAAAAATGCTGCAGTGAAAGGACAGAGAAGCTATAATACAACTTACATTTTTAACCCATAAGTCATCTAAATGAAAATAAAACCTGGTAAAGGGTAATCTGGATTTACTTGCACTCTTAACACTCTGCATTGTCAGAGCAGTGTGCTGGTTATGAGTCTGATGAAACTGTAAATTTAGGTTTTAAAACTCTAATTTTACTTTGTATTCTTTTTTAATTCTGTTGCACGATCAACTGCCTTCAAAATAATCCTCTGCCTTTAGACAATTCTTGGTGCCATCCTGGTGTTTTCCCTTGGGGTGGGAAGATACACAGAGGACCAGGCAAAAGAGTTTGGAAAGAAGCGTTTTTTACAATAGAGAAAGAAATCAATGTTGAGTGAAGAAATTATGGGTTTTGGGAAAAGATTATGTTCATAAATAGCCACAAAATTATATTTTAGATATCTTAGGAAATAATTTTATGCACTGGCTTAGCTGTGCTTTTGTTCAAATATTCATTACCTGATGAAGACTGTTTTTCTTGCCTAAATGTTAAGATGGACCAGCTTGTGGAATTTTGTTTATATTTAATCACAATCCTTTTATTATACAAAATTGGTTTCACAGTCCAGCTTGAAATACTTTGGGGGAAAAGGAAGTAAACTCTGTATATTCATTGTACCTTTTTACCTGATATTTGTGAAGAGTAGATTGATTGTTGGCTGGGGAGATGGTGTCTTGGAGATATTGAACAATATGAAGTTGTCAATGGAAAAGACTGGTTTGGATTTGTATTTGAGTTGAAAAGTCAGTCACTGTAATTTATTTTTGTTAACAGAGCTCTACCTACATTTCTGTAATTTAATGACTTTTATTTTGTTCCTTAGGACCATTATGGGCCCTCATGGAATTAACCGAGCTGTTCACCGCATCTCTTTCTCTGATTGCCAGGATGGATTAGGTAACTAAGACATAACATTCTGTTATTCTGGGTAAATCAGACCTAAAATCACCTGGTGAGCTTTGCCAGCTCATACTTGGCATCAGGAAAGTTTCTTTGGCTGCAAATCCATTTAGCACAGTAGGTGGAATAACCAATTTTTCATTTTTGTCTTTTTGTTTGTTGTTCAGGAGTTAAAATTATTGGAGGTTATCGGGCACAAACAGCAGAGGATTATGGGATTTTCATAAAGAGAATTCTGCCTGGAGGGGTTGCTGCTGTAGATAGTAAGTAATTTAAATTTTTTTGGCTACAAATACACTACATATAAAAAGCTATCAAAAGAAGTCTTTATTTTACTTTGTGGGTAAGAATATTTAAAATAGTTTAAAATAGTTTAGTCAGGATCCACAAAATTTTGGCTTACTTTAAGACAGAGAAATGGAACTTGGACCCTTTATGGAAAAAGATTTTAATACACTCAGGTCTTGAAAATGTGTTCAAATCTAGATATGGCTGCTGAAGGCAATTGGCAATCTCTCAGCACTGTTGAGATGCTGAATCACTTTTAATTTATGAGGTATAAAAGTGGGGTTTCCTTTATAGAACTAGTATTTTTAATTAGTTCTGATAATTTTTATTACTATTTTTTAATGGTGGTGTGCTGGTAGTTAAGATCCGTGTGGAAAAAAGAAATTACACTCAGTAGAGTTTACAATAATTAAGCTACAATCTGAATCAACTTCTGGTTCCTAAACTTCCAATTTTCAGGAGGTTAAAAAATATAATTAGTTCTAAAAATTTTTTTAGCTGACTTTATTAATGTTTAAAACATTAATATACCTACACATGGTAACTTGGAATAATGTTAAGAACAAAATTCAAATAAAAATTAGTTCTACAACTGTGAAATATAAATTCTAGTCTCAAAAATATTTATGTTGTGTGTAAATGATACAAATAGCTAAATGACAGCTATTTTCAGTAGCTGTTCTGTTGTTAATAAGACTGGTTTATAGTTTCTAGTCTTATCTCAATTACCTGTCTTACTTAGGATCAGGTCCCAAGAGTCATGAAGTTGTTTAATGCATTAAGCCACGTAAAATTGGAAGGAAAAGTCCTGGTTTAGTACTTGGTTTAATACAATATGTTCACCATTTTCTTGTTGATTCATCAATCACTGTTGGTTTCATTTCAAGGCCGTTTACTCACTGGGGACCTAATTTTAGATGTCAATGGAGAAAACTTGGTTGGAGTAACAAATGAAAGGTATGTTTGTACTGATTCCTGAAGCTTGGAATGTTATACATGGATTATTTTGGACATTATGAGTGACTGATTGAAAGAGCACAACTCCCCCAAGATCCTTGGAGTTCTACTTGCAAGTAATTTGTCCTTTAAATCTAATTTAGCAAAACTGTTGTGGAAAAGTGAAGGACTTTATATCCTTCTATAACACCAGAATCAGCTGGTTTCTAATGACACAAATTACAGAATGTGAGTGAAAATAGCAGTAGAAGCTGTTAAAATATAACTATCTGCTGGTTCTCTTCTGGGGAATGTAAATGATGGCAGCAGTTATGTAGTGGCACAATGAAGGGGAAAGAAAAAGCTGTGGGTGGTTTCTGTAGCTGGGTCAGTAGAGATCAGTGCTGGAGATGGAGACTGGAAATTCAGAGGAAAATTGCTGTTGGTATTGCTGAGGGAGATTCTGAGCCAGGCACACCTGAGCAGTTGGGGTGGGCTGTTAATGCTGAAGGAGGCTTAGGAAGGCAGCAGGATGGCCCAAGGAGGGATGGGGACAGAAGGGAAGGGAAAGGGAGGTCAGTCCCACTTTATTTCTCTCAGCAGATGCACCACAGACTGGTTTTGCTCCATTCCTCAGCGCTCACTTGAAGTTTTGCTGCTGCCAAGCTCTTTCCTTTGTATCTGGCCATGAAAATTATTAACTCCCTTAGCAATTTGTCCATTTTCCTGTTCTTCTAGCACCCTGGGATATTTATTTGGCCTTTTTCTGCCCCCTTCTAGGGCTGTGGACATCTTGAGAACAGCCTCAGCTTCTAACCACATGTCTCTGCTTGTTGCTAGAGATGAAGAAGCAAAGTAAGAGAAAATTGTTTTAACCTCAAAACTAATAAAAATCCAGTGCTGTATCTCAGGCTGGGTGGGTGGGCTTGCATGTATTTTTATTTCAGGTTAGTTTTAATTGCACTATGTGTCACATTTTTCTCGTGGTATTTGATACCAGTTCATTCTGAGATCACTTGGCTCAATCATTTCAAGTAGCAAGCTCAGGCCAGCTTCAGTTTGAAGAGGAGGATTGTAATGTTATGTTTACAGCTAATACCATTAAAATTATGTGCTGTGATGGTTTTTGAAATACTTCTCACATTTTAAAATAATGAAAAATGAGGACTCAGAGCTACCACAAAACTGTAAGATTTAAACTGGTCTTGCCTTCTGACAAAAGGCGAATTCAATTGTTTTTTCCCCTCAGAAGTTTGCTTTTAAAGCTCTAATAAGCTTTGAATATTTTATATAAGTAGGTTAAACTGTTCACTGCAGCAGGTAGCCCAAAATATATTCATTTTAAGGGCATTTATGTTAAATACCGCTTTAACCTGACTGTTGAAAGTTAAGCATATAAACCAATATTGGCAGGGAATCATCAGCAATGTGACAATCCAGGTCTATATCCTCTTTTGGCTTCAATCTCAGGAGAAAACAGCTGGTATATAACTATTTTTGATAATCATTGCGAGAGTATCTGCTGTTATTTGCCTTTCCTGGGATATTCCACTTCCAGAGTAATCTCCCCATAAAGGATTTTTCTCTAAATTCCTTTAGCCTTTTGTCCGAGTTAAGCTTCCTCTCTCTGTTCCTTTATTTTTTTGTATTCGTCAGACATCTAAATCACTCTGTAGCCTCTTCTTTTTTCAGACTGCCTAGATATATGTGAGGTCCACTCTTAATCTGCTTTTATCTAAAGCATACTGGCCTAGTTCCTGTAAACTCCCTGAATAATTAAAATCCACCAGTCCTTTAACCACCTGGGGGTGGGAGTGCAATGGCCTGGGCAGAATTTTCCACTGCATGCAGTCCCTCAGCAGCCACCTGTGAATTCATTTCTTGTGACTTTACATTCAGTGCTTAAAGATGATTTGATTTACATTCAGTTGTGTTTGTGACTGTACCCTGAGACCAGCATTAATACAATAAATATTATTTTTTTAAAAAAATAATGCACCCAGCATTTTTAAACAACCTTCAGAAGTCAAACTAGAATTACCTGGGAATTACTGTCCTTGCAATCACTTAATTTCTTTTTTCTCTGACTAACTCTGTAATATTAATTTGGTGATGTTTCTGGCTTTCATCACTCTAGATTATTTATATATTTTAAATCAGTTATCACTGACGTAATCAGAGCTCAGATTATAAACTTTTTTTCCTAAATTAGGCTGGATTCAATATCAGAAGTGGTTTTGTATTCCCTTCAATGTCTGCCACACAAGATGTACATCTTTGCCAGTCTGTTACAGTATGATTGGTTTCTGCAAGGAACTTGTGCTTTTGACTTTCAGTAGTTAATAAACTACTAGAGTTAATAAATATTTCTTCTATTCTTTTGTTTTTAAGGAGCCACATCCTTGTCAGCCTCTTCTGAGATCTTGTTCAGTATAATTGAACTAAAAGCATTCTTTAAAAACATGAGTATGCTATAGGTGTATAATCTGATTCCCTCTAATATAAATAAATTGTTCTGGAGCTTGGTAGTACCACTGTCTTATTATCTGTAGTTGATTGTATTACAAGTTTTTTAAGTTTTGCAGTTCAGGGTAAAGAGAGGTAAAAATAAAGCTTTTCTACCAACAATCCATGTCATCCTCTGCCCGTTGTTTTCTCATCTTTATCATGCATTACATGATCCTTTTTTTGCCTTTTCTGACCATCTGACAGGGGATTTCCCCTTTCAGTGAGGTTGAGCTTCCTTCTCTGAGGAGCAGCTGTTCAGTACAAGCAGTGCAGGTTTCACAGGGTCCATTTAAACACCAAATCCTGACTAAGAAAATCTTTTTATTGGCACAGGAAGGAATTTCATCACCTGATGGATAAGTATGGCTCTCACAGTGACAACAGCTCTGCAAGAACTTCTCCAACACATCAGTTAGCTGGTGAGAGATCACAACCCAGCCTGAAACAGCCCCGGGGGACAAAAATCAGCCTTGGGTGGAGTAGAAACTTGTACTTAAAATTCTTTATTTGAGAGGAGGTGTATTGAAGGAAGTGGCTGAAAGTCAGACAAACCACACACGTACCTTGAGGAATTTGTGTGTCAGTTTCCCCAGCTCTTTAAATAAATGTACTGATATCTACTTTCAGTTTTAATTAATGATGTATGTGAAAAGTTTTTTGCATTTGTAGTTGAAATGTGCCACAAATGCTAGTAAAATTTAATCTAGAACACTACAAATTCTAATCTTTCTGGAACTGCTGCCTAATTAAGATGCCTTTATATAGCATGGGGGATTACTCAGTTTTGTATTTTGCACCCAATTTGCAAAAAATAATCACTTGTTACATTTTAAAAAATTTTTCTTGGAACTCTGGGTGTGTCTCAGTTCTTAACTGTGCAGGGTTTTTTTGGTTGTCTGATTGCTTAGTTTGTCCATTTTCTAATATGAAAATAGTCCTACTGAACTTACTTACATGAGCTGAAATGTTGTGCTTTTTCTTAAATGTGGCTTTTACTTATTAATTTTTTTTTTTTTTTTTTAGCAAAATCTGTAGACAGCCTTTCTTCTGGGTCATCCTCAAGGTCACAGAGTCCTCAGCTGCCTCCCAAGGACAACATCACCAACAGCAGCAGAAATAATTCTGTCCCACCACCATCCCCAAAGCTTCCAAAGTAATTTCCAAAACTGACTGTACCTCTCTTGTGGGAATGCAGGAAATGCTGGATTTGACTGGTCAGGAGAATTGGGGTTAAGCACTAAATGCTAAAGTTTGGTTTAATTTTTTAACTTCTAGTCCTGTAGCTCATAATACCATCAACATTGCAGACTTCCCATTTTAGTAAGTTATTTTTCTATTTATTTGTTGTTTATGTGGTAGAAGAAGATTAATCAGGTTGATTTTTTTAGTGTCTCCTAATGAGTAAGCATTCATGGTTTATGTGCACCCTGATACTCCCATAAACCTTGGGATATAGTAAATATCTCTATATAGTAGAGAGGAGTTTTTAACCTTGTAAAATAGAGTATCAATTCTTTTTGTAATTGTCAGAAGTGCCTGAGGTTGCTGCTTTTGTGGTAAATAGTGTAACAGTTGAACACTGAGATTAAATGTCCACTATTTCTATTTGTTACTGTAATACATATTTGCAAAATCTGTAAGACAGATAAATTGTTGCTTCAGTGTTTATTATCTAGTTCTGTGAAGTAATTCTGCTTTTCTTTCTCTTTGTATTTCTAGTGACAGTGCATTTCAGATTATCTCTGTTTGCAAAGGAGCAAGCCTGGGTTTGAATATTGTGGGAGGAATTAACAGAAATGAAGGGCCTTTGGTATATATTCAAGAAATTGTCCCTGGTGGTGATTGCCATAAGGTAAAGGCCTTTTTTCCCTCCCTTGTCCTTCAGACACCTGTATTTTTGCCTTAATTTAGTACTTGCTTTGGTATGCTACATCTGCAGCCATATTTTAAATATAAAATGTGCTTGTGTTCCTCTTTGCCTTCTCTTTTAACAGAATTATCTCACTGCACTGTAAACGAGTTACATGATAATGAAAATTTATTCATAAGTTCATTTGAGGTAAATGAAAATCTTATTCCTCAGTATATGTAAGAGGAGGTACAAAACCAACTTCTGTGAGAGTTTGCATGATGCAAGGTAAATCAGGAAGGATGGGACAGAGCTACAGATTGCATTTCTTTTTTATTTTCTTGGACATTTGAAAATAATATTTCCCTGAGACTTAATTTAGATCCTTGCAGTTGGAAATCATTGTGCAGGCAAATTAGAGAAAAATATTCTGAAAGTGCAGACTAATAAAATGTATGAATTGGTGTTGATTACTGTTTTAATTTGTGACAAATACAATATGTAAAATCAAGGGAGTTTGTCAGTGTAAAAAGTAAATAAATAATGTAATTGCCTGGTCAGGTACGCAGAACTGTTTATCCAAGTGTCTTCTCTGACGTCCTGAGTAATTATGGTAATTTGGAAGTGTACATAACAAGCCTTTGCCTCTGGCCCAGCAAGAGTGGATGAGCTCATGAGCAGTGAGTTTGTCCCCAGGCAGTTTATAACTATTTGTTTCTGAATTTTTGTACACGAAGTTTAATCCTAAAATGCAAGCTGGAAGTTAAAAATGCAATGTTTCTCAAAGACCTCTTTCAGTAGGTAAATGGTAATCATTCCTCTTTTATTTTCTCCTATTTTGTTATGGCTTCTAAAACATTCTTCTCACTGTGAACTTATAATTTAAAGCTTATCACAGATAATCAATAGACTGAGGCTAAGACATCCATTTTTAGCAGGCTCTGATATTAGCAGTAATAGAGGTAATTTCCCAATCCTGGTTATCCTGTTTGGCAAGGTGAAGCAGGAAGCAGTTTTTAAACATCTGCCACGTGAGGGCACCATTGAAATGCGTATCTTAGAACATGCTGGATGAAAGCAAAATAAAATAGCTACAACTTTATTCTTTAACCAAAACACTAAGTGACAAAAAAAAAGGTAGTGAAGTATTGGCAGGTTTGAAACAACACAGCTAAAATGATGGTGTGTGGGTGTTAAGTAGGTAAAATTATACTGGTCTTGAGAAGGTATTTTACTTATTTCCTATGTATCATCTTCTGTACACAATTTTTTTTTCACATAGATTGATTTTGTGTTTGATTTCTTAGGAGCTGAAGAGCAGAGACATGTTCTGTGTCATTTGATGTGTGTTACATTAGACAAATGTCATAACTAACTCTGTAACCATAGGTGAATTGCATGAATTTGCAGTTGAGGGCTCTGTTAAAATGTGAGTAAAGAAAGCTCTGTCTTAGTGAGAAAGCTAGCCTAGCATGTTTCAAGTCTTGTCTTAGATTCTCTGTGACGGAAATGTGAGATGTTCTTGTGCTGGTAGAGAGTTTGCAATTAATTCAACAGAAGCACAAAGTTGACAATATTATTTCTGTCATGGCTTTGACTGGTGAGTACTAATAGACCAATCTGGTTTTCTCATTAACATGGCCAGTGAGTGTCTGAAGAGTTCCACGTATTGCCATGAACACTTGCTTTTGAAATACAAATTAATCCAGCTCAGAGCTGAATTAATTAGTGAAGAAGCTTCCTAAAGTCAGATGGGTTGGAGCTGGAAAAATCTGTTGTTGCTTTCCTTGGTTTTTTTTTCTTTAAACAGAAATGTTTATTTGGATCCAAAGTTCTTTGTAGAGTTTCTGAGTTCTGTTTTCTCTGATGAGTTTTTATAATAACTGCCTTAATGGTGAGGGATGATTGTTCAATCTGTTTATTTCTGGAAGACTGTCAAGCCCAGGCAGAATGCAGAACTGTTCTTGATATTTCTTGTCCTGATAGAACCAGGGGAATATGTTCAAGTGCTGTGACTATCCAGTTCTTTCTGTAGTGTTAGCAATTAATTTGTGGGTTTGGTTTTATAATTGTTATTTTAGGATGGACGATTGAAGCCTGGGGATCAGCTTGTGTCCATCAACAAAGAGTCCATGATTGGAGTCTCCTATGAAGAGGCAAAAAGTATAATCAACAGAACAAAAATGAGGTATCTGTTACTGTCAAACAGCCAGCCACCCAGAAGGGTTTAATAGATGATATTTATGATCAGATTAATAAGAAATGTGTTTTTGTGGGCTTAGAGGAAATAAGGGATACTAATGTTTTTAAATAGTCAGTAGTAATATTATTCTGTAGAAAAAACTCAAGTACACCTTTTAGACCTGCAAAATTATGTTACTTTAATGTATAAAAAAATTACAGTATTTGTCTTTGTAATGATGGGTAACAGAAAATCCTTTTAGAAAAATTATTATATAAACCCACACATGGTGTTTGGAAACATATAATTTTTGCAAAAGTGTAATCTTATGAATAATACAAGTATACACTATGTTGAAACTTTTTTAAATTTTAATTCTAGGTTTGAAAATTTTTGTGAGATAGCTTTTATTAGGCAGAAAAATGTACCAAATCATTCAGAGAATCTGCAGCATCCTTTCAGCCTCTTCACATCTTCTGTAGCACATGGAGAACAGCAGGCTGCAGCCCTTGGTCCTCTTCCCTCTCCCAATGGGAGGCTGGTTTCAACTTTCCCTCCAGATGCTGTGAGTGAACTCAACTCCTCTTAGAACAAACTCAGCAAATGGTTGTTCTTCTCCTAATTGTAAACGAGTTTCCATTTTAGTAAGAAAATGATGTCTATTTTCCTGCACAATATTGTCTTGGGGATATCAAAACTTTTGGAAAACCGTGTTGTGTAACAGGAGATTTAACCACACTGATGAGAGGAATTAGCTGACTTGGGGTAAGAAAACAAATTAAATCAGCATTAAATTTGTTCTTAGATACCAAGGTCTCCTTCACTGTTTCTCTGAAGTTTTGGAATTAGATATAAGTAGTTATATATTTCAGAGATAAAACACTCCCTGTTTACTACATAGTGTGAGTACAGTACAATCTCACACTTGCTCTGTGATGATGAGATTTTTGCTTGAAAAAAGTCCTAGAAATATGTGGGGTTTTTCCCCTTTATTTTTTTGGCTAAGCAGCAATGTTTTAATTCATACAGCTCACCATAAGTGTAAAGAAATAATGTTGACCATGAGAAGGAAGATTTTAAAACGAATATTTCCATTTTTGAGAAAACATTTTCAGTTTATTGTATTTTTAAGGCTGAATAAAGTAGTGCCTTAGAAGAAGGAAGAATAAAATGTTCTCAAATACAAAGTCAAAACAGGTGATTCTCAAATCATCTTATGTTTGTACTTAAAATTCTTGCCCATTTTTCCTTCCTATTAGGGATATAAACATTGAAGTGTGTTGCCTAGAGAGACTGTGCTATCTTAATCTGTGAAGATTTTTAAAAACCCAGGTTTTGATGAGGCCCTGATCTGATTTTTTCCAATGCTATTCCTTCTCTACCACCACCACCCCCTCCATGCCTTTCTTTTTCTCCTGGGGTTGTTTTGCTCTCCCCAGCCCTTTTTTCTTCCCCCAGTCTTCCTTCCTGTCCCTTTTTTCATTAACCTGTATTTCTGGTTTTGGCTTGTGATCTGCTTTAGAAATGGTATTTCATGATTTTTCATTTCCTCTCATAGATGGAAACTGGAGTCAAGATGGGAGAGCAATCTCCAATTTCTGCTCTAGACAGCAATCCTGCTGATGTGTCTGCCACGGGTAAGTGCTGATTTCATTCCCTGCCACCCTTTTTCTTGTTCCTTCAATAACAGTCAAACAGAACATGCTGCATAGTGAGACTCAGTAGTCTTTAAAAAAAAGGGAATATTGCACTGGTTTTGTACTTCTAAACAAAAGATTGAGATCAATGTGTTTTTAGTAGCTTCTGTCAGATATAAGTTACATTGTCTCTAACAAACAGCTGAAACCAAACAAAAATGAGTGATCACAACATTTTCTGTACAGCAGTAATGATAATAGACTCAGTAGAAACCAGATAATGAAGACTCACATATAGATCAAGATTAGGTTGCCATAGAAACTGTGCTTTCTTGATTTGATGAAATTCTGGGCATGTATGCTGCTTCCATGGTTTTTTTTGCCTAAATCAGGGCAGCATATTGAAAGGATAGAAATAACATGCAGCCCTCTTAACAGCTTTTCAGTTAATAACAAATACAACATGTCGTGTATATTTGTGTTTTAGAGTCATGACATTCAAACAAGGACAAGAACCACTTTTATCACATCTCTATCTATTCTGAAAACAACATTTGGGGAAAAACAGGGTTTGGGAAATTTGGTCAGAACCAAATCTGAGCTGAACAATTGTAATTCCTGTAGGAAATAAATACACTGTATTTTGAAACAGTGAAAATACAAGAGTGACACAAGAATGGGAGTCCCCATTGACACACTGATAGAACTGACTCTGTTCAGGATTTCTCTGTGCAGACCTGAACTTTATTCCTTTTCTTCAGGCAGTAACAATTAAGCATAAGCTGAACTTCTCAACTGCATGTCTAATGTTCTGAGGAGAGAAAGAACAAATACACAGGATCTGATTTATTCCAGATGTCTCTCCACTGATGCTATTTAAATTGTACCTGCACTTATTATACCCCATATTAGATATTCAAATTTAAAATGAAACAATTCCCATATTGCAAATCTGACTGGTTGGTTCCTTCTCTTGAAGGGTGAGCTAACCAAATGTGGGCTGTTCAAACTGGCAAAGTTTTAGTATGGAAAGCACCTGGAGATTAATGATCACACAGTTTTTACTCATTGGCCATCAGAAACACTACAACTGAATCAAAGGAACAAGACAAAAGTATTATTTTTTAATATATTCAGAATATGAAACTCTTGGTTGGTATAATTCAGTACCCAGGAGCTTTTGTTTGAAGACACCCAGGAGGGCACAGTCTCTGAAGAGTGCAGGGAGTAGAGCAGAAGGCACAAATCCTTGCAGCTCCAGTTTGTGCTGCTTCTTGTCATGTTTCATTTTCTTCTTATTTAACAGCACATCCTTTGTCAAGCCTGCCACTTCTTTCATGCTGCCCTATTTCAAGGATAAACTTTCAAAGATAACCTTGAAAAACTAAAGCATCTCGTAGATGAGATACTCTTTTTTTTTTTAACACTTCATGAAAAAATCAGCATAGTTTTGAGAAGTTTTTGCACAAACTCACACACGAGGCTTTTTCATTCTGAGCTGAAGGGAAATTAAGCCAATTCTACCAAGGTTCTAGCCCACTGTCTTCAGAATTTAATATAGCATGTGAGAGGTGTTAATGTCAGAGATTTTCAAGATATTTTGGTTTATGCTTTTGGCATGTAAAAAGAATGTAAATTACTTTGAGCTTGGAAACAGATATGCTGTGAAACTAAAAAAAAATTAAAATAAGAAAGAATTCTCTGCTATTCCTTCTGTTCCTTTAGAGAAAATCTCAAACTACAAGATCCTTTACTTGTCAAATGCTGGTTTTGGTTTCAGTACCTTTTTAATTCATTAATGAAATGATGAATTAAGATCTACATTATATTTATAAATAAGGAATGCAAACAACTATTTAATTTTTTTAATTTGCGTACACCTAAAATCCAAAGTGATAGTTCAATAAACCCATGCAAACTTGTGTAAGAGTAGAAGGGCCTGATGAGTGATGGCCTTATGGACAGGAGTTCTTGGAAAAGAGTTCCTTCCCAGGAAGAAATACTGAGGAGCCTGGGGAATTCAGCAGTGTTTTGGGAGCAGGTCCTTCCCTCTCTGTCCCCAGGGGTTTTTACATCACTCCCTGTGCTTTTGGCAGCTGTCACACTGAGCTGTCACACTACGGGCGTGTTTTGGAGGTCTCTCTTGGAATTCACAAGTGTGTTTCCCCTCCTGTTTCCTGAGTGTCTGTGTATCTCTGAGAGAAGAAGATACCACAAGGAGAAGCCATGTGCTTGATGGATCACTCAAAGCTGTTCCTGGTTATTTTCTGTTCATTTGCTACATGTCACTTTCTTATGCGAAAAGAATCGTGGAAGTGATTGACGCCTGTAATTTTTGTTGCTTACAATTATGTCCTTTAAGAAGAGAAGATTAACATGTATTTTTGGCAAGTGGATATTTAGCTGACATTCACTTGGTGAGCAGAGCTTCAGAACAAATTTTTTCAAAGCAATAGTTACCACTACATCATTTTTACTTTTTTTTTTTTTTTTTTTTTTTTTTTGGTCAGTTATTGCCCCCAGCCAGAATGATGATTATGAGCCCCAAGGAAAGAACTCGAGTATTCATCTCAAAACAGAGAAGCTGGAGAGGGTAAATACTTAAAAATCTTCTGAGTTCTCCTTCCTCCCCCTTCATGAAGCAGGTAAAACATGTGAACAATATTTCTGGGCTGGCAAACTTTACAGTTTAAATGACACACAGAATTTCCTATCTGGGTAGTTCTTTCATGTTACAGGCCAATGTTTCAGTTTATATATTGGGCAAATTACTGTTTTTGTTAATCTAATTACTGATTAACTCTTCTGGGAATCAGAACATCCCTCAGGATTTTTAAAGCAGTTATTAAGGACAAAGGGGTTTGCTTATTACACTCATCTGTATTCAAGGTTAAATAATATCTGAACATCTCTCAATTAGAAGGAAAAGTCACTGAGTGGCTCTGGAATAAAAGTGTTGTCAGTGAGAGTGTACCAGGATACAAAGGCTCTTTGAAGTGTAGCTCTTTAATTACTCTCCCATGTCCCTGCAGTCATTATCCTTAGTCCTTTCCTTTTTCATTCCAAAATAAGTTTTTTCCTTCCAGGCACTGAATTATCTTGGGATTCAGCTCACAGATGAACAGCAGCAAACCCTAAGGCAGCAACTTCATAAAGATTCTAAAGGAACAGTGTCTTTTGGAGGTAATAATTTGTTAATTACCCTAGAAAATAATGAAAAGTAGGAATACAGAAATGATAGATAATAGCCATTAATATATATTTTTGTCAGTATTGGGTTGCTGCTGCAAATGAAATTATAGTTTGAGGCAAGAACCTTATTTTACTGTATAAAACAAGCTTGAAGTTCTGAAACTAAGTAATGGGAATGCAAGTCACAAATTTATCTTATTAAAAGCAGCCTTAGGAAAGTTGTATTTTGTGCTCACAAAATCTTGAATTTTTTGTTTTGACAACAGTATAGCAAAATTTTTTAATTCAAAATGTATGGGTAATCCAAGTCATGTTGATTGTGTGTGAGGGATTTTTTGTATTTAAAACTTACAACTTTTGGTCAACACCAATTTTACCAAGCCTCTGTCAGGGGTTTAAAGGGCCTGGAAAGGAAACCATGAGCTCTGAGCTAGCAGGAAATTTTTCCTTTCTCCTGTCTCCTCTGGTAAGGTCAGCTCATTGGGAAGGGCAGCTGGGAACACCTGGTGTGCAAATCTATTTCATTTCTCACAGACACCTGCCAAATGCAGGATCTCAGGAACTTTGAAGGTGAACTTCACACCACCTTTGTTTTCTTTTCTCCTTCACAGTTTGATTTGAGGATATTTCATTCCATGATGTATTTGGGCATTTTTATTCTTACCAGCTTTACCAGAACTTTCTCTTTGGAGATATCTCTCTGATTTTCTTTTTTTCCTTTCGAAAGCTAAAAGGGCAGACTCTGCAATTATCAGAGTGGCTGTTCTTGGTGATATTGGCAGTTGTGTTGCATCAGTGATCTGTTACCAAACTGAATTTCCTACAATAACAAAATCTGAACCGGTTTTTCCCTAGATTTCATTGAAGTTTCAAGGAATCTGTTGTCTGTGCAATCAAAGGCAACTGATGATGGCCACAAACCTGTAACCTTTGGGGTCAGTGAAGCTGCCAGCATTCAGGACTCACAGGTGAATTCATGCCTGGGCAGTGATTTGACAGCTGGGAGGAGATTATTGGAGAGTTTATTGTATTTAAAATAGCTCCAGATCTTGGGCAGATGTTTGAAACAGCTCCACAGCGTGGGGTTCTTTAAGATGACCTCATTTTTGTGAGGCATTTTTAAGCAGCCTAATGTGCAGAAAGCAATTAATGTAATTAAATTGTGATTTCCTGTAAGTCTGGATGCCATTGATTTACTGAGGTTTCTTAATAGAATTTGGATTGTTACAACCTGTGTGAGTGAGAAACAATTACCAGGCCCACTGGTTTGCGCTGCTGCTACAGTGAAAATCGTTTTGTACCAGAGGTGACTTTAAAAAAGAGCATTTTTAGTGTATGAGCACTAAAATAAAATGCTATATTATTTAAAATATTGAAATAGTGATGTATTCTTGATACTTTTAAAAACACTTTATTAATCCATTTTAAAGGAAAGTAATTGTTTCTTTGGAAGATAAGTTGGTTAAAATTTTATTGAATGTTTTTAGCGTTTTCAGATCTATAGATCATCATAAAATTAAGATTTTCTTCTCATATTATTAACAAGAACTTTTAATATAAGATGCCAAAGATTATGGAAGACACAGTTAGCAATGCATTCTAACCTTATGTATTTGTATACACACAGTTTGTAGACTGTGATTCCTTGGAGGATGATGTGGAAGAACTTAAGAAAGAAAGAAATGAAGCTTTAAAAGAAATAAGTAAATTAAAGGTAACCCTTAATTTTTATTTGCTTTAAATTATTCAAGAGACTAATTTTTGAGTGTGTATTATAATTTACTGAGGTTTTTTTTTTTAATTTCATGTGCAGCTTTTCATAGATAAATAAAATGGCAGTGCAAACAGTCCTAATCGTGTTTGAAGATTGCTTACAATATATTTGTGGAGACAATGAATTTTAGCCATTATACTGAATACTAACACATTTTTTCATCTGATCCATAAAGAAATGAGACTAAGCAGACATTTCACAGAAGTGAATTTGGAGAAATGACTGATTTGCATGGCAATTTTATTTAAAAATGTGTGATGTTAGTAACTGCAGAGTCTGAGTGTCTGCTGATACTTGTGAAAGGAATCAGAACTGGAGAATAAATTAATGTGTGCAAAATTAATACATATTTTCCCAGACATTACAAAATTAAATAATACATACAAAAGCAATAAATATTATTTCTTAATACCCCAGGTTGCTACCACATTCCCATGCTCCTGAATTTCTTTCTTAACAAACCATCAGGTAGGAAGTTCTGTATTCAGCATCTGTAACTGTGGTTCTTGGACAGGAATACTGAGCTTGGCATAAAGAAAATTTTAAAAATTGCCCCTTGGTCCAGAAAATTTCTTGCTATAAATTCCAAAAGCATTGAGTTGAAACAGCCAGAGATCAATTCTCTGTTCTGTGCACAAGGATTCTTCTCCTGAGAGCTTTGTGCTAAAATGAAAGAGCCCCGTTTACCCTGAACCCAGTGAATGCTGACCAGGAGTCCCTCATTGCTGATGTGCAAAACTGACAATGATCAATCTGTAATTAATTGCCTTATTTCTTACACACATCCCAGAAGTGCTCAGAAAATAATTCTAAAATACTCAAGAAAGTTAAACAGCATCAGTGAACTCACTGAAATGTTAGCTTTTGGAGATGGTTTTATCACAGGTGGTATAAGATAGAAGTATTGCTATCTATAGTTTTGAAAGAGCTAATTGCTTTAGGACCAAAACTCTTTCAGACTTATTTATTATTCCTTTTTTTTTTTTTTAACAGGAAGAATTGTCTGAATCTGTGAATTTACAGAAAAAGTTAACAGAGCAGCTACAAATAGTCAAGCAAGTATGTTGAAGTCTCTAAAAATTGTAATTATTTAAAAATTTCTAGGTTTTTTTTGGGAGGGAGAAAGGAGCACTTCTTATTTTCTTAGTGCTCATAGGGACTGTGCTTTCACACTGATTTCAACACAAAGGGGTTCTTGTGTTATTACAGAGCTTTTGATTAAAAGTGAAGAATTGATCCATCAGTTTTTAGAGCAGTAATCTATTTTTCTGCTATTTCAATAGCAATAAGATAGGAACCCTGAGACAGCTGGATCAATGAAGTGGGGTAATGATGTAGTAGAACCCTTCTAGTCCTTAGTGTTCTTGAAGAGATTTTGCTCTCTTAGGCAACAGCTGCCTAATTTACAGTCCTAACATTAACTACTTTATATGTCAGCCAGTCTTAAGTGTGAAAAAATTACCAGGAGAAAAAGTTGTAGTCAGGGTTTTCTGAGGAAAGTCTTGTTTCTGCCTCCAAATCTATCTATAATTATGAGCCAATAAATCAGAGTATTTGCCTTCCTTGCGTCTCTTAAAGGAAATTCCAAATTAAATGTAAATCTCATGTCATTTACGGCCTGGTTTCAAAACCAAGGAACTTTCCTGTTCCCTCTTCCTCCTGAACACGCTGTCAGCTTTTCCTTCTAATGAGCTGTCTGCTTTCCTTCCCTACTGCACTGCTACATCAATTCTTTGCAGGTTTCTCATGTCAGATGTCATATAAAAATGCAAGATAAAGTTTAAAAATCCCTTGTATTAGGATTAGTTTTATATTTTTGCTCGTAAGATTCGTTGAACACCTTCGTTATCCCCTTTTATTCCTCAAATATACGAGAGCTTGCTTGCAGTTTCCACATTAGTTTTGTGTAGTTTCCTTCTGAACGCTGTGGGAAATAAATTGGGTTATCTCCTGGATAAAATGGAACTGAAAGATTGTTCCAGTAATGCACTTGAAGTTCCCATTCTCCAGGGGGTTGACTGTGTTGTTCTGGACCAGAACACTTGCTCAGTGTGTTAGTCTGGACTCAAGCTGTTACAGAGTACAGTCCCCAGTGCAAACCTGCTTTTCCTGGGAGGGCAGCCTTGGACAGGGCTGGTTTAAAATGTTTTAAGTGGCAGCAGTGCCCATTTGCCACCACTCGAGGTCCTTCCACTTTTATTTTTCTCAGGTATTGTCTCCTGGTGGTGAAATTTAGCTTTGCCCTGCAAAGCTCCCAGGGATAAATACTGATTTTCTTGTAGGCAATGAAAGGGTTCCACATAGTGAAGTGAAAGAGAAATAATAGAATATATATAATTATAGCATTGTGTGATGTATTTTAGGAGATTTAAGTGGGCTTTTAATTGACATTTTCTGCTGTTTATATTTGGTGCATGTTCATGTGTTTTATATATGTTATTATATATAAATTTCTGTTGTTTAAAACTAATATTGGCACCGAGATTCATGGTGATAAGGTTTTTTAAAAATAGGCTGCTTGTAGTACAAGTTGCCATTTAACCCATGATGTGCATTCCTGCTTGAGCTGGTTACTGAAATGAGTTAATGAGTACATTATTGAGCCCCAATGGCCTGATTAAAAGTAACAAACAACCAAAGTAAACAAAAAACCCAATTTCAGTCTGTGCTTAAGGTCTTCTGACTTCAGCGTAATTTAAACGTTTTTTTTAAATGACTGCTTTCCCGAAAAAACAGGGTTTTAAATGAGGTTTTGATTTACCAGTCACATATTAGGGTATATTTTGTGGTATTTCTCTTTTCTACAAATTGTGAATTGCAGATTAATTAAGACGGGGTACAAATACTCTGGTTAATGAACATGCTTTGTTAGTACCAATTTATTAAACAGTGCTTGACTCAGTAACTACCAGCGTGAATAAACTCTTAAGATTAGAACTAAACTTGCAGTGAGGTAGCAATTATTTTCTGATATCGGTATGTGACTATTGAATTTCATTAATTGATCTATTTTTGCTTTGAAGTTGGGATATATAACACTGTATCTTTGGGGCTTCCTTGAAATCATAAGTGAGCTGAAATTGGCACAAAACACAGAGAGGCACTTCTGAGTACCTGAAGTCTTGCCAAGAGCATGAATGTGAAATCTGTAATGATGTCTTCGTCTTCCTGGAGGAGTTGGACTGGATCCTGTGCTGCCTGAGAGTCCTGGGGTATTTCAGCCTGAGTGACCCCTCCTGTGCTACAGCTTTTTCTGGGCACTTTGTGTCAGCTGGGGCACTCAGCTAAACACGGGAAATGGGAGAGCTTGTAAAGATAAGATAGTGTTTGTGGTATCCCAAAAGATTTGCTGAGATTTGCTACTCTGTGGTTTTCTCTAAGGGGAAAAGAGGGGCTTTGAATGGCTGCTACTTTGGAAGCAGTATCTAATTTATTTCACCCTGCCTGAAAGAAGTATTGGGTTAATTTCATCAGGTTTTTTATTTTAATACATACTAAAGATATTCAAAGTTCTTTCAAAGGATGATTTCAACATAAAATTTTTGTAGAATTAATCAACAAGAATGGTTGATTTGCAACTACAATTTTCATTTGGTTTAAAAGAAAATCTTAGTGTTTGTGGTGGCTGGAATAAAACTTGGATAAAACCTTCTGACACTCAAATTTATCTGAGGAAGAAATAGAGCCTGGCTTAGGAAGAAACCTGAACCTTGAAATTGCTTTTTTAAGGATTCAGCTTCTCTCCTCCAGCTGTTAGTTCCTTATTGGTTGTAGTGGCTTCATAGCAGATCAGGACAACAGGTCCCATGAGGTGTTTATATAAATGAAATATTAGCAGCTGCAGATCCCCTGTCTGTTGTGTCTTAGAATCCTAGATTGGTTTGGATTGGAAAGGACCTTAAAGCCCATCTCATTCCACCCCCCTGCCATGGAGAGGGACACCTCCACTATCCCAGATTGCTCCAAGCCCCATCCAGCCTGGCCCTGGACACTTCTTTTCACACATTTGAGTGGGACAAGAGCTCGTGTTGCTGAAGTGGGTGTTACCCATCAGTTCTTATGTGCCAGGTGAGAGAACCCACTGTGTCCCCACAGTGCCCACTCCAGGAACTGGAAAATGGGGAAACCTGATGGAATCATTTCCCTTTGTGCCCCTCTGCTCCAGCCAGCAGCTCTGGTGTGTCAGGCAATTTTACTAATTCAGTTGTAGTGTGTGTAATTGTTTCATTGTAATGTAAGAAGCCATTGTTCCTTAATTATTCCTTTAGGTCTTTCACTGTTGAAATCTGGTCATACTTAGTCTGGTATTACAGAGAAATTAATATTCAACAACTGGGGTTCTGAAAAAACAATGGAGGAGTAAAGGCAATTCTGGATTATAAAAGATTAAACCTTTATCTCAAGGAGGTCTTCTTTCAAAATGAAGACCTCCCTTTTCATAACAGCAATTTTCTCTTCACTTTCCTCATGTCAGTTTATTTAAATAATTCCTAAGTGTGGGTTTTTAAGATGCCACCCTTTTTCAAGGCCTGTGTGTTCATTTATATTAGTCAAACTTTGTCTCAGAGCATCTTTTCACTTTTGTCTCGAAGAGGTTTTCCCACCTCCAGCCTGTTTCCCAAGGACGTCTTTGCTGCTGAAGGCTCCCAGCTCATCCTTTTGTGGCAGCAGGGCCCAGCTCTTCTTGCTGTTGAATCATTTTGTTTCTTCCAGTGGCAAGAAAGTGCCCTCCTCAAAGGCAGTAAATTCTGTAGGCTCATAACTTAGAAGTCCCTGTGTTCCCTGAATTGTTTCTGGGAAAAAGGAGTGCCAGGAGCAGCTGGGTGATGGCTGTGCTTTCAGGGGTGTGAGCAGTGATGACCTCACACTGCTGTCAGTGCTGTGACACCAGCGTGGGGAATGGCACACACAGGGAGCAATGAGCTTGGGCTGAGTCTGTGTTTCCACGTGCACGTGGTCCTTGTGTAGTTCACCTCATGCCGCCAAAGGAAAAAAGAAAATCATTCTACTTGCTGTCAAATTAAAGGTGACTTAAATGGATCTCTTAGTGCTTGTGCCCTGTAACAGAAACCTCTAAATTACACAACACCAGTGTCACCTGTGTTCACTGATGGTGTTGCTGTTCTGCATGTGTGGTTACTTCTGCTGCTCTGTTTCCTGGGAGACCAGGATGTCCCTGGCCGTGGTCCAAATTGGTATAATATTGCAGAGATGAGGAAGATGATGTACTTCTTACACGTCACTGAGATTAGCTGATTTATGGCCTGGAATATATTGTTCATAAAGACTAACAGAGTAGAGGTTAAAAGTCATATGAAGCTGAGATTGGCAGATCATTTTACAGAAAGAATATTGTCACAAAGTATAGGAAAACCTGACTACAGAACAAATGCTTGTGCTTTAGGAAAGAATTAAATCTGCATTTTAAAGTTTAACTGACCTCTCTAGATGTTTGTTATGACACCTGTTATATGCAATTTCTTCCAGAAAACAGGATGATCTGTTCCTCTACGTGTTTTAGAAATAGCAATTTCCAACCTAGCTTCTAGAAGGTTATTTCCTCCATGTTCAAGAGTCAGTGTGTTTTTCCTCTATACCCACCTGTTTTCCCTCTAGTTCCATTTCCAACCAGGATATAATTATAATAATAAGATGTAACAGGTAGATTAGGAATAGAATATTCACCTAAGTATCCTTAACTGAGTGATTTCTACAAAAAACTTCTAGATCTGTGAATTTGTGTATTCAAATCTGATAACTTTAATTATTCACAAAATTGATGTGAAGTGACTTTTCCTACAGATTAATAGCTGAGGGGAAAGATGGTTTAGTGGTTTTGGTGCAAGTGAGTCTGTACATTTTGTTTTATTCCTAGATGAGTGTAAACTCATCTGTTGTACAGACCTTTAGCTTGGCTTTCTAATCAAAGAAAGCCAAAGTTAGCTTCAGTTAATATTCAGTCCTAAAATGAACTGAGCAATATCTTTCTTGAAAGGAGATGTTGCAATATTTAGAGATTATGTTTGCTGAATTAAAAGCTAACAGTTTCTGATTTTCTGTTTTCTGTACATTATTTATATGTAAGTTTTATCTAACTCTTCTGATAATCCAGGATATTAGGAGCATAATAGGAGCAGGAATTAAGCAGAAAAATAGATTTTGTAGAAAACACTGATTCTGAGAAGAGTGTGGACTGAATACTTGCACTAAAAGTCCATCTACATGATGTGTGAGCTGTGGCTAGAGTGTGAATTCAGGCAGTAATAATGAAATGAAGTAACATCTCATTAAGGTACTTTTTCGGTATAGAAGCAGTGGGGCAGATCAACAGCATCCGGTGCATTTCAAGAAAACCTTTCTTTCAAGTAGATTTTCAGTAATTATAGAACTTGTTATTTCATTTATTAGGAAAATTATGTTTCTTTACATACCTATTTTCCATTTGCACGTCATATATAAAAAATTAGCAATTGATCCCTCTAACCATGAGCACTAACAGGTAGCCCTGATGCCAACTGCAGTACTTGTGAGCTAAATCTCTTGTGAGCTCTTTTTGGTAGCTGGAGTTGTAACTTTTCCACTGAACTGTAATCTGCAGGAGGCCAAGGCAGCTGTGGAGGAGACAAGAGCCCTGCGAAGCAGAATTCACCTTGCAGAGGCTGCACAGAGGCAGGCCCGGGGAATGGAGATGGACTATGAGGAAGTGATTCGCCTCTTGGAGGCTGAAATTGGAGAGCTGAAGGCTCAGCTCGCTGAGCATTCTGGCCAAAATAAAGTAAGCAAAGCCTGTCAGAGTTACCATGGTTTCCCTGCTGTTGTCATGTATCTTGTTTTCATTTTCTTTTCATCTGCTTTTCTAAAGTAGGTCACTGTTTGTCTTGTATTATTCAATAACTGGGATGATGTGTGGTGAAGGGGTAACATGGAGTGTACGAGGCTTCCTTTATCCAGACGCCTTTGGGATGGAAAAACAGCTCCCAGCCTATGTGGGTTATAGGTCAGGATGGCACATCTCAAGCATGAGGCTTGGAATAGTTTCTGGGCTGCAGATCTATTGTTTTTAAAAACTACACCTTGTGTAGTGTGCCTTTGTACTCATGTGAAAATGGCCTTCAGGTTTCTGTTTCTGTTAGGCAAATACCATGTAAAGTCCAGTCCTGTTCTAAAGTAAATTTAGATTTAATCAAGGTAATAATTTAAGTGCTGCTAATCCTGCCAAAAAAAATGTAATTGAGCCTTATATTTTAAATCTACTTCATCTCCAGCAAGGCATTTCAGAACAGACTAAGAAATAAAATATTTGAGGCACTTCAAAATTTTTTCTCCATAACTCCTGTCCTGTATTTTAGACACAGTTTAACAAGAGCAAGGAGATTGGCCTTTATGAGGTTACCTTGTTTTTCTCATGAAAAATGGATGTGCATATGACCTAGTGAAGAAAACCTACTGAAATGTTGCCTTATTTCATCCTGAGAATTAATTTAATATTTCAAGACATTAGAAGGGAAAGTCAAAGCCCTGTGGTAAACAAGCTTGCAGAGAACAGCTCAGCAAGTCCCTCTGGCTCCCAGGAGGAATTCCTCTCATCTGATTGTGAGTGATGAGGTCAATCACACCCTGGATGTTCTTTCTGTACATCTGGGTGAGATGCCCCATCTTTTATGTCAGGTGTTCTTGCAGCACTGTTTGTTTTCTAGGACTTTCATAAATAGCCCAATTTTAAGAAATTCAGAGGGTGTGGGTTGCTTTCCTGGAGATTTGTTCCAGAGATTCTAGCTAGAGTTCCTGAAATTCTGACTGATACTGCAATACCTGTGTGGAAATTTGAATCTCTTTCTTATCCAAAAGAAGCAGTATCAGGTTGGTATCAACTCCATATTACAGCTTTTTTTCCTGACCTGCTGTAAAAGGGGAATCAGTTACAGGCACCAAGTTTCAGGCAGGGTCACACCTGTTTGTTTTTCTCTTTTTTTTAAATGCCAAGTAAATCTCCCCCCCAAACACACTCACTAAACAGAATATAGCATATGTTGAGGCATAAATACAAATCAGGTTGGTCCCTCTCACTTTTTTAGTGTGAAAGAGTGAGGTCTCTCACCAGCTCCTTCTCCAGAGTGTACAGTGAAATCACCAAAAAAACGTGTTTGAATCAACAGATTCTTTGACATTCAGGGTGATGATGGTTCTGCTGCTTTGTACAGTGTATACAAACAAATTATTTGCTTCCAGTAAAGTTAATAAGTGAGTTTTGGTGATTATTTGGTAAGGGTTTTAGAGTAGCTTGAGGGCTTTCAGAATGATCACTGCAGTGTGATGTAAAAGCGTATTTTTAACTACAGTGCTTTTTCTGTATTTTGGAGAGATCTTTCTAGATCTTGTGTCCAGCAGACAGCTGAGCTGAACAGACATTCCCAGGTACATGTGAGGGCTCCACTCGTGCTCCTGTCACAGGAACGGTGCCAGGGACTGATGAAACCCAGAGCCTCCAGGGCTGGAACTAACAGGGCTCTGATATTCTGGGCTGAAGGAGGGAGGGATGCATAACTCTGATCAATAGGTTATACAAGAGCATGCAGAGACATCCCAGGGGGTCATTTCCTCCAGGATGTGCCATAATTACTGTGTTGGCCAGAGGATGTGTGGAGGGCACTGAGTTCGTTCTGGCTGTTTATGGCACCCTGTTGAGAGATGCTGTCAGCATCAGGTTGGTATTTTTGATCCATTCATCAATCAGTTCAAACTCTCTTAATTTTCAGCCCTGTAGCTGTTATGTTCCAGTTTTAATTTACCTCTCTGTTTTGCCAAAATCTGTTGCACTTTGGAGCTGATTTGCCAGCTGCTCAGGCATTCCAGTTACGTGTTTTACAGAAATGTAGAAAAGAGCGCGTTAAACATTCCAAACACTCTGCTCACACCGTGTCTCTGTGTGATCCATGAGAGGAAAATTATTAGAATAAAAGCCTTAAAATACTTTTCCCAGGAGAACATTCAAGACTTGAGAAAGAGGGCTACAGTGCTGGACTGCCAGCTGCGGAAATCAGAGTCGGCCAGGAAGACCTTTGAGGTGGCCACTGAAAAATTACTGCAATTTGTAGAGGTAACTTTGCCTTTCATTTCTAACAACATCTTTTTTGGAAAAGGTTTGTGTTGATGTTTGTGAGGGTTGAGCACAGTAAAATGGCTATAAACCAGTTCACAGAGATCCTTTCCTTTCTAGAAGTATAGATGATGTGTAAGTGTAGAGATCCATCCAGAGGTTTACGTAATCTTTGTTTTTTGCTGTACTGGACAAATGAAAATTATCAGATATTTTTTTCCACCTAAACTCTTATCAATTTCTGTGCAACTCTTCAGAAGAAAAAGGCAGAAATAACAACAACAAAAAAGTGATGTAGTTATATTTTCTTCATTTAAAGGGGTTATAATATTTTGGTTTTTACTTTTGCACTTCTAGCTGGGAGACACTAGACTTCTTAATTGCAAATCAAATCCCCCACTACCAAATAGAACATCAAACTGTAAGGTATTAACTTTTTGATTGTGTTGATTTATAAACTGTTAACTTCTTCATTATGACCAACAGGTTGTGCATGAAATACTTTCAGATAACTCTACTTCCTCAACAGTCTTAAGGTAATGAAATGGCAATATTAATAGTGAAAAGCTCTACTATTGTTTCCAAGTCTCACAAAACTGCCTTGTAGCTATATTTTTCTATACTTTTGCTGTATAGTTCTGAGTGTCATTTTATTGAAGGAGAGGAAATGGCATGAATTATAAATTAGGCTTTCAGGATACAGCTTCATTAAAAACCTCTGAATTAAATTAAAACAGTTAGTAATTACATAGCTATGATTGTCTGGATGTTTCCATAAAGTAATTATAATGTACTAAGGATTAGTTAAAATGCAAGGAAGCTTAACAGTGGGTTATAATTTTTTAATATTTTTTTTAGATTCTCCTTGGTGATTTTGCATCACAATGAATCCAGTAGCATATAAATAAATTAATAAAATGTGTATCCATTTACATTTTATTACTTTTCTTGTTTAAAAAGCTGCTGGGAATATTCAAGAAGATTTAAGCAGCCTTTGGTCCTTCAGAAAATTGGCATGATTGTGCCTGTATATCCCAGAGAGCATTCCATTAATATTTATGGAACAGTAAAATTGTTCAGTCTCTTTCCTGCAGTTTTTTTTTTTCAATGTAACTCTCAAGGAAATCAAGTGTATTTAAGTAAAGTGAACTGAAACTTTATTTCAATAACCTGTAAAGGCTCAGACCAACCAAGATATCACAGATAATCGGTGAGATGCAGTTCCCATTGGCACTGCACACAACAGTGAAGCTGTCTGTTTTATGAAGCTCACAAAATTTATTTTAGTGAATTGATTAATTGTCAAATACTAAGTCAAGGTGACAAACTGACTCACTAAGAGCAGAGAAGATAAGAGTTGGGTCTGATCAAGCAGTGTCCTTTCTTAAATGCTAGTATGAAAATTCCATTTGAGTTCCTTTGCTGACACCCACTGAGTCCTTGACACTGCCTTTGGAGTTGTGAGTGTTATTTGAACTTTGTAAATACCTTCATTGTTCAGCCAGGACTGCTGCTGGGGCAGACTCACTGCTTGGGGAGCATGAATCTTTCTTGCTCACACAGTGAGAACAAAACCACTTTAGAAAAACAAGTTTACCTTATTAAAAGCAGCAGTTTCCTTTATCATCTTACAAGTAAACACTTATTTTTTATTATCTTAGTGACAGGAGAACATTGTCCACTAAAGCACTGCTGGCTCGGCTGGGAAGGGTCGGACCCACTGTCACAGCAGCTCTTGCAGCAGAAGCCAGGGACCTTGCCAAGTCTGTCCGTGCCATTTTGGAAGTGGATTGTGAGTGTGTCCATCTCTGTGTGCTTTGAAATCTGGTATTAGTTCGTCAGCCAAGAAGATAGATAATTTCATTTGAAATTGGATGTGAACTGCCAGAATAAATCATTCCTAGCATGGCAGGACAGAGCAGGTTCAGTGTCAGCTCAGGATGCATCTTCATCAAACTATAATTAGAGTATAAAATTATTCCAAAGTACATTTCTTCACAGGAAAACTTAAAGCACAAAATTAATGCCTAAGTGAGGAATATGAAGATTACCAGAATCATGTAAAACTAGCAGATATTTCGTTACTTTAATGCTCTGTTTTTCATACTGCAATATTTGCAAAATGTTTTTCTGCTGGATTTACATGAACATGTATCAAAGTGTTTTAATGAAGATGTTGTTGCTGTAGGGAGTGAATGTAGGCAGCAGTTCCATTTGGAGATATCCTTGTATGTCCTCAGGTCATGAACAGAAATCTGTTCCCACTGCTGAAAATGATGGTAGTTCATGAGAGTGACTGTAATAAACTGCATCAGTTGAAAATCTAAGAAACAGCTTTGAATTATCATATATGTCCTGGTTCAGATCGCTGAAATGATTGTGTACTTTGATGGTATTTGCCTATAGTTGAGCAGGCATGTCTCTTCTAATCCAGCTTAAATGGATTGATCTACAAAAATGGAACAGAAATGGAACATCACAGGAGGGTTTGGAAAGGTGGTTAATTATGGTTGCCCGTAATTATTGTATCTAATACTTGAATAGCTTTGAGTGTTTAGGAATTAATATAGAGAGAAACTGAAAAAAATGGTTGTTGGGAAAATAAGATATGAAAAATAATTTTTTGACGTTATTTATGAAGCATTTATTTATTATTCACTCTGTTGCAAAGAAAGCAAAATAAGAAGATAAAATTTGTTCAAAAGTGCCCAGAATATTAGAGTTACTGGTGGAGTGAAAAGAATAACAGTGACTAGGAGAGGAGATAATTGGTTTTCCACCAATGACACTCATAGTTCTGTCACACTGAATTGGTTTTATTACACTACACAGGAAATTGTGCAAAGAAGACTTTTGGTTCTAAATGCAGCTGAATTCTAACATGTGGTTATGTCAAACATAATAGGCAGAAAACATGTTAGAAAGCTCTGGAGCCACAGCAGGGATCCATTTTATGAACCTGAGAATTAAAAATAGGTCTGCAGAGAAGGATTTAAAGATTGAACGTCATCTTTCTGAGTTCATTCTGATTTGGAGAGCATTACAGATAGATTTGGGCTCTGACAAGCTTGGGTATGAGATTAAAGCCTTAAACCTCACTGGCTTTTTTCTCCCTTTCCCTCCAAAAAAAAAAAAAAACAGTTGTTAGGGCAAAGGAACTGTGTAATAGCATTCTGTCTGCAGTGTTCTCTGCCAGCTTCTCACTAAATGTTTTCCATGTGATCTGAAGTTTTCTTGCAGATGAGCTGTCATAGAAAGGGGGCTCTTGTGTATGTGGCATTTCATAAATACCATCCATCCAAGAGAAAAGTGTCATAGAGACTACAGTGCAGACTGAAGGGTTTCCTTTTTCCAGGGAGGTGTCCACAACATAATAATTTGTTATTGAATTCTCAGAGAGAGAACTGGAGTTAATATTTTTGAGGTTACTCAGTGGATCAGAATGTCTGGCTGGGCAACCTTTGTGATAGATTTTACCTTCTAAATAGAACTTCTCTTTCATCATTTGCTTCATTCTTGTAAATACAAAGTAAAGGAGCCTCAGCCAAAATTCCTCTTTGATTCATTTACAATACATGTGAAACAAAGTCTGGGTGCCAAGACAAGGTTGTAGAGTGTTTATCCAACAGAAAACTGCTTCCTTTGTAAAAAAATCTTCTTGACAACCGGGTCAAAATGATATATTTATGAGTTATCTGTACAAACTATCCCCTTCCTCTGTAATAGCCTGACATTTTGCCTGAGGGAAGAGGCTTGAAGATGTTCAGTGCATTCCTGAAAATCCTCAAGTACATATTGCCTTGTGATGCTGCTGCAGATCAGCTTTCAGCTCTGCAGGCTGAGTGACAGCTCTGTGAAGGCGCTCTGGTGATTCTTCAAGCGAAGACTCTGAAAAAAACCAGCAGCTGATTTTCCAGGGCTTACTGCTCCAGGATCCTCCAGATCCCAAAATGCAAATAATGAAGTAATAAACAGAATAATTAAGCTCATCCCTTGAAAGAGCCATTCTTTGTCTTCTGTAAAGACTGTTTTTAGAAGCCAAGCCTTGAGAGGCCTTTCTGCTGTACAGAATGTGAGCATCTCCTGAACACTTGAAATTGCTTTCATCATGCAGAGGATAATAATGCCTCCGTGAAGATCTGCAGCATTTAAAAGTAGTTGCTGCCTGCACTTAGTAGACCATATGGTGCAAATCATGCTGTAAAGAATAGAGAGAGCATTTTCTTTTCTATTACAAATTTAGAAAAGGAATACACTGGGTACTGATAATGACATAAATCTGATTAACCCTGGAACATACTTATCTCCTCATTAAAGAGCAGGCAATCAGCATTTTGAAATGGGCTCTCCTATAACACAGCTTTCAAGTATTTTGGCTGATTTCTTCCCTCTGCCTCTGAAGCTTCTGTCCAAAAATACAGCCTTGCTGTAGTTGACACAGTCCCAACCATCCACATGCAGTAAGGCTCTGCAGCCGGGTTCTCCACTCAGCAGGAGCTCAAGCAGTGAATTTTGAGCTATTTTATCCCATCACGTTCCTTTAATTTGCTCTCAGCCTGGGATCTGACACAAGGAAATCATGCTGAAGTTCACTCAAATGATTTCCAAATTAATACAGATTCCAGAACTCCTACTTAATTTCCTCCTATTGATCTTGCCAGTCACTGTGCATTTAATTTTGAAGATCCTACAGGCAGAAGTTTAGTTGCCTGGATTTTATTTTCATTTTCCTTGAATGCTGACTAGATAAAAGAATAGAAACTGCTGCTACTCAGCATCCATTAGTGCTTGTTCTCTTGTTGATTAAATTACTTTTGATTTTTAGGCAATGCCTTACATCTTTGGCATTAAAAGCTGAATTATTGGATCTATCCATTTCTTCCGTTTAGGGATCTTTCAACTAAACTGAGTTCAAATGCCAGAACCATTCTCTAGTCAGGAGTGTCAGTTATCCCTTCCCATTCTTTTGACAGTTTGGGTGGAACTAAGCTACCAAGTAGAGTAGCAAGGCTTCACAAATAACGATTTTGCTATTTTGAAAAGAGCCAATATTATTAAGTATTCATATTTCTTTTGTTTGTTGCAGGCCTGGTGTGTTTGTTCATTACAACAAAATAAATGCTATTTATTTATACATTTATTTTACATTATTGATATATTTTTGCTATTTTGTTCTTGAACCTTGTATTTTATGAGCACAGCAGTGCTGTAACTTTGTGCAGGTAGTTGGCTGTAGCCAGAACATGGGCTGTTCCCTCTCCCATTTTTACCTTCTGCCTGTACATGCAAATCCAGCTGTAACTGTGCCATGGACAGGCCTGTGCTGCTAAACTTCTCTTAGCTTGGCTCCTGATATTAAAGATGCTGTAGCTTCTTGTATTTTTAATATTAGGAACCAATTATTTCCTGCAAGGTCCAGTTTGTGGGAGTGCATTGAGGGAATACCTCTGGCATTCCTTCAGCTGATGAAGCAGAGCTGTGCCTTTCCTTCCTCACTGCAAGAGCTGCTGGGGAAGGAGCAGCAGAATGAGAACTGAAGAGATAAATCTGTGTGTTCATTGTTCTGGCAAGGCCATAAATGTTTCAGTGAATTACTGAAATCAGAAATAGAAGAGAGCTGATAAATTATACACAGTATATCCTGAACGCAGCTGTACAGCTCCCTGCTCCTTTTGAATAGTTTTTGCTAGCAAAAGAATGAATATCAGTGCTGTGTGCATTAAAGGCAAAAAACATGAGTTTGTCAGCTAAACATTAGCTGAGACGGTACTTCCACTAGAAAACATTAATTTCATGAAATTAATATGTATTATTCCTTTGAAACTTTTAACAACAGTAAAAGAAGTCAGTGTTCCCAAAAAAGAATTAATTTATCAACTGTTTTATTCAAAGGAAAATTTCAGTTTTGCTAGTCCCTGAAGGCTGATTTATTTTCCCCTCCAAAAAAAAATACTAAATTGAAGATAGTTTCATTTTTGTCAAAAGCAATAATAAGTTATTCAATGAACTTTTTGCTGTTGAATCTTATTTGAGTTGACATTTTAAAAAAATAGATATGTCTCAGAATTGTTATTCTAATTTTTCCAGTAAACAGCATCAAATACACACAAAATGAGAAGTGAATCTGTTTCACACTGTATTACAGAACTTGTTAAATTTTTGCCTTATTTTGAAAATGGGAATGTTTCATTAAAAAATTGATAGTTTTTCTGCAATTCTTTAGATACATTGCAAATCAGATCACAGTAAGAAACCTGAAGGTGAACAACTTCTGTACTTGCAGAAAAATTAAAATTCGAAGCATCATAACAGGGAAAATGGCTTCTGTAATCCTCAGGAATAAAACCCAATCATATGTAATATAATTTTACAAGGATGCAGTCAAGAATTCAAAAGCTGTTTTCTGCATAACTTTACTTGCAGCAAGACTTTTAATTTTCTGGAAATCATTTAAATGTCCAATTTTGCCTGCATGGTAAATAAGAACGAAGAGTTGTAATTCTGACAGTGTTCATAGAACTGTAATTTCAAAAAGAAAACCTGTCCAAGAATTTGAATACGTTCCACTTAAGAAATGTAATACTGTACAGTATTGAAAATAATTCTGATATAAATGAAATTGAGTGTGCATAAAAATTAATTTTAAAAGGGAGCACTAGACCTGTGAGATAAGTCCATTTTCTCTCCAGTTTGTAAATCTGATAAACATGATTCCTACACCTTGATTAAAATTATTACCCCAGTTTTGAAAAGGAATTTGAGTCATGAAGCAGCTGACTTGCTCGTTCATGGGTAAGAACCACAAAAACCCAAGGATTTAACAAAAGTCTTCTGAATTTAATATTTATGTTTTTTTCAGATTAAGTGTCTTACTGATAGGAAATCCTGAAAGCAGCATTTTTTTTTTCTTCCTGGACAGTAACCTACAATTACTAGAATTTATTCTTACACCAGAGATGCTGTTCCCCAGCAGCCCTGGGTAACTGTCAGGTTTATTGGTGACTTGTAACAATTCTTTGCTTCTGGTTTATCATTACTGTGATGTTTATGCAGTGACTTTTCATTGAGCAAAAACACCTGGACTATTGAACAGTGTCAGGGAGCCCCTCTGCACTGCCTGACTGGAAATCTGCGTTAGGAAAGGAAATGATTGATGAGGGAGCACAGAGACAGCCAGAGGCTCCCTTTCAGTTTTCTGAGAAGTTGGCTTTCTTGCCTTTTTTATCATAACTGCTGCAGTTCAGTACTGTAGGTCTGGTGCAAAGTTTCAGTGCTGTGTGCTGGATCCACGTTAATTTTGCAATCCATGTATTTTTAGGTAATTTAGACTTTCAGCTGTGGTTTCCAGGCTATTAGGCACTCGATCATCAGCCACTGACCTGCAAAAGTCTCAAGACTGATTTACAGCTTGTCTGCAGAACCTGGACTCTTTAATATTCTTTTCAATTGAAAGATTTATTATGATAATCTGGGAGAGGTTTTGATGTTGGGTGGTTATCCCTGACTCAAAAAAAAAAAAAAGTGAGGCTGCTAAGCTGTGACATCATCACTGAAGAGATAGTAACATTTAAGTGCTTATCTGCACTTAAAAGCAGTGCCTGTAATGTCACAGAAGTAAGATATGCCAGTGCAGCCAAATCAAGGCTAATAAAAAATTAACAATAAAACCCAATAAAGAATAGCCAAAAAAAATAAAAGAAGAACAAGAAAACCACTTTTTCTGTTTCACCTTTGGCTGTGGTTTTGTTCTTCTGTTTGGTTTTAGTGTTAATGTTGGGATGTGAGTACAAGTGCTGTCTGACAAGCCTTAAAAACCTTCCCTAAACCAAATTTCTCGGGCCAGGATTGCCTTGGGTTTACAAGAAATACTTCAAAGGAGACTTGAGAGGAGTTTTTCAGTGCATAATATAATTAAAATGTATCACTTCTGTGAGCACAAGACATAAAAATGCCTTGGAAATGGGAAGCAGAACAAATGTCTGCATGTAATGTAAATGTAATGTTACCTTTGTATTTCTCTGACTTCTCTCCAACCCATCAACGTTGTATTGAGTTCTGTACTTGAGAGCTTCCTGTGGGAGACAAAAATGGAATAAGCTTGTTTGCTTTAATATGAACTCACACCAGGTCCCAAATGGTGTTTCCTTTCCCCAGTAGCTCCATGTTACTGGTTCCTGTAAAGTTTGGGCTTTCCTCTGCTCCCAGAACCAAAGAAATCTGGGTGTGCCCACTTCCTTCTGGGCTGCTGATTATCCACACCTTGAATACAACACTTTGCTGTTGTCTCTATTCAGCTGCACCCTCTTTATTTCAGACATTTGATCCAGTTGGTCAAGCCCTTACAAAATTCTAATCTTGTTTTTCAAACGCATTTCAAAGAAAGGTCCTTTTATCGATGGGTTTTAAATCCTGAATTATCCCCAAACTCCCCTTCCTTGGACTAAACTCACGTTTTGTTGAGTGTGAGTGAGGAATGACATTGTTGTCACCTAACTGGCCTTACTTGGGGTGTTATTACAGGGCCCAGGAACCAGACCCTGCTCATTTAATTTGGTGTCTGAGAATCAGAACATTACAGTAATTATGGACAAGCAGAGAAGCCAGATAATAGCTGACACTAATAAAGACAGAATAATTTTAAACCCTGATCAAATCAGAAAATACATTTAAGTATCAGTTATGAACAAGTTGCATGCTGATTTATTGGTGATTGAATATGCATGTTAATTCCCCTGTTTCACAGCAAGGAAAAACACAATTCAGTGTCTAAAGCTTGTATTTCAAGACAGTTCTTTAATGTGACCTAGATTTCAGAACTCTGTTGTTGCTGCTAGAAAAGCAAATTATTCTCTCTCCATTCACTTACCTTTAATGAGAAAAGATGAGTCAGCTTTTGAATAGGCACTGCCTGTCCTGACTTTCAAATCAAAACATTTTAATAATGAAAAACAAGTGATATTATTATATCTTAAAATACAGATGACCTAACAAGATTAGTGTAGTCTCATTAGGATAATTTCCAGCATCTCTGAAAAAAAAAAAAACACTTCATTAAAAGTCTATGGACTTGTTTAGTTCAGACTGTGACCCCTCTGTAACAAAGTTAGTTGACTTTGTGCCCCTTCCCATACAAATTGTATTTGCTCTTGAGTAACTGTGGAGACTGATGTCAAAACTCTCCAGATTGAACAATTTTACTGAATGGTAAATACTTCCTAAACTGTCTCTCTATTAATTTCTGTTGACATAATGCTTAGAATTTTGATATATTAATCCTTGATTATAGCATGGTGTTTTGACATAAGGGAGGAAACAAACTTTGAAATTCTGTGGCACTGAGATGCAAATTGTTCCCAAGCCAGAGAAAATACACAGGGGACGCAGGAATTGGTCTCAGCCCTGGATCGGTGTTTGAAAGCCAGAAAATCCCTGGTGAGACAGGAATTTATCCTAGAGGGATCAGTCCCAGATCCAGGTGTGACATCGTTCATTTTGGACTGGCAGGGAGAGCTGAGATTGAGTCAGCTGGCTGTGGGGACAGGTGGTGCCCCAGTGTCCCCTGTGGCTCTGGGTGTCAGGGAGCACCTGTGCCCTTGTTTGAGGTGACCAGAGCCAGGGTGAGCATTGCAGTGGAGCCGATCCCGAGCCGTGTGTGTGCTTTTGGCAGTCAGTGCTGAGTTCCTGTTCTTTGAGCATCCTGAGATCTGCTCTCACGCTGACAGGGAGAAGGGGGATGAACAGCATTCCCTTTGTTGGGAATCTGTGTGTGCTGAAGCTGTCAGGGCTCATCTCGTCTCAGAGGGCTCGTAGGCTTTGCTGTCAGCTCCTGCACTTGTCACATTTTTTCACTTCTCCTCGGTAGGTAGGAGTGAGAAGCTGAGGGCCAGCAGAGTTCCTCAGACACGTTCAGCACACAAGTGCGTTCATTTAAATGGGAAGAACTACAGGGAAAGTTGATTGCCAAGAATGAGGGAGGAAGCTTTTTTAAAAGCACGTTTTAAGGAGAATTTGCTAGAGGAAAACAATGCCTTGGTGCTTGTAAAGGAGCCCTGAAGGAGGCACAGAATGTATGTGTGGCTCACACTAGGTGTGTTACCTCGTGGCATGAGGATTATGGATCATGAACTGGGAGTTAAGGAGGGAGATCTCTGGCTTGCATTAGTGATTGCTCTGGGTATTGTGTTTGGTAACAAAAATTTTCCTTTCACTGTAAATTTTACCTTTGCACTTCAGGTAAAGTTCAGTCTGCTAAATGGAGGCACTTCGTGATTTTTTTCCTCCTTTAGATTTATGACAAAAAAAGGAAATCTATCTTAGATTTTAAGAACTTTTAACGTTATTCCTGAAACATTTAAAATTATTTCTAAAACCCATTCTTTTACCTATGTGTGTCTACAGGCTTTTTAATATCAGGCTAAAAGGATGGCTTGAGTTGATGTATTCTTACAATTCTTGCTTCAAAGGGAAAAAAAGCATTACTTTGGTCAGTCCTGCCTGTGAGATGAGCTGAGCAGAGCGTGGTTCTGTCTCTCAATTGTAGGTGGTTCGTGCCAGCCCCTTGTGCCATTTAATTTCATCATCAGTGCAAAAAAAGTGAGATATTACTTAGCAAGAGAGGCATATCATGTAATACTATTGCTTTATAAATCTCAGACAATTTCTGCTCAATTCTAATTTTAGGCAGTCATTTTAATTTGTTACCAATGAATGCTTTCTAATTAAACTTGCATTTAACGATCACATGCGTCAGTGAGCAATGGGAGCTGACAGTGATGGAAGTGGGAGGGCAGCACAATGGATGTGACAAGGGAAGTTGATCCAGTTAGGAAAGGAGAAGGATGAATTCCGGAACAGAGGAATCAGGGGAGAGAGAAAGGAGGGAACCTGGGGAAAAGAAATGATTTCTTGGGACGTACAGTGAGGTATTCCAGGCTATTCCTAATTACCTGGTCCTGGTGTGCAAAGTCTTGTATTTCTTATTAGAATAAGAATGGGTTATTCCAGGATCTTTTTAATCAGCTGAAGGTGGCTTGTACGATTCAGAACAAGAATGTCCCCCAGAGAGCACTTCCTTGAATTTAACTTTTCTTAGCCTACATGGCATTGGTGTAAAATTCCCCAGTGAAGGACTGTTTCTCTAATTTAAGAATTAATAATGTGTTCCCTGGCTTCTCTTCAGTCGTTTGATATTCATAGGTATGAACAAAATTATTTTCAATTTAATTTATGCAAATATTCCTCAGAAATTATTTTGTAACTTGCAGTGTGTTCAGTCACACTGAAGCAATAATGTGACTTTGACTCATCCCAAGTGGACAGCATCATGTTAACAGTCAACAGTGGGAAACTGAAAAAAAAAAGAAAAAAAGCCTGCAATTAATTCATTGAAATTACTATTAAAAAAAAAAAATAAAAACTGGAAGGGGCTGAGAAAAATGTAATGGAGAACATGCTTTTACCATTTATCAGCCTTAGCAGGGAGCACTGCCAGCCCTGTGATCCTCGGGTGCTGCATTTCTCTCACTGTGTGAGGCTCAGCTTTAGAAGCCTTTAACAGTGAAATAAAACAAAACATCTTTAACTTGGCAAACTGAACAGATAGGAGCCACTGGAGGATGTGGAACACTGGTATGATTTCTTTTTCTTTGCAGCCTTTTCTGTGAAAGAGGTGGATTTCTGCATTCTGCAGTTTCCTGATTTTTCTGTATCACCTCCACCTTATCAAGAGATTCTTGACCACAGTAAGCCAAATAATTTGGAGTGGTTGGTCACTGCATCCTTTTGTATTTTCGCTGGACAGCCAGTAGCATTTTAGAAAGAAGCAGTGTAGGTGAAAAATGCAAACATCAGTGTCAGATAATCAGTATGTTAAATGCATTTTTAAAAGCAAATAGTAAGAGCCAGTAGATTCTGCAAATCCAGTGTTTGGTCAGAAGAAGCTGGTCTGAAACCCCTCCCAGCTTTCAGTAGCCCTCGCTTTTGAGGGTTTGTGCTCTCCTGAGCTAATACCTAAACAAATGTATTGCATCCATGACTGAAATGTGATAATACTGAGGGACAAGCAGCTTCATGGTATCTTGGCCTCCTCAAAATCCATTTTTGAACATCTGACTATCAAATGTGTGATGTGGAAAGACTTTGGAAGCCAGTTGATTAGAAGCATATTGAAGTAAGCTTGGGGTTTTTTTGATCCAAGTTGCCAAAGAATTACTTTTTTCCCAAGAGGTGATTATTTTCTGTTAGTTTGACTACTACCAACCTCCTGCACAGATTAAAATGAGCGTTGGTTCCTCTGCTTCTCATCTTGTTAAAAATCCAAATTGCTTGGAACCTACAGCACCTACGAGTTTTGTGAAAGTAGATCATTAGTCTTTATCTGAAAAATATGTACTTTGGAGGTTTTTTTTGTTGTTTCAGCTTCTGAAAAGGTGCAATTTTAAAGGTAATTCATTATCCTTCTTAAAGACACATAGCAGGGACCTCGTTGCTCAGGTGACTGTAGCTCTCACTCCTTTCTGAAGAACTTCACACTGAGCAGAGTTTGTTCTAACTTTGGATTTCCTTCCTTGTTAGGTAGGAGAGGAAAATGTCTGTACTAATGTCTGAGCACATGTGCTGTTTGAGGTCATTCTTATTTCCCTAAATTTTAGTCAGTTGACTGGTCATTGTTCATAAATTGCAATTGCTCTTGTATTCAAACTGTTTCTAATTAACTGTACCAAGCTTTTCACAGACAAGTATTAGAATAGAAGAAAGACATTTATAACAATTTGTAATTTCAGAATTACCAAAAGATCTAAAAGTTGTTCATATAATCCTTCAGCATGAAACAAACTATTTTAATAACTCCTTCTAAACTGTAAGCTGTAATTGTTTTAATCCAAGATTAATGAGTTTGCCAGCCTAGATGGGTCAATATGTTATGATTAATAGGCAGTGGAAAAACACAAGCTCATCTTTCACCATGCCCTGAATGTCCAAAGTATGACAAATGCTGTTCCTGCAGCCTGGTTTCTAGGAACACACTGAAGGAACACAGGCCAATCTGCCAGCCAGAGTCCAAATCAGCAGAAGTTTCAGTTGCTACTATTTCCCAGATGTCTCCACTAGAAGACTACTTAGTCCATCTTTGTTTTATTAAGTGACCAATAACAAAAGAAAACAATGATTTCTTTAAAATTGAATTTGATATCTGAGAAAAAGGAATGGAATGTCCCCTCAACAGAGTATTATTTATGAAAGGAAACATATTTGGTTTTGGGAAAAGCACTTGAAATGATCTAAAGTGGCACACAAGCAAATGCCAGAAGTGCATATTCAGTTCTGAAAGCTGTTTTCCTGAACCTGAGTGTTTATAATTTAATTCACAAAAAAGCAGCAAAATACAGCTTATGTTATTGATAGCCTCAAGATATAAAAATCCATTTTGTGCCTGCACCCTGCTGAACACTCTGGACAAACAAGGGTGGATATTTCTCCCACAGATTTTTGCTTCAGCTCTGTCAGATTCCCTAAGTCACAGAGGATTTCCTCTGCTGGTCTCACACCGTGGTAGCTCTGGTGTCATCTCTGGGATATTCCCATATTCCAGAAGCACTCAGGAATCCAAAACCAGGCAGCTTAGAACCAACACAGCAGACCTTCAGCTTTCCATCCTCTCTGCATTGCTTAAATAGCTCAGAAGAGCCAAAGGCATTGGGGATCTTAATTGACACCCTTTCCTTTATTGCTGAAGCCATTGGAGGAAGGTTTAAATATTGATAAGAGCTGAAATTGATGGCTGTTGAAAAGAGATCAGAATTCAAAGCCACGTTTATCAAGTGACAGGGAAAACTGGTTTTAATGTCCTTTAGCAAATCTTCTGTATCAGAAACCCTTTTAGCAGGTAATTCCTGTTTCTTAAAAAAACCCCATCATTTGAGACTCTGATACTAAATACAAATAAATTATCAGGAAATTAGGAGCTGGCCCATACTCTAGTATGTAAAAAAGATATGTACAACTGGAAAAGTCATGGATATGTAAAAGGATATGTAACAAAGACATCCTTATTTCTATTGCTGATCGAAGAATGGTTCATTGTGAAACAGAATATGTGTACAATGTGGCTTTAGCATTCCAGAGAGATCCTACATCCCTTCAACTTTATATTAATTCCAGATACTGACTGTTTACCCATAACAGGAAGGGAATTGCAGCCAGAGACCCTTTTAATGCTGGATAACAAAGGTGTGAACAATGCTGGAAATTAGTTTGTGTTTCACAGAAGAGCAGTTAGGGTGAGATTCCCACCTCTGGGAGGCAGCTGGCCCTCAGCACTCCTCCCAGATTCAGCTGAGATGTTTGGTGCCTGCTTGTGATGGAAGGAGGGTTTAAACTCTGGCCCCAAGGCCAAAAGAAAGCACTTAAGGACACACTTACCTTGAAGCATGTAAATAGGCCAAATCTGGATAGAATCCTAGTGCACAGTACATTTTTTTTGAGCAAATCGTACTATAGGCTCTAAATCTCTGATTTCCTTTGAGTATTTTTGTCAAAAAATAAGCAAAATAGAGTGTTTATGGGCTGCAGTATTTTGATGTCAGGACTGAAGTTTGGAGTCAACTGAATATTCTGCTGTCGTATCTGCTTTCCTACTTCCTCCACAAATCTTTTGATTTAATATTTTTAAACTAGATTATTTAAGGAAAAAAAATCACGCAACTACATTACTGCAGTTTGATAACTGCCCAGGAGAACGAGGCTTTTTCTCTAATACCTGTATTTCCCCCTTTTTCCTTTGAGACATGAGAGATCAGGCCATGTGCAGGGTTATTGAGGGAGAGCACACACATTCTCTCTTGGGAGCTGCAGGCAAAGTTTTCCATGTCTGTCACTTCCTACAGGTTTAGAATTCAAGCTGATGCTCATCTCTCTCTCTCTTNNTTTTTTTTTTTTTTTTGGGTCCCACAGTGTCAGTGCTGGTGCAGTTTTTGTCCTGTTAAGCCGAGGAGGAGATAAAGATCCATGAATCGGGATCAGGAAGGTTCTGTTTGCCCGAGGGCTTCATTTCCTCTCCTCTCAGCTTTATATAACCCCGAGCAGTGGTTATCCCAGCTCAGGGAAGGAGGAGCAGTCCCCGGGGATCCTGCCCGGCTGGGGCACAAACAGCAACTGCTGCCTCGGTTCTGTTTTTCACAAAGAATTACAGACATTTCTCCGGCGTTAGCCCTAATTAAATGCATATACTCAGAACAAAATGCTGGTAGGTTATTGTGTGTTTTGACTGAAGTGCTCTCTCTCAGGAGACCGCCTTTCCTTTTGCAGGCACAATTGCTTTTGCAGTTTTACCTTTTCTTTACCTTGCAGAAGGTAAATAGTCACAAGTGTTTGAATGGCAAGAAGCCCTGTGTTTTCTGCTGGAATGAACTAGATTTTAAATACTGTAAATCTGTAATTTCTTAAGATGATCTATGCAGACAGCTACAGCCAAATATATTATTTATGAAGGTTCATCAAAGAGACTGTGGCATTTCACATGAGAAATTGTAAATATGCAGGAAATCTGAGACTGCTGGAGTTTATGTAGGCTAAATCCTGTATATTTTAGACAGTTTTTCTGACTTTTTCAGCTCCTTTAGCCCCCATTTACACCAGGTAAATGGGAGCTTAGCAGCCCTACAAAGCAAATCCTGGGACAGGCAACAGATTTGACCCTGGAGGATGTGAAAAAATAAAGCAGGAAGAAGTAGATCAATTTATGAATAATTCATGGCAGACAGCGAGCTTGGAGGAAGCGGAGATGATGTCTGGGGAAATACGATGCAAAACATGAGAGCTTTCTACCTACCAGGGGAAATAGAAGAAACAGAAGTACAAATCTGAAAGGGAAGGAAAGTAATAAAGGGAACAGCACTGAAAAACTAATGGAGAGCAAGTAAAAAATGTGGGAAATAAAAGCAGTAAAAAACCCATAGATGTAGGTGGAATGTGGAAGCATATAAAGAATGGATAGGATACACAATCTAATGCATACAAAGTCAAAAAGGCAAATAAAGCACTGGGGATATTTCCAGAGTTCCATCTCTAGGTGACAAATGTATTCAGGGTTTTTGAAAAGTGAAGTCTTCAGCGGGTAAGGGAAGAATACAGAGCATCAGTTACTGCTACCTGTGTATAGTTCTTTATTTAGAAGCGGAAAAAAGCCAGAATTTTAATCAAATCACCAGTGGAGAAAAGCCTAATTATCACTGATAAATGAAACAGGTGATGTAGGGGATCCATGTGAGTACAGAGCAGATGCTGGGCTTTCACTCATCATTGAGCAAATCCATTGGCATTTATTTGGACGTGCATGCTGCGTGCAGGGAAAAGGAAAGGCCAGGGCAGATGGAAGCAATTGAGGGATTGAATCCCATTGCCATTTAAATAATCAGAAAATACCCGTGCTGAATGAAGGTCCCATCTTTCATGGGAGAGGAAGGAAGAACCAGTCTGGCATATTTATAGCTTAAAACATCCTTTTCTTCCTCCCTTCATGATGGAGTCGGAGCCTGGGAACTGCTGCGCAGCAGCTACCTTGTGTTTAAAGGGAAGTAGCTGTGGATTATTCTCTTTGAAAGGTAGTGGGTGGCATGTTTTGAGGAACAGATTGTATAGATCTGTTCTAAACTGAAAATGGGAAGAAGCCGGAGGTAAGTGACTAATGGGGGTAAAAGTGATAGGAGGAAAAAAAAATCAATCCAAAGGGTTTTTTCTTTTTCAAGCTGTACTGACTGTTCACGGTGCTGTTCTGGTTCCCAGTTCTCAGGTTCCCTTCCTGAGTTCTGGAGTTTTGGTTACTCCTTGCTCCTCACTTGGTGCCTGCAGGTTTAATTCCTTCCCAGGAGGTTTGTACAGCTCCAGTGTGCCCAATCCTGATCCAGTGGCTGTAATTAACTCTGTTTTTATCAGAAAACTGAAGTTATCCCTCTCCAGACTTTTAAGAACCGCACTAGAGACAAAGGTGTGACAACAGAAGAAAATCAGCCTTTTAAAAAAGAAATTTAAAAACGAAACATGTGCACTTAGGGCAATCGTTGGGAGGAGGAAGCTTTCAAAGCTCAGATGGTGCGTGCAGTCCAGCACATTTTCCAAATAAAAGTTTTAAACCAAAAGCAGGCTCACAGATGGTTCTAATGAGCTGGTCTTTGAGATACACTGGGACTTGAACAAAAATAGTTTAACTCCTAAGACACTACCATTTTGAGATGAGCTTCAGGCAAAACACTTCAAGAACAATTTTTCTTGCATATTTAAATGTAATATATATTTCTAGTCTCAAAAACCCACGGTTTCTCAAGGCCTTGCACTTGCCATTAGGTACTTTACAGTGTCACAAAGCAGAGCATTTTTACACAGTGATTGAAGCTTCTTTCTCCAGCACTTTTCAAACCCTACAAAGACTTAGTTTTGAACAAAAAATTATTAAAAAGGTAAAGATTTGCTGGAACAATTTAATTTTTAAAAGAATATAGAATAGCACCCTACTAAAAATACTACTCATCATTCTAGTAATAGAAGTGTCATCAAATGATACTTATCAAAAAGTATCAGCTGGTAATAAATGTATCATCAAATCATCAAAGCTAGTAGCTTTGTGGCACAGCAAGTATTTGTTAAATTGTGTTGGTTTTATTATTACCTGTTACAAAAGTATGAATTTATTTAAAATCTCTCTATGACATTGTTTGAAATGACAGCATTGTAACTTACTCTATCTCAGAACTGTGTTCTCTGTGTCTCTTGAGTTTTGAGAGACTTCTTATTTCTTTATCTCCTCTTAGGTCTGCCTTATGGATGGGAAGAAGCTTATACAGCTGATGGAATCAAATATTTTATCAAGTGAGTAGTTCTGGGGAAAACGGGTCAGAGTTGCAATAGAAGCACATCAAACTAAACTCGTTTTCAGTCCTTGAATTAATGGAAAAAGTTATTTCACATTGCACTGTATGCTGTTGTTTTTTTCTGGATTATACTGAAGATTAATTTATATAATAGGGGTTTTTTTATTATTCTTCTAAAAGTTTGAAAGAAGTCGTGAAAAATAGAATTCAGCTCTATTCCATATATATCATGATCTAGTTAATAGTAAGCTATTCTAGCTGCTGCAATTTCCAGTGTTTAATTCTTAGAGGTGCCAGAAACAGTTTTGCAGGTGGATTTCTGCAGTTTCCTAAAAGAGAGGAAGGGCAGCAATTAAATTACTTTTATCCCAAACTCTTCCAAAAGTCACGTAAATAATACTGAAGTTGATGCATTAACTGGGCAAGAAAAGCTGGGGATTTTTTTTTCCTTTTTTTCCAAGCACACTGCTCAGTTGTCCTTGCCTCACCCCGTGCTGCCTCAAGCGAGATGTATTAAAGCAGACATGGTTTCTTTCTGCAGAGATTTCCAAACACACTGTATATGATCCTGCATTCCAGCTCTAATCAAAGGGTGCCTTTTATTTGCAGACAGATGTAGGTTACTACATGAGATTTATACAAAAAAAAAAAAGGTAGAAAAAATAGCTTAGGAAATGAAAGTGAATTAAAAGCCAATTTCATAGCAATGGAAATAAATACAAGAGCGGCTATTAAAATAGAGCACTGTTCCCTTGGGCTCTCTGATCATGCAGGGAGCCAGTTGGGAGTCCAGGTGGATGTTGGGCTCTTTTCTGGGTAATTCTCTGGGGTTGTATCTGTGTGACTGGAAACTGAGTTTGAGGATTGTATTATCAATAACAGCAAATGAAATTTAGAATCTGAACAGAAGAAATAACACATTCTTGAAGCATCCCCCCGGGTTTTTTTGGCTTTGTTCCTATGTTTCTCATACAAATATGCATCTCAATGACTCAGCAGAAAGCTGGATTTGCTGGATAAGTGCAGACACTTCTTTCTGAGCTCTTGCAGATGTGACAAGCAGATGCTTATTAGCAGCAGTAGAATCTCTGCTACTCTAGGTGGTGCAAGCCTAATTTGCAGAAAGCATCAGATGTTTTGCATCTTATCCCCACTTGCTGAAACTACAAATTGGAACTCAGGAGTTCACATGAAAAAGCTTTTTCAGGAATTTTTGCAGATCTCACTGGTAGTAAACTCTTCATTTGCTGCTGGTGACAGTGCCCAGGTTTTCCTTTGCTGTTGCCTTCTGTAATCTGTCCTGAAAAGTTCTGCCTGGCAGTCTTTGTGAGAAAGGAAGACAAGGGAATTCTATCCATTTAATGGCAGAGAAGGGTGTGAAATCACTCTTTATAACCACTGGCTAAAAACTTCTGAGTGCAGCCACCACCCTGAAGTGGTGTTAGAGCTCTTAGTGCAGCTCATTAGAAAGGAATTAATGAGCATTTCAATAACACGTCACAGTAATTAACATTATTTTTAACCATTTCCTTGTTTTGCTTTCCTCAGTGTTTCCAAATGTCTTTGCAGAGTGTAAGGCAGGCTGTTGGCATGCCTGGCAATCCATACCTCTCACTACACTGTGTATGAAATGTGCAATGGGTATGAACTCAGCTGTCAGAGTTAACTGTTTGGAGCAAGGAGCACGGCTTGCACAGTCCCTTGTTTCCAACACCAAATGGTGGAGATTCCAGGGTGAAAACCAACTTTAAAAATACCCTTTTTCTAGAAGGAATTTAGCTTGAGGGGCCGTCTTATCAGCTGATCCTTTCCAGCAGGATTTAATCTTAATTGTTTAAATGGGGATTATCAGAATAGTTGATACTTCACAGCCCTGGTACTAATGCTGTAACCTTCTTGTTCTCTTTGGCTGTGAATGTCAATCCTTTTATTCTGCTTTAGAATCCTTTCATTCATTTTTAGCCCAGCCAAAGCCATGAGGGGCTTAAGAGTATTTCAACACTAGCCCACTTCCCTGTATACAAATATACAATCAAATATTATTGTAATTAGCAGTTGCCTTCAGTTCCAGCATGCTTTATTGGGCCATCAAGTAGCTGAGTCCATAAATCTATACATTATAAATCTAATGCAGTAAACACCCCAGAAAGGAATCTTAATAGCACATAAGCTTGAGACAGCTTGCTGTAAAATTTCCATAAATATCTCTGAAGGGGTGTAGCAATATGAGGTGCATGAGAAATCGGAGTTTAAAAGAAGCAAACCAGCTGGCTTGTGTTACACACTAAAGTGAAACCCACTTATGTGAATAAATGACATGAATAAAACATTTACATGGGGCTGAGCAGCTCCCTGTACCTACCAGGCAAAGCTGAATCCTCTCCATGAATCCTGACTTTAGGAAAACTTTTGAAATCACCACTTTTATCCAGCAAATCATTTCAGCCTCTGTAAATTATTTTCAATCAACCGGATTGTCAGGAGTAGTGAGTGCTGCCAGTGAGAAACCACTCTGGAGTGCTAAAACTGACCTGAGCCTGGGCTGGGCATTAAGCTCATTTGTACAGCTCTGCCATGGAACAGCAAACTGGAATGGAAGCCTCTCTGAGTTACTGCTCAGTGTGCACGAGGGAAAAAGCAAATTCAAGCGTCTTACTAAAATAAAATAAATTAACAGTTACCAGAAGGACAAAAATTACAACAGTAGATAGAGATCAGTTTCACTGCATATGTAACTTCCCTCCTGCCAGGCAGTAAAGGTGGAATTTGGGCCCAGATATGTTTTAAGATAACTTGGTGTACTTGAAAATGACAGGGAAGACAAGCACTGTTGTATTTTTATGTAGCAATGCCATCAGTCATTCACATATGGCACCAGATTTATGCCCCAGCAAGAGAAACAAAGCACTAGTGCTGTTTCCTCACCATTTTACTTTTGGAATTTCAGTCCTTTTTATACTGGCTGGGTATCTCATTCCAACATTTTATTCTTCTCACAGTGAAGAATATTCTTTAATCTAGACAAAATTTCCCCTGAAATTAGTTCAGTCTTAGTTCAGGCATTAAATGAGTTTACAAAGTGTTATAACCAACCCCTAGTGAGCAAAATCTCACTTTTGCTGTACGCTCCAGCACTAAAATCCAGCAGTGCAAACAGTGTCCATTCATTCTGCCACTGAACTGATTTTGTGAATTGGGAATTTCTGGGTTTGATTTTCAAATAGGAGAAAGAGTCTGTGCAGAGCTCCCCTCCCAGGGAGGCACCATATCTGCTAATTAACGGTATCATCCTGCTAGTTTAGAATCACACAAGAGCAGCATAAAACCCCATCGCTGGGACACACTAATTTTTCCCCAGAAAACCCATTCTGGTTAATCTCTTCCATCCTCCCACTGTGTTCACCTTTAACATATGGCAGCTCTGTAGCATGAGGCTGGCACCTAAAATTAGGAAGGCCCTTGCTATGCTCCCTCCTACTCCCACCCACTGCTTGCATATGTATGTGGTTTGTAAGGACCAGCTGTGAAATTTGCCCCTGTAAACACTGTTTTTCTAGCATTTTAATAGGACTAGATTCCAAATATTCTACATGAACAGCTATTTTCCTCAAGAAAGCTTATCTTAAATTTTCACAAAAGACAAGTGGAAGTTCTCAAATATTTTAAAACTTCTGTGATTGTTTTTCCCTTAGATGATTAGGGCCTGTGATATTTTCTATCTTGCAACAAAGGGGAAACAGTAATGCTTCATTTAGGGTTATCTTTCAACAATTTATCTAAAAACAGAAGTTTCCCACTGAAGCATTTCATACTTCAGGTGCCTCCATTGAAAGGTGGAGAATTTGCTCCAGGTTAAGTAGAAGCATAAAGTCAATGCTTGTAAAATACAGATTAACAAAAATCAAACATGGTGTGTTCTAGTGAATTTTTAAATGATTTTTAAATCATGCCTAACAAATCAGGTTTCTACTTGGAAAGCAGACACTTTGTACTCAGATGCTATAAAAGTCTATTTTGTTTGGTCTTGCTCAGGAAAGAGACACCATTCACTTTACTGAAAACTGGGCATTCATAGAAACTGTTTGTCATTTTAGCTGAGCTAAGAATAGCAGAGCGTGTGTGATAGAGGAAGGACTTCTGTAGTATAAACATTGATGTTTCACAGCACTAAAGGTATCATCATAGAAGGAATTTTACCTACTGCATGGTAACTTGAAAATACAAATTTGTTCCTTTTCTAAATGTTCTCTGCACATTTCTCCTGCTTTATAAATGAAGGATTAAAAAAATCCCAAATCCAAACCCCAACACACTGAGGAGTGTTCAGCTCATTCCCAAATACTCTGGTGTATTACAATATCCTGGTTATCTGCAGGTTATCTCTAGCAAAGATCGTGGCCCTTGCTAGAAGAAATCAATTCAGTTCAACTCATAGCAGACCTTTTGTAGAAGTAAACTTATAGATTCCACTTAATTTTCAGTCAGTTCAGAGCAGCAAACTAAGAAAACCTGTGATCTGCCATACTGATTTCAGCAGGGAATTGAAATTCCCCTGGACTGAATCCAGTGCCAGCTCTGCTCCCAGCTCCCTGTAAAGCAGTAGGAAAGTTACTTGCACCAAAATTAGCAGTTATCAAATCATCATTGTAGGTGTCCCCATCTTAACTCTGATGTTTTGTGGGTAGAGATGGGTAATTTGAGGCATGCAGTGCTCGTTCCACTGAGTTCAAAGAAAGCTGCAGTTACTTTGGGTCTCCTAAGATTTGTACCTTTTCTATTTTACATTTCACAAAAAAAAAACAAAAAAAAAAAGTTTTTGAAAATATTGCTTTTTACCTGTCATCCTCAAATTCTCCTGAATGAAAATACAGAATAGTTACATAGTCACAAGAAGTGGCAAATATTTAAATAGAACTGGCTGGGCACCAACCAAGTGCTCTCTGCTGTTACTGCTGTTTAATGTACAGGGATCCAAAGCTGTCTCCATCCATCAGCTCAGCATCAGTTCACACACCTTCTGCTGCAGCCATGTGAGTCTGGGAGGTCCTGACATGTTTCTCTTGGATTTCTGGAATTCAGTTTCTCTGATTCTCACTGAAATCATTTTGCATGACTGTAAGGAAAATAATCTCAGACGTAGAACTAGGAAACTTGGCATTGTATTTTATGATAACATGAGCTTGTAATACAAGAATGTTAAGACCTTAAGCTCCTTTTGGTTGGGCAATCTTTTTTTTTTTTTTTTTCCTGAGAGGTTGTTTGTTTTTTAATATCAAGAACCAAAATGGAGAAACATTCTTTCAGCTTCCACAGATACTGCACACATTGTCCAGATTCTGGCCTGTCACAGAAGGCGTCTGTTAAAATTTCTTCTGTGAGAAAACACAAGAAAGTGAAATGCTTTTGCTTGCTGGATTTTGGGAGGGCAGTCAGGAGCAGATCAAAGCACTCAGCAAGGTTTTTCCGGATGTGCTCCATCCGGAGCACTCACTGCTCCAGGTTCATGTCAGCTTAGACACAAAGAGTTTAAACAAAAGCCTTTAACTTGTCTGATGCATTTGCAAATACACAGCACCCGAATTTTTATGTAGCTCAGTTGGAGACAGGACTGGGAGTAACTGCACACATTAAACCAGCACGTCCAGAGGAGCAGCACCCAGCTGATACTGGGGGTGACAGATTTCAGGTCGTGTTTCAGGCTGAGAAGTGCCTGTACCTTGGTTCTGATTCAGCCTTGGCTCAGATCCTGCTGTTGTTACTGGTTTTATTTTAGTTGGGACCATTTGTTTATTGCTGACAATTTTTAATGATGCAGCACACGCTGTTTGGCTGGATAAATCTTCTTCCTAGTGATTACTGCCCTCTGAAATGGCTCATAGATTTTTCTGAGTAGACAAGGGTTTAATCGGTTTAATCAAGGAATAAATAGCAAGACTGTCTTCTGGGGTTTCACTTTATATCCCTCAATCTTTAATTAATACTCAAGCAAAATCTGCAATCCCTGAGGGAAATACAAGAAACATTTATGTTGCCTCAGGACACAGCTCCATGAGGTGACAAGTGCTCTTGATCTTATTACAGCCAGTAAAATTAAGGTCACTGACATTTTCCAGGAGCTGCCCAGCATCTCCTGGGTTACTGTTAGAGGTTTTGTGTTCCTTTTGAAATTTCTTGAAAGAGGGCACAGGCTTAAATTGTTTTAACAAAAAAAGGAAAAAGAAAAAATGAATGTTTCTGTTGAAATAATGTGATCTTGATAAATGCAGTGCAAAAATCCTTCCCAAACTGCCTTTAGCATTCATGTCTGGAAACTGTCATCCTTAGATGCTCTCAGGATTGATTGATTGATTGATTATTCTTGCATCAATGTCACTCAGTTGTTTTATTTTGCTCTAATTGCTTACCCACTAAATTAAAATGCTTTAGTTACAGCTCAGAATAAGTTATTCCTGGCAGATCCTCCCAGCATTTGCTCTTCAAAACAGCAAGAGTTTTCCAGTGCTTGTCAGCATTTAGTATCTGCTTTCCAGCCCCTGCCTTTCCAAAGGGGCTTACAGCCACGACAGACACCTTGGCTGGCTCTGCAGGTGTGTGCTGGCTCCAAGAGCTGCAGAAACAAAAAATGAATGCCAAGTTTCAATTCATAAGGGACAACAGCAAAGTGTGAAAAGCACTGGCTCTGGAAAGCTGAGAAATAGTTCAAGTTAGGAGAGCATTCCCAAAATGTGTGAGGTGCAGGACCAGCTCCATGTTATATTTAATAGAATTACAGAGCGATTTAGAAGCAGGTAGAGATTTGAGGGCAACAGAATTAACCCACTTCCAGCATTGTGGCCATCCTGCCTACCAAATATTGCTGTATTTATCTAAACTCCACAGCCGTGTGAGGGAGCCTGGCTGTAACTGAAGGCCAGCTGTTGCCATGATCCCATGGACTGCCTTCAGGAGCAGCAGCTCCCTGGAACTCCTGCTCCATTGTGACCTGCTCTGGTAGGGAAGGGTGATTCCCTCTCCCTGCCAGGGTGTGAAGGTCCTCAAGATGCCGGTGCAAGCTGGGACAGCTCCACTTTTGTGCAGGATCTACGTTTGATTGTATATTCTCTAATTAATACAACATTTCCAAATGTGCCCAGGGAATTCTGATCATGGCTTCAGAGAGTTGCTTTAGAAAAGCACAAGAATAAGAGCTGAGAGCCTTCTCTCTGAGGTGTGACATTCGGGACAGTGGGTTTGGAAGGGATAAAGGATCCTTGCAAAGCAAAGGGTGTCCCAGGCAGAGGGGGAACAGGAACAGAAAGACCTGGAAACAAAAGCCAAAGGCAGTAATTCCAGCAAATCTTGTGAAGCCGTGTGGAGTCCAGCACGGAGTGACACCGAGCCTGTGCTGGAGCAAGCGGGGAGGGCGGCAGAGTCTCTGCACGAAGGATGAAGTTTCAGGATCTTCCTTCAGGGGCACTGTTCTTTATTTTCCCGTAGTTCTGGCGCTCGTTAGCCCCCAAGCCAGCAGTGCCCAGGGGTTCGTGCCAGTGGGGAGGAGGGGATGAGGGGATGATGGTGTTCCCTGTGCTCTGGCAGAGCGCACACACTCCTTTCACTGCAGCAAGTCTGAAAACTGCCAAAGCACAATGTGGAACGTATTTCTGGGTGTGTAGAGCCTGTCCTCTTCAACCCCATTGCACCTACATCTAGCAGTGCTGTTTGCTGCATTTTTTAGTGATTGTTGCAGTAGCAAAAGCGCCCAAGGGTGAAGCTCTCGGGGTGCAGTGCCCCTGGCTCAGGCTCTCAGGCACCAGCCCTTTGCAGAGGGTTCTGCAGAGATCAGGAGCAGCTTCATAAAGCATCAATATTCTTCAGCTGAGTCCTCTTGCATGTTAAAGGGCTAGTGAAGATTGGGAAATCAAAAAGCAAGGGCAGATTAAAAGTTTAGTGAAATTACTGCTATGGATTACATGGATTTAGTTTATGGGGTATGCTCATTAAGGAGGAAAACATGGGGTTTGTGTTGTTTTACACGAGCAGAGTTTCACTTTCATCTTCCATGCTGCTCAGTTTGGTGGAAAAGAACAGGGCTCATCTGAGGCCAGAATTTGGCTTTTTAAGTTCAGATACAGCTAAATCCTTTTTGGCCCCTAATGAGTAATGGTCCCTGCTCGTTAGGAGAGTTTGGCTGAGTAATTGCTCAAGGTGGTTCTCCTCTCCTGACCTGATCTCAAACAAATGGCTCTTGCACAAGGTGGCTCCTTTTAGAGCTCAGGAGCCCTGGGGCAGTTGAAACATTGAGTCAGGTGTTGTGAATGTGATCCTATGCCAAAAGGGGGAAAAACCAACTTCCAGTAATGCTGCATGTCAGGTTTGTAGCTCAACACCCTGCACTGAGACCTGCAGCACTTGTGGCGTCTGCAAGACTTCACAGTTCCCTGTTAGGCTCAAGAACTTGGGCCTGGCTGGAGAGCACAATTTAATGTGAAAAAGATGCCTTGATAGTATTTAAAATCTAAAAAAAGGTGCAGATATTTTTTTCCATTGGCCTTTCTCTGAATTTTTGAGTTACTATTTTCTTAAAAGATTGTCTGAGTTTGTAGTTTTAAAAGAAATAATTTTCCATGTGAAGAAGGAAGAACCATAAGGAAAGTAATTATAATGGCATTTGAAATAATCCACTACTATTTCTTTGCCAAAACATCCCTCTGCTCTCATGTTTTGTTTTCCCAAGCTCTGAAATTTGTCCTGCAGTTTGCTAATGTTAAAAAGACAGACTAATCTACTGACATATTTCCAGATCAAATGTTTCTGTTTTCTAGCAATAAATTTGGCTGCCCTCCGATAGCAGTGATTTGTTTGAAAACCTAAAAATCTTTAAATGTTGCTAATTGCTCTGAAAACGTTAGATTAGACTTTTGAAGAGGAACATTTGCAAATGGAAAGTGTTGTACGTTTAAACTTTTTAACGCTGGCTTTCCAAATACTCCTTTAATATTCAAACCAGTTGCATCAATTAAGCAAAACCTGGAGGTAGATTTGGATTCCCTCTCACTTTTTATTGCTGGCCCTCACACACAAATCAGAGAGGATGTATTTCTAATACAAGAATGTTCTCCAAACCAGTAAATCTGGGATTATCTCTTCGGACTGATTATGTCAAAGCTCTTTAGTCACAGCACTTTTGGAGAGCTAAAAATAAACAGCAGCAGGGTTTATACATTTATTCTGTGCCTAAATAATCTGTGAGTATTGTGTGTGTCTGTCTACAATGTGAGACATGGTATCTGGACTTAATGTTTATTTATAAGAGCTCTTTTCCTAGGAAGGATTTTGGCAAAGGGTTTAAACCAAACTGTCTTAAGAGAATTGTCCGTGGGATAAAGTCTAGAGCAAGTTGAAAGGAGCTGGGTTCAAATCAGAAGCATTTGCAGCAGCAGCAGCAGCTTCACAACAGAGCAAAACTTGGCCAAGTGTTTTGAAAATGAATGAAAATTGGTTCTTTTCTTTCCTACCAGTGATGAAACAATCTTATGCCATCAAATACAGAGAGCTGTAACCCAGATTTCAGTGCCACAGTTTTGCACTGTTAAGGATCTGGAGAATTTTGTGCATTTAATTTGTGTGAGAGCAAACTGAAGTTCTTACAGCAGTAGCAGGAAGCTGGGCATGCTTCATTTGCCTCCTGGCCCTGGAGGATGTAGGAGAAAAATCTTCTGAAGAAGAAGCACTTTACAAAGAATTTTTTAGTTGGATACATCAAAGACCTGTGGATGCTGTTCCATGTAACTCTTCACTCCTGAGCAGTCTCTCCCCAGTTTCACAGGGCTGATGCTGCATCCTCGAGAGAAAATGGAGCCAAGGCTTCAGGTACACAGCAAGACAGGGCATGCTACCCCAGGAAATCAAATGGGGAAAAGGAAAAAAAAACATTTAAAAGTAGTTTTGTTCTTGTTTAAATCCACCATTGGATTGCTCAGAAATGGTTTGATAAAAGGAGGCAATATAAACACTTCAAATAGTGCTGGAGGCAATAAATCTTGCACTGGCAGAGGTGGAATGGATGGAATCCAGTTCATTCAGCTCCTGTAATTCTGCAGGTATTGGAAGAAGTTCTGTGTTGTTATAGCAATAAATCACATGCTGGGACTTCAATTTGGAGCACATCTCCAGTACCCAGCCTTATTGACTGAATATTTTAATTGGGAAACAAGGCATTTCCTGACATTATAGAAAACATTGCAGAAGTATGCAGCAAAGATGTTTTTCTGAGTGTATTTACAAATGTAAATATATTCATAATATAAATTTGAATGCATACATCTCCCTGTGTTGTGGAATAATGGGAACAATGTTCTTGGTTACACAGACTTTATTCACAAGTCTCTCTTAAAACATTGTAAAATAACTCTTTCTGTGTTCATATTGGCTGTCACCTGACTTTCTAAAGGTAAACATTGGAAATATTTGGCAAGTTGCTCTCATTACTAGTAAAAAAAAGTACATTTGCTTTCCTAGAATGAGACAATTACTGTCCTTGAGAGTGGTCATTGTCTGCTGCAGTGTATTTTCTGGAGGAGCATGTTTTTAATTTATCCTTTTGTTTTAAGTCCTGTGAAACTGATCCTACAACCCCAGTAATGCACATTTTTGTAACAAAAGAAGGGATGGAGTCCATCCGGTCCTGCTCTCATCAAAAGATCACTTCTGAATTGGTTTTAAACATAACTGGAGCTTTGGGGGTTGATTTTTTTTTTAATGTATAAGGACCAAGGGTATGGCCTTTATACTCCACTTTGTTTTCCTTGTGTGGTCCTTGCTGAGGCGTCACCTCGGTTGGAGCAGTGCCTGGATCCACAGGTTGCCTGTTCAGAGCAGCTCCAGCTGGGATTTACGTTAGGATCACATTTAGCTCGTGGTGAACGGCATCATCCTCATCACACCCAGCTGGTTCTGAGCTCAGTGCACTCAGCTGCAAGGTGTGAACAGTGTGATCATGATGGGAGCGGTGATCCCAAACCCATCCCTCAGTGTAGTGCAACACTGACTCGAGTTCCTACGTGAATATCTCTGTTTCTGTGATCAGTTATTAACAAGAGTGTTCTCACATAGAGACAAAACCTGCTCTCTCTTGGAAAGGTAAATCCAGAATAGTGCCTTCAAATTTAATTAAACCAATGCCCTTGAGCACAGGCCTGGGCTTCAGGGACGCTGTGTCAGGACATGTGAGAAGAGCATTTTGTCCTTCGTGGTGTTTATTATACCTACAATATTTTTCAGCTTGTTCTTGTAGTGGACTTACATTACAAAATTAATCTTTGCTCTGACTTTACTATAAAAGCTGTGAATTTATTAGCAAGATTTTTTTTTTCTAGCGAAAAGAAACTATTTCCTTTTCTGAGAACACATTATTCAGAAGGGAGAAGAGGCAGTGTGTTGCCCACACACAGTATGGCTCACATGCACACTCCACTCACAAGGTGTGCAGTGCTCTCACCACGGACTCCAAACCTGTCCGTGTGTCTGTCCTTCCTGAGCCCTGCTGGGCTCTTTCCATTCACACAGAAGCTTTCCAGAAACTGTAAAGCAGCATAGTTTGCATGTCAAGTGTAGGGTTTAAACCTTAAAAACCAGCATTGATGCCCTTTTACTGTGTGGGTAAAGGCTGTGGGAGCACATCCAGAATTTGGGGTAGAGGACATGTAAAAACTTTTTTTTTTTTAAATTTATTCTTTCTGTGAGAAGAGGAATTACTTAATGATGCTAGAATAGCAATCACTGAGGTTTTTTTGTGTGGAAATGACCTTAAATACCCCCTCATTCCAACACCCTGCCATGGGTGCATCCCAGATTGCTCCAAGCCCCATCCAGCCTGGCCTTGGACACTTCCAGAGTTGATGTTCTAAAGAGCTGAGTGTGTTCCTGTGATGTGATTCCACATTTGCTCAATTTCCTCTTGACCACCCTGCCTCCCTCAGGCTGTAACCAGTGAGATGGCTCCGTTAATACCCCGCTGTGTTAATTGTCTGCAGCTCCAGTAATTAACAAGAAATGTCACCAGTCTGTATCAGGAGTCTCATATAAAAGCATTTTCTTTATTGCATTGGGAAATGGAACCTCCAGTCCAGGTTCTGGCTGTCTGAAGACTCCACATTTTGTTTTTAAAAGTCTTGCCTTTAGCAAGAAAAAGACAATTCTGTGTCTGAAGGTGTCATATCGATTGTTACAACTCCAGACTCCCCCTGGAATTGCTGGTTTTGGGATGGGTAAGCCCGGTTTGGGTTGCTGACAGCATTTCTTGTTGGTTTTTAGCCACGTGACACAGACAACGTCCTGGATGCACCCGGTGACGAGCGCGCTGAGCCTGCTGTGCTCTGAGGAGGAGGAGGATGGGATCAGAGACCTTCCCGGGCCCAAGGGCTGAGGACAGCTGTGCACACACAGTAGTTTATCTGGTTTTAGTCCTTCCCTTAGTGAGAAGATGCACAGGTTTTAATCTGCCTGCTTTCTAGTGTGATGTAGTGGTTCCTGGTGACGTTTCTCCCCACCAAGCTGGAGGAAGTTCTGCTGTTCTTGAGGTGGGTTTGTTGATGTGTGCTGCGAAGGCTGCAGGTGCCACAGGAGTCCTTAATCTGCCCCAGTTTGGTGCCAGAGATCACTCTCACCTTAGGGCCCTGTCCAGTCTTTTCATGATTTCCCACAGACCCGTAATTCCCCTGACCTGAAGCTGAATTCTCCAGGTCAGCTGAAATTTTCACAGCTTTGAGCAACACAATTGAAGATGGGATCACCGGTGGTAGATTCCAGCTGATGGTTGACTGAGAGATGCAAAATGAGGTGGGGCTTTAGAACCAATGCTAGTGAGAATAAATTAGATTACTTAACTGAAACCTCTTATTTCTGTAGAAGAAATCTGCAATTAAGTTTTGCTACTAGAGATTTTGTGATTTATTACAAATTGGAACCCTGGTAACATTTTAAACAAATAGTTATTAAGACTGGTTGTTGAGCTTTAGAAAAATGTGTCTATGATAAGTTGTAAAGTAAAAAGAAAGTTTTTGTAGAGGACATCGTCCTCTGACAACAATATGAAAATTATTCTACTTTTGTGCTCTGCTAAACCTATACAGACACACATCAAATACTTCAGTGGAAGCTGTGAAGTTTCAAGTACAATGAAACCTGTGAAACCACCTCCAGGATCAGCAGAAATCAGTCACCTCCTCAGAACTGGTCTTTTAAGTAGAACAAAATCATTTTGTGCACATCGGTGACGTTTTAAAGAGGATAAAGAAAATGATGGGGGTGCTAGTGCAAGTTAATGAACAGGTTTCTGTGTACCTCAGTAGCACAGGATATTTTAAATCTCATTATTCACAGCACAATGTCTGATGTCAGCTTTGTCAAATGTACGATTCCGTGCTCCATTTTTCTGGAGGCTCTTTGTGTGTGTGTTGTGTATATAATGGTGGGTGTTACTGAAGAATGAGACAGACCTGAACCTGCAGAAGCACTGATGGATATTCCAAAGGAAATCTCTATCTCCGCTTCAGTCCAGCAGGGAGGAGGGAATTGTGGCCGTGTGGGGAAGGCACAGGCTGCAATCACATTTTTTGAGGTCTGTCTCCAGCAGGTGTGGCGTTGGAGCTAAGAATCCTTGTCCTCTGAGGAATGAATATCAAAACCAGACTCACAGTTCTGGTGCCTCGACCACGCTCTGTGTCCTCAGCGGTGCAGAGCTGTGCCAGGTCAGGCTCACTGCAATGGCTGATCCTTTTGAACCAAAATAATTCACCTTTTTCTGAAATCCAAGTCAGGCCTCTGAACAGCAGCCCAGTAATCTCCTGTGCTTGGCCTGAGAGCTGGAGAGCTCCTCACCAAATGTTCTTCCTGAAGCTCACAAAAGAGGCTTTTACAGGCTGTGCAGGAAGTAGATGTCAGGGTATATTGAACAAGCAAATAGGAAAATTTTGTTTTGTACTTTTAACTAGGTCAGACCCAAATTATCTGTGAATCTACACAGGTGGTGTGGATTAGGGAAAAAAGGCTTGCTCAGCAGACCCACAGTAACTTACATTTCTAAGAAAACTTCTCCTAGCAATAACACATGAATGGTTTAGCCATATTTGCTCCAGTGGCTCCTGCGTGCTCCGCAGCCTCCTTTGTGCTCCTGGGGAGCTCAGGCCAAAGGGACTGAGCGTGTGCTTCAGTTTCAGGCTTGGACACTCCAGAAGCATTTTTATTTAAATCCCTTTACTCAGGATGGCACATACTCATGACCTGCAGAAGACATGCGATGCTCTGCATTCCTTGTGGTATTTGCTGTAGCTGCAGTAGTCGTTTGGATGCTTGATGCCAGCACTGTGTTCATACTCCAGCCTGCACAGGGATTCCAGCTCCCCAGCTCAGCAGAGGTTTGAGGTGTGCTGCTCGTGCTGTGTGTCAGCCAGCTGGGTGCTCCAAAGGGGAGCAGCTGTTCAGGGATGGGGGCTGTGGCTCAGGCAGGCTCTGCACGAGCAGGGGCTCCGTGGGGAGCAGCTCAGAGCTGCTCTTCTGCCGCAGGGGACGGCTCTGCACTGCTGCCCTTGCCAGGCGTGCCGTGCACGGGGACGATCCGCCTGCTCCCCTCACTGCCACCTCCCACACGCCTCTGTGGCACAAACCTGGAGCCTCTCCCTCTCTTATAAACTTGCCTAGAAATTAAAGATGTTAGAAATAGATCTCTGCATCTCTTCAGCTGCTCCAGTGAGCGTTTCCCTCCTCAGATAATCCACCAGTTCACATTCTCTGGGGTTGAGAATACATTTTCTTACCTACAATCTCCAAATGTTCCAATCTATTTTTGTACACTGGCATGCTTGTTTCCTAGGTTATTTCTCTTGATCTCCCCTTATCTCTTCCTTTCTGTGAAATAGTTTCGTGAAAATTATTTTGCTTAAGCTGAACTGTGTATATTGAGAAAATGGTTCTAGCATAATTTGCAATAGAATTTGTAAAGAGCTGTTGTCAACACATGCAACACTGTAAACAGCAAATTTTCATTTTTATTCCTGAATTTTAAAAATTAAATGGAAATTATACTAAAGTGCATGTGATAGTCTTTAAATTAATAAAACTATACCTTTATATTGGAACTAATCTGTCCCACAAAACATTCTCCATCTGTTGAAATGCCTCTTGTAACAGTCTGCTTTAGGAATGGTTTGGGTCATTGATTTAAGTCTCTTTCTGACATTCAGGAGATGCCTGATGCCGGAAAGGAAAGGAAAGGAAAGGAAAATCCATTGAGAGGAATATTTGTGGTTGTGGAACAGACTGGGCTGTGCAGGACTGACTGTGGGCAAGGCTCCGCAGGAGCTCGGGAATGCTGCTCTGGCTTGGCTTGAGAAATGTTTCATTTGCTGGGAACTGACAGGATTCTTAACCCTCAGCTCACAACACACGGAACTCCAAACCAAGCTCCAAAATTCAGTGGCCTTTTTGCAAGTGCTGCTCTGAGTGACTTTTGTGTGCCTCTATTTTAAGTCAGCAGCAAAAGCTGAAGTTGGCTCGGGAGCCTTTGCTCAGCTCTGTGCTCCTGGTCCCCGTGTGTGAGCAGCACTGCCCGGCCCAGGGAGCCTGCAGGGAGGGAGCCCAGTCACACCAGTTCAGACTGGCACCTGTCAGCACCGGCACTGGGGCCAGCTTTGCAGAGATGTTTAGCAGCTTAAACATGTTCGTGGAGTTAATGGGAATTAGGCACCTAACCTCCTTAGATGCTGCTATAAATGCTGCTGGGCATGTTTAGGTACCTAAATACCTTAGTAAATCTTTCCCCTGGTTGCTGGCAGTGATAGTGTACCAAAAATCAAATACCAGTGACTAAAGCCTCACCTTTGTCCTCTGTAACCAGCTTTGCCTTTCCCTGGGGATTGTTTTCATAAAACACTAAAAATACCAGCCAGCTCACAGGTTGTACCATCCAGGCTCTGCTCACATTTTCTGGTGGTTTGATTATTTACTGCTCATTCTAGATTTTTTTCCACAAACAGTGGCTGATGTTGGCATGGACTTAATAGGTTGGTATTTTCACAGTAGTCATTTAAGATAAGTTATTTTATTACAAGATAATGGTGTTGAATCCTTTTCCCACAAAGATTAAATTAGTTTTGTATTGTTCATCATTAAGTGAGTAGAGTTGAAAAAAAAAATGGCATGGGCCAAAGATCTGTTACAAATACAACCTGATGTTTCCCAACATGAGGCTGGGAAGTTGAAACCTGGTAACCAGTGCTGATTGTGTACTGTGGTACAGTACAGTCAAACCCAAAGTAATTAAAACTATCATTTAAAGAGCATTTATCCCTCCTGCTCCCAGGTACGTTTTGGGAGGTTGGTTTGTCCCCTGCAAATTGTGGCCCTGAAGCCACAAGGCCGTGTTTGATCTGGTGCCCATGATCAGGATCTCTATTCACAAATTCCAGGATTAGCTGAGGCTGAATTTGTGCAGGGTTAATTGCTGTCGAAGGATATTTCCTTGCCTGTATCTTGCAGCTCAGGAATTCCCAGCACACCAGCCAGGACAGTGATGTGTGTGGTGTTTACAACCGAGAATTTAGTCCAGCACTTTTCCAAAGCACACATAAGCTGTGTTCTTCCTTCACCTCAAGAAGGATGTTGATGGAGACATTGAACTTCAGCTACTCAATCCTCATCATTCACTGAGGGCTCCAGCGAGGGAGGTTGCTGAAATGATCCTTCATCCTGATGAGGAAGAAACCAATTTTTCCAGCCAGTCACTGTGGGGAATTTTGGTTTCATTGTTAGGCTTCTTGGCTAAAAGCAAACCATGAAAAACCAGTAGTTTTGCTGCTGTTTCAGATAAATCACTATTTCATCGTGACCTCCAAAAGCTACACTCTGATCAGAAATGTCTTCATCTCCTCTCTAGTACCCTGCCTGTCAGCTACCCACAGGCAGTATTTCCCTGTGGTCCAATTATTATTATCATCAAGAACTATCCTTGCTCTCGTATGTGAAGAGAACTCATTAAAACGTGATTGAAATGGAAAAAGAAATAAAATTATGTTTCTTGCCTGAAATAGAAATAAAACAATAACAGCACTTATATGGGAAAGAGAAAGGATCCTAGGAAAGCAAAGCATGGGGGTTCCTGCTGATGTTTTCGTTTGCACTCCGAAGGCTGGTGCTGCATCCCTGTTCCTTCCCAGCCCCAGCGTTGCTGAGAACAGCAGGAGCAGGGGATTCTCCAGGGACAGGGAGATCTCAGGCCCTGGCTGAGCTGCACATTTTAATCTCCAGCCTGAGCCGCTGGGGACCCTTCGTTAGGGGCTGTAATTAGTCACTGTGGGGGCTGTGTGTTCCAGGCTAAGGACAGCTGCTCAGCCCTGATGGATGGCACGGGCAGGAGCAGAGAGGCCCAGCAGGAACCTGCCTGCGCTCTCAGACCGTGTTACTCCTTCAAGTAAATGCAGAACTGTGGTAAATAATAACGATGCAGAAGATCAGGAAATAGGCCCTAACTGTTGAAGTGTGGCTGATTGAAAGATGCAACCAAAATGAATCATTTTGGTATTAACTGAAAATGTGTAAATGCACCTTACTCTTTCTCTGCTCAGCTTTGGGAATGCAGTGCAGTCCCTTGAGCCTGGGCTGCCCATGGATGTGCTGAACCCCTTGTGCTGCAGGTGCTGAAGCAGCACAGTCCTGCAGGCTCTGCTTTCCCAGTCACCGCTTGGAGTCCTGCAGAGAATGATACAAAAGCCAAAAATGAAATCAATAGTAAATGTCCACTAACAGGAAAACTCCTGTGGCTGGCTGAGTGGAACAGAAAAGTGTTTTATTGCTGTGCTCAGAGGTTGTTTGGTACAAAACCCTCAAGTCTGTTTCAGACCAGGTTTGTTATTGTTGCTTGTCCCGATGTTTTGGATACACAATTTAACCCACATACAGGAAACTGGAGGAAAAGGCCTTGGCAGTTTCACCACATTCATAAAAATGCAGGTTCTCATTTATAAGAAAACTCAGTAGCCATCATGACTGAAGTTTTGAACAGCACCAGTGGCTGCTCCCAGGGGGCTGTTCTGGGCCAGGACACTTCCCTGGAGCACGGGGGGAATCAGCAATTCAGCTTCTGGTGTGGCTGAGGGAAATTACAGCTCTCCAGGTAAGGAGAAGGATTGACTTCTTTTTTTTTGCTATAGGCAGAAGGGAAAGGCGAGCCAAGGGCTCTGGGTGAGGACAGGGGCATCAGCACTCCCCTGAGCTCTGGAGCTGGATCCTAGGGGTGTTACCAGGGGAGCTCTGCTTTGCTCTGACAGCTCTTGGCTCACTGCAGTGCAAAGCCCTCAATGCAAAAACCAGCGTGCCCTGCAAAGGCACCAACCAGCCGCAGCTGCAGGCAGGGAGGTGAACGAGCAGAGATGTGCAGAGCAGGCTGTAATTCCTGGCCAAGGCCACGGCTCAGCCTCCTCCCTCTGTGCCCACGGCATCCAGAAATCGTTCCCAGGTCCATCCATCTGCAGCTCTCCTGCCCCACCCCGTTCTGGTGGGAGCAGAGCAGTGCTCAGCTCACTCTCCCTGTCACTGCCACGTTTCCAAGGGAAGGACTGCAGCTCTGACAGCTCCCAAGTTGGTAAATTGAGTTTGCAGTAATCCCAAATACCTGAGATAAGAAGCACAGCTCTGCCGTGGAGGCTGAGGGCTTTAAAAGCAGCGAGGCACAGGGACTCGGGTGGATGTACGTGCCTCATGTCATGTGTCTCTGCCAGGGCTGCAGCCTAATTGGATTTCACAAATGTGACTTCTGTGCCTCTTGATCACAAAACCAAATTAAACCTCCAGAAGTCTTGGATAAATCCATACCTGAAAGTTTGCCTCGAAAAAGAAATAAAAGTCTCATTCCAGCTCCTCCTCTGCCTCCGCAGGGGAACAAAATGAAAACTTCAGAACTATTGCTTTAAAACAAATAAGAGAAGCAAAGCTCAGCCAGCAGATCTGAATTCCTGGGTGCACTGAATAAAATCAGTCATGTGATAATGATGGGATTTTCTAGAACACCTTTTAGGCATGCAATTTCTGCATTAAATCTATTCAGATGTCCCTAGAACATCTGCTTCTGCTATAAAATGGGAGTAACAGCCACTTTTTACAGTGCACTGACAGCCACAGATAAAAGCCTGGTAATTGCTAGCAGGAACTACTGCCTAACCAGAGATTTTCTTCAAAGTTAACCTGCCAGGATTTTTAGGACTATTGCACATGATATCCCTGTGCCGGTTCACACATTTTTGGGAGGCGGAGTGCGTGTTGAAATGCTCGGTAACAGTGGGATTCAAACAGATTCCAGCCTCCCTTGAAGGCAGATCAGACGCGGCTGGTGCCTGGAGCCGCGGCTGCGGAGGGAGCAGAGCAAATCCCCAGATTTGCTGTTAAAGTGACCTAAAATCAGTGGGAGCTGCTTCAGCACGTGGGTGCCATGGGCTGCTCTGCTTCCTTTCAGGGAAACACCGAACACCTGCGAACACTCGGGGCAGCCCCGAACGAGAGGAGCATTTAAAGGCGCTGCCCGGGAAGAGGCGCAGCTCTGCAGCAGCGCGCTCCTGGCTGCTTTTCATCTCCTCCCTTCCGCCTATGTTTATTCATGAGCCGGGGTGCAGGGAAGATGAAAAGGCTGCTGGCAGACTTCTCCCCGGAGTCTCCACTTGAAATGGTACCGCATTTCCAGGGAAGCCTCACTCGTGCTCCCAGCAAGGCTGATCCTCACGGGAACGCCGTCATTCCTCTGCAGCTCCCAAGGCAGGCAAATATTCTTTCTATCCTCCGTGCACTGAGGCACAAAAAGTCAGCAAACCTCATCTGGTGAGATCCAGAGCTGGAGTGAGATTTTACTGCTCTTGAAAAACCCAGTACTTTGATGGAATAGCCCGGTGCCAGGCTGTCCCTCTGGTCTTTACAGCAGCCACTTGAACAGCTGTAAAACAGCAGCTAAAAACCAGGGCGCTGCTGGCACACAGGGCTCGAGCAGAGCACGTTCTGCTACAGAAAACCCAGCTGAGTTCTTTGTGAAAGGGAATAGCAGCTAGTGGGACAGAAAAAAAGAAATCCGTGCCTGAATGAAAGGAAAGTGACACTGGGGAGGACTCCTGAGCTCAGAATAGCTCCTGCCATCCTCTCACTCCGTGAGCCAGGGAGCGGCTGCCAGGGTGCTCAGTTCTTGTAGGCAAAGCCTGGAGAACCTGCAGCCTGGAATAAAAATCACTCTGATTTTTGTAATTTTGAGGAAAAGTGTGACAAATATTGAAAAGAAGTCACATCTCCTGTTAACTATTACAAAACTGGAAAGCCTGATGTTTTATTTTTTAGTGGATTTCAAACTCCCATCAATGCTGTTGGTGCTGCCGCTGTATCACAAAGGGGGCTCTGCTGACAAGTTTGTTCTCTAAACAAAGCAAAACCACAGCACTTTATGTCTGCAACCGCAGTGTGTGTTAGAGCTGCAGGGTCCTCTCCCATGAACTCATGCATGCTTTACTTATCATTCAAATTTACAAGCACACTCAGACGGCAGCAAATCCTATGTTTATAATAAAGCCAGTGTTCCCTTTCCAGAAAAGCCAGTTGTATGGACCACCATAGACCCTGTTCTGACCCTAATGCCAGAAATATGACATTTCCACGGATTTCTTTGAATTTCAAACCCAGACGCTGTGGCGGGGAGCTGCAGCAGCTTCAAAGTTTCAACAGTGAGAGTGAATTGTTCTAGCAGAGGTTACTGAAGAGCAACTAATCTTAGTATAACAAAGCCTTTGACTGACTTCCTAAGGACCTCAGTGCAACTCTTAAATCAGTCTCACCTGCTCACAACACAGAGCAATCAAGGTGTTTTCTTTCAAGACGGCATCTCACAGGCTGGACACCCACCAGCCACGTTCATCCCCTGCTCCGAGGAGCTGAGGGTGGCTCAGCTCTTAACAACCATCAGGATCAAATCCCAAATCCAGCTGGGATCTAAGCAGTTCGGTTTTCCTATGAGGAGCAATTGTAAGAGGGTTTTTGCAGAAATCTGCAGAAACTGAAGTGCATGTTGACGCTGTTACCAAGCAGACACTGCCAAGCAGCTTCTGAGCAGCTCCGTGAAGGGGCTTGAGAGATGGAGGATCCTCATCCAAAGAGGATGTTACTGTGATGTTATAGATGTTGAGGATTTTATAATTAAGCAGTCACAGAGTTAACTCTGGCAGATATTCACCTGGCACCCAGTGTTACCCTCTAAAGATCCCCCTCCCTCATCCTACAGGGAACAGGGACAAAGAGAGAGAGAGAGAGAGAGAGAGAGAACACTGATGAACACTCAGTGAGTTTTCCAGCAGGGGCTGGAGAGCTGAGCTCACCAGCCTGGTGCTTCCACCCCTGCACTGAACTGTCTCAATAAGTGAAGGCTCTAGAACAAATGTAAAGGTTTAAATTACAAGAAAATTTTATTCTCCAAAAACATTAGTAAAAAGAAAGAGTTTCTAACTTAATCTCCTGCTCAAGAAAATAAAAATAATAAGACAATATGAGCTTCTTGCAGAAAGGACAGGTTTTCCAGGAAAGAATTTACACAGCGGAATAGCTGACAAGTCAGTTAGATAATGACCAAGACAAAATAACGATGCTGGATGTCTGAGCAAAGCATGAGAGAAAAGTTCCAGAAATCTTGTCTAAAAGTCTGCAGCAGCTGACGTTTTGTTTCTGTTGCATGGAAGCTTCTTGGCCATGGAGGCATTGCCCTGCCCGATGGCTCCAGGACAAAGAGGAAGGAGTTCCCCAAGGAGAAAAACAATCCCCGAGCTGTACAAGCACAAATGCAGAGTATTGTGAGGGGCTGCTTGTGCTGAATGGCGCCAGGGACGGGACTCTGTATCCATGGCAGCTGTGGAGGTGACTCACGGCCCCACTATAAATACAAACTTGCCTGCAAAGAGCACGCTCGAGTAAAATCTGCGTTCGCACAACAAGCTTGAGAGACTCCGCTTCTCCCGGCGTTCCCAGTGCATCCCTCAGGACGAGATACTGGTGTGGAACGGGAGAGACCCCACAGTGCCCTGCTCTGCCCCCCTGTCCCAGCTGGTGGCACTCGGGACATCGCGCCCCGGCAGCGGCAGCACATCCCGGGCGGAGGGAGGGACGGTGCCGTGAGGCACAGGGAGGGAACACGGCCGGGCACAACTGCACGAGCTCAGCTTACAGTCATGCCAAATGTTCGCTTCACTCAGGACGAGCACGGGCAGGGCCATCGGGCACCCGGCACAGAGCGATGGCACGGGAGGAGGAGGTGGCGGGGAACGGAACAGCCATTAAACAGCGGCACACCGCCTCACCTGCATCGCTCCCGGGTTACAACAGCTGAAAGTTCCTAGAAGGAATCGCAGCCCTCGTAAAGACATCAGACAGAGCCCTGCTGGCAGCCTGGAATTCGCATCAGCAAATAGCTCGGGATGTTTGCGCTCGGAGAGGAGACTGCCACTTGCCTGCCACGGAAAAAAGGGGGAAATGCAAAAAGGCAAAAAGGCAAAAACTCAGCCTCTCCAAAGGGAGGGAAGTGCCATTTGCAGCGGAGTGGCCTGGGAGAAGGCAAAGGGGTTTCAGAGCCCGCTGCTCCCCCGGGCAAGCAGCCAGGGTGGAGCCGCTCCCGCTGCTCCTCCGGCTGAGCGGGGATGGGTGGCAAGGAATCCGTACAGAGAGCTGCCTCCACCCTGCTCGGCAGTCACAGGGCTTTAAGAGATAGAAATAGGACTTTAAAAAATATAATACCGAATTTTTAATTATTTTTAGGGAGCACAAATAACTCTCCATTATAAGAGCCTTCTCTCTGAAATTTGTTTAAATATCCCCTGGCTTGGTGAAGGTGGGAAAAAAAGTCAGAAAGATGATTTGGTTCAACACTTTGAAAAAAGAGAAAGAAAAATAGTAGCTTTGAGAAAAATAGTGATAGACAAGCTCTCCATTCAGGGTCACAAACCAGACAAAATCTCACTGCTCTGTTAATTTTTTGCAGATGTTATTGTATAGCTTGAGATTCTGATAAAATGGAAAGATAATCAAATAGGAATCCCATTAGTATGTACCTTTTGTAAGATTAGCAATTTCATAGTGAATTAATTTTTTCCTAGATTAGTTTAAAAGTGTAACAGCACTTGATTTAACAGAGCTGCATGGGCAGACAGTATTTCAACACTGTGAACATGTGTTTTGAGTTACCAAAATTCCAGCTTAAAAACAAATATTTCCCCTATAAATCAACCCAAACATTATTCTGAGTGTTGTAACAGATGCAAAATGATTCTGGCTCCCTCTGCCCTGTGGTTTGGCTCTTTCCTTAAACTTGATGTGAATATATTTATTTAAACACTTCAAGAAATACACATCTGAAAAGGCTATTAAGCTTCCTTGGAGTGTGTCTGATGTTGGTTCAACATTTATGGTCAGTTGACAGACTGCCTCATTAACTACAGATTCGATTAATTAGTGTAAGCTCTGGTTACAGCTTTGCAGGTAAACCTTTTCTGGACCAGCACTTGAAGTCCCCCTCAAGTGTTCTGAACACTTCAGCCCAACAGCACAGAACCAATGAGCCTGAGTTTGTGAGAGGGGCAGGGTTTATTTTGGGGTTTATATTCATTCTGTTCTGGCCTGTTTCAGTGGGCTCTTTGCCCCCATTGTTACTGCTGCTGGTCGTCTTTCATGAGCTGAATGAATCAGAAGAGGTATTGATTTATCTGGCATAAAGAAATGAGGTTTGTTTACTAAACATGAAATTTGGAAAGAGGCTTTGCAAGAGGGCTCCGAGTTAATGGTCTGAGTATGTGAATAAAAATGTTTACTTAGGCAGAAGCAGCAGTTCCATACTTTGAGGTGTTTAATTGCATTAAGCTTCATGTGAGCGACTGGGATTCAAGATTTTTTTTAATAGTTTATATGTAACAGCTGAGCCAGACAAAGAGAGAACTGAATTGTGGTACCATAGATAACTACAACTCCTGTATAGAGAAAAATCTTTTTGGTTCATTCCTCCTTGCACAGAATACTCTTTGGGGGCAGAAACAAGGCTGTGCTTTGAGGATGGGTTTTGGAGTTGTTAATAATTTTCTGTCTTAAATACTTGGAGAAAAACAGTGCGTGTGGACTAAATATAACCCTGCCTTTAGTGCTGGTTGGGAAATGGGAGTCCCAGGCCAGTTCTCTCCCACAAACAATGGGAACACGTGGGACTTAGGGAGACAGGAGGACGGCAAAGGGAGCGCTGCAGGACCCAGGAGTCTGTGTCAGTCACTGGAAACCACTCGGGGTTCAGCCACAAGAACCTGGATTATTCCCCTGCAGCGATGCCAAAGTTGTTATGAAGTTGAGGGCCACATTTTCCAAAGGCAATTTGTTAATAAGGCATAACAGTAGAAGTACCAGGGAGCTGCAGGTATGTAAACCTGCATAAAAATGTGCATTTTCTTCAACGTTTCTATTTGTAAAGAGATCAGAACCCATTCTATATGTGGTAGGCTACATCCCTCTATCGCATTATACATTAGATTTATATATTGTTAATTAGACCTAATTTAGGCCCAAAAAAATCTCATTAAAATTCTGATTAGTGCTGTTGGCAAGCAGCCATCTAAAAAGCCTCTATTTCTTTCTTTGATAAGTTTGAAGCCGCTATAACAAACAGTAAAAATAAGATCACAGCCTTCTTTCTCATGCCAATCAACATAATGTATTCTCCAGGTCAAAATCATCTAAGGGAAAATACAGGAGGAGGAGATCTTTATTTCCCTGCATGCATGCTGTCAGGTGGCCACAGAAAATTATATGTTTATGTCCTCTGGCAGTTAAAAAACAAACAAAAACCCCAAACCTAAGAAACTTGTTGTGAAATGCCAGTTTTAAGTCTTCAAAACTAACTTACTCTGCAAGCCAATTAAATAAAGGGTTTTTTTAAATGCTTTAAAAATTAATTGGAATAAAAATATTACAAAGCTGATTTAATATTAAACGAGTTCTGTCTGATGTTTTCTGCCTGATGCTTTCCATACAGCTTGTAATCTAAATGCCTGGCCAGGAAAACATACAGACAAGAATATCTTTAGTCCAAAACCAGTCAATTATGCACTCACATTGCTGCAGATCAGAGCAGATAACTTTAAAAGAAATCATGGCATTAAAAAATAAAAAGTCAAAGGCAGAATAAAGCAACAAACAATAGCAGGGCTGCTCTGCTTCCTTGTGCCTGTGTGTGTCGAGGGGTTGTTCTGGTGCAGCTGCCAGCTATCATTGCATTCATCCCAATTAACTTCAACATTTCACTTTAATGCAGAAGAATTGTACAAAGCTGAGCGCTGCTGGACACAGTGAACACGAGGTGTGTGTGGCAGGGCACGCTGTCTGTGTGCACCCTGGAACTCACAGGGTGAGGCTGGGTTAAAAGAGCAGCCACCAGGGCTCTGCAGAGCTGCTGCTTCCAGCACAGGAGAGGCAGGAGGGCTCTGTTCTGTCCCTGTCCCTCAGAGCACAGCCCCCAGTGTGCAGCTGTTCCATCCTGCGGCACCCTGGACACTGGTAAGACAAAACCAATGTATGATTATGGGAAAAAAACAGCTTTTCCTTTTAATAAACACCCAGCCATGCCACTGAAATCCAGCTCTGCAATGCTGTCTATCAGTAAAGCTGTTCTGGGTTTGAATACACGTTTTTAAAAAGTCTGACTTCCCAATACTCTATTTTTCCAAGCCCTTTTAAACTGTAATCTTTAGAGGTCTAATCAGACTTTCTGTATCAATAGGGAGATAAGCACACACAGAATCCAGGGTGCATTTGCCTCTCAAGACAGTGTTCAGTCTCTGTGTTGCATTAGAATTTGCATAAGCAGGTTTCCAAGAACCTGGAAAGCCTGGTAGGCTGGAATTTAACATATCCTGATATGATATGGCAACTAGTTTCCAGCTGAAATTCCTGATGAGATATTTAAATGGAGTAAAATGGGCCACAAGAGAGGTGGCAATTCAGCAGAATGCCCTGGCTGGGGGTACCTGGGATACCCAGGATGGGCACTGTGGGCTGGCAGCAGTCTCGGGAGTCTGCTCAGGTACTGCATGGAACTGAGAGGGGGAGGGCATTAAAAGCGAGGGACAAAAGAATAACCTCAGTCTCATCAACAAGATTTAATAAATGTAAACCTGCAGGACAAACTGCATACAGTTAACAATGTGCATTTCTGCACTACTTGCTGCTGTTACAATAATTCTTTCATAAGAAGACATAGCATAACTTTAATGCCTTTGCATTTTGAAGCCTGATTTTTGTCTGTAGGAATTTTCCCAGTCTTCCACAGAAGGTCAGGCTTTCCTGCAAAAGATAAGAAAGGTTTATCACATTTTTAGGTTCTTAATAATTCAGACCCATACGATTAAGAACTGGTCTGTGCTTTCTGCATTTTGCTTTTTTGAGAGGAAAACCGGGGAGCAAGGTGGATGCCACAGAACTAATCACAGAAAGAAATCCCAAGCTTAGGGCAGCCTAGCAAACCTGAAGCCCAGGGCAGCAATCACTTCAGTGACTTTGAGAGCCCGTTGGAGAGCACGGGTTTGCAGTATCAAGCTGTACAGATCCCGAGCTGATAAGCCTATGCATGTGGAATTCTTCAGGCGAAATTCTGCCTGACCTTCCCCGGCACCGTGCCTCCGGCAAGCTCTCTGAAAGCAGCCATTTGAAGTCAGAGAAATCTGGGTCATTGACTTCAATAGAAACTCTGATTAAGGAGGGGATGATGCTCAGCTCCTGCACCTTTCACTCCTCCCTTCTGCTGCAGCTCTGCCTGGGGATGGGCTGTTTTATTCTGTGCTCGTGGGTGCTCTTCTGTCTCCAGTAAAACCAATGCCAAATTCCGAAATCAAACAGCCTGAGCATGTAAGAACAGCTATTTCTAAACTGTCTTTTTGCAGCACGCAAGCCAAGAGTGAAAAAGGAAGAGGAATGGAGCGCAGAGAAATAAACGGAAGGATCAAGTTGTTTTTCCCATTGGCACCAGCTGGGAGTTGTCCTTATTCAGGGGAAGGTCTGACTGCAAAACGGGCCAGCTTCTCCCTTATCTCTCGTCTCAATCCAGTTCTGTCATCTGGCTGCTTACACCTACTGGGGCTAAATAATTTGCCAAGGTACCAAAGGCACGAGGTGTCTGGAACGGCCCTGAGAGTCTGGTTAATGCTTTACAGGGGGAAGGTTGCTTTAAAAAGCAGAGCAGGGTATTTGTTCCAAAACTGTAGTCATCACTGGGAGCCACACTTACTGAGTTCAAACCAGGTCAGCTGCCCAGGCAAGAACATGTATTTGATCTACCCTGTCATGGTAAAGGCTGCCTGTAAACTTTGGCAGAGAAAATTATTAATCTTTCAACTCACAGCATATAAGCAATGACTAGTAATACCTATTTTTCTGAGAACTGGAATGCCTTTTGGAACCACCCCAGATTACTTAAGACAAGTTCTTCTGCCATCACCCAAAAGCAGTTCCAAACCTGTCTCTCCCACATTCAATTAAACTTAAAAAAAAAAATTAAAAATAATGAAAAAAAAAAGGCGGGGCCAGCTCACGGTTCATTCAACAGGCATTTTTTGTCTTGTGAGGAGCCCCAGCAGCTCGCTCAGCTGCACCCCACGGGGACAATATACATCCATTTTTCAGTAACTCAGTGCTGTGGGTAGCGGCTTTCACTGGAAAGCCAAGTGAGGGCTCCGGCCAGAACCTCTGTGGAGGGGAGGGAGGTGAGGGGCAGGCACTGCTCCTCAGTGTCTCTCGACCTTCTCTTCAAAAGCTGCTGCTTTTCAGCTCAATGGGTGTGGGTGTCTGAGCGTTCTCATGTGGCTTTTCATGGCCCTGCGCTCTCTGCGTCACACAGCTGGAAATGCACTGCCCTGCGAGGCCAGCCCAGGAACTTGCGCTGCTTTGGGACAAATCACAACTGAAACAAAGGCTGAATCATGAGCCTCTTCCAATTCTCCCCTGTTTAGTGGAGGATTTTTGCTTTTTCTTTTTTTTTTTTTTTTTTTTTTTTTTTTTGTGTGTGTGTGTGTGTGTGTGTGTGTGTGCATCTCACTCAATGCATTCTTTTGGCTCCCAAAGCGCTGAGCTGGAGATCCACTCAGTGGATGAAGCAGTGGGTATTTAAGGTACTGCAAACCATTTGCTTTTTCAGTCTGTCCCGTGCCTTGACCCAAACACTTGTTCTGCATTATTTATCCTCTCCATCTTGCAGCTTGTTCTCTGCCCACCTACTTCTGCAACTCTTTTCTCCAGACAGAACAGAGGAATGAAGTGACAGTAGCAGTTCAGCTGTGACTGTACATATACCTGATTAAAAGCTTTGCTCAGGTTTGAGAGATCTCTCACACTGCACATACAGTACTGGCTCCCATTGATCCCTGAGACAGAAGGAGAAAAGCCTGAATTCTTCAGACCAGTCTATATTTAAATACACACAGAGTTCTGGATCACAAGCTGACTGTACAATAGCTGTCTCCCAGCACGGGAGTGGGTGTCTCTCCATCTCTCAGTAACCATATTTCTGCTGAGCCATGATTACTGCATCGTCTTCCTGCCCCACTTTTATCCGTATTTATGGAGAAAATACAGGTAGGTTCTTTTGGAACATACTGGTCAGCTGTATCCCTAAAAAAACCCACTTTCACTCCAGCTTTCTGTACAAGGAAAAAACTCTGCAGTCATGTTTCCAGGAGATATTTCAGAACAGAATTCCCAATTTCCATTACAGGCTGTGCCAAAGCAATGTTTAGGAGAATGGGAACTGCCGCAAAACAGTGGAGAAAATTAATCTCATGAACTGTGATGGAGATTTTTACCTAAAACCTACAGTCCCTTTGTAAAACGCGTTTAAAATAACTTGGAGCGGAGCGAGGTGGGGGGTTCGGGGGTGGTGATTGAGTTTTCAGCGAAGGGGCACGAACAGATTCGGAGTTAAGGGCAGGACCGAGTGCAGGCCAGGCCAAGAGAGACCCAAACGCGGTCGCCGCTGTCCCCGCTGTCCCCACGGTGGGAGGTCACTGCCAGAGCCGGGTCTGACCCGCAGCGCTCCGTGCGCGGCTGCAGCGGGGCGACAGAGGGACCGGGGGAGCTGCTGCCCCAGCGAGGCACGTCCCGCACGGTGCCCCGGGGCCGGACACGGGACACGGGACACGGGACACGGGACACGGAACACGGGACACGGGACACGGGGGGCGATGATGGGATCGGTGCCGGAGCGGCAGGAACACATCGCACGGCAGGAACACATCGCACGGCGGGGCAACAGCGCAGGGCAGGGCAACAGCCCCTCCCAGCCTGGACAGCCCTTCCTCCAGCAGGACACCCCTGACAGCCCCTCCCCGGCCGGATCCCCATCCCTTGGCAGGGCGACATCCCTCAGCAGGACCCCTGGCACCGGGACACCTCATTTTCCCAACGGAATACCCCTTTTCCCATCGGGACACCCCTTTTCCCATCGGAACACCCCTTTTCCCACCGGGACACCCCTTTTCCCACCGGGACNTGTCCCTGTCCTTGTCCCTGTCCTTGTCCCTCTCCCTGTCCCTGTCTCTGTCCCTGTCCGCCCCTCACGGACCCACCGCTGTCTCCCCCGCGCAGCCTCCGGCGCCGCGGCCAGCGCTCTGCAGGTGCCGGGGTGCTCGGTCCCCACCGGTGGCCGCCCCGCGGTCCAGCCCGGGCCCTGCCCGTGGGGCTCCTGCTGAGCATCCCCCGACCCCAGCCCGGTATCCGTGAGGGCTCGGGGACTCCCAGCGGGATGGTCCAGGTCGGTGGTCACCATGTTCTTCTTAGTGCACCTTGGTAGAAGGACTCCTGAAAAGTAAAGATTTTTCGACTTTAAAATGGCCTTGCAGATTGCCTTTGCTAAAGAAAAAAATCCCAACTAAAAACAAATCTTATGGTGCATTAACCACTGGGTTGGAGAAGAACTGGATTTTTAGGCTGTATAACTGATTCCAGTGACGGAAACAGCCATGAGCAGAAATATAAATATAGGTTGAGATAATTTTTTTTTTAAATTAGGCACCCATCAAGATATTTTCAAGACATAAACTAAGCAGCTGCATAGTCTTTCTTAAGCCATAAAATAGACATTTTATGGGTGAATGCTAAGCCAAGAGCGCATGCCAAAAATTGTATGGTAGTTGGGAAATAGAGAAATTCAGGTAGTGTATCATTAGCTCTGTTTTGTCTTGGTTGGCTTTACCTGGCGCACACCCTGTGGGGTCAGCCAGTGGTCAAAACAGCAGGGAAGAGTTAGGAGCCACCTTTGGAAAAGTGTAGCAAGTAAAAATCAGTAATTTGTATGTACAGCCAACAACATGGTATCCTGACAGCCTGGAATTTGGCTGTTTGGGATGAAATCTGCCTGTGTAGCATGGCTGGAGTTAAATTACTGTTCCTGTTGTGTGAGACTGAAAATAACACCTGGAGCACCCTGCTAAGGGTCTCTGCTCAGCTTCACTGGCTGGTCTATAAATCAGGAAGAGTTATTTTGGCCTTTTCATCCAGGAAAATCCCAGCTCCTTTGTGTTGGGAATGCAGGGTCTCTAACTATACACAGTGCTCAGAGAGGCTTCCTTTTGTTCCACACTTTCGCTGTTCTATCTGTAATTTACCCCATTCACTGTCAAGCAGTGAAGCAGTGCAGGTTTCTTGTCCTTCTGTGGTGTTGAAAATGCTGTTTCTTTCTGTTGAGTTGGGTCACTAAGCATAAAAACACAAGGAGTTGTGCTCAAGTTGAGCTTCCACCCAAAACTAATCTTGTTACCGGTGTTTCCCAGTATCCTCATTACGTTTACACCTCCTGTTCTATTTACTCTTTGCTGCTTATCATATCTCCTAAATGTATCTATTTTTCTCTAGGCAGCATAGAAGAAACATTTTGTACCACATCTGCATATGGATTGGCAATCACCCTAATCTTTGTGTCACTCATCTGTACCTCTGTAATTAAAGGTTTCCACTAACCAGCAATTTGGCCATCTGAGGCAACGTTGGTACGTGTACAGTCATTTAATAATCCACAGCTTTTTTCCATGGTTAGGTGACGCTCCAAACCTTCTGTGCTGCTGTTGTCACACCCCTGCTCCAGTTGTGAACCGTGTGGCATCCGTGGCATCCCAAGGTGCTCTCAAGCCCTGCTCAGCTGTGCCCTGAGCCTGTTCCTGTCACTTGTCTCTGGTTCTGCGGGGCCTGATGCTCGCAATCCCCACTCTTCATGTTTTTGGTTGTGCCAGTTCAGTTTTATTGATTTGAATGTACTTTGGACTGTTATCAGTTGCTTGTTTTAGGCAGATCATTTAAAAAGACACTGGTCAGTGTACCTTACAATAGATAATAGAATTACAGAATATCTTGAGTTGGAAGGGACTCACCATGATCACGGAGTCCCACCCCTTTCCCTGCACACACACCCCAACAATCCCACCCTGGGCACCCCTGGCAGTGCTGTCCAAACGCTCCTGGAGCTCTGGCAGCCCTGGGGCTGTGTCCATTCCCTGGGGAACCTGCGCACTGCCCAGCACCCTCTGGGGGAAGAAATTTTCCTGATCTCCAACCTAACCTTCTCTCACAGCTCCAGCTGTTCCTGAGTCTGTTCCTGGTCACACACGTAGTAGATACAGTAGGTACACAAAGGGAGAACATAACTGTTCCTCAGGCAGCTTTTGTTTCTAAATACTGGGCAGTTTACGCACATAACTTATCTTTATTTGCTTCTAGGGAATATTTATGATTATTTATATTTGTTGATGGTTAAAAGCTGACTTTTGAAGAGTCACAAATAAACACAGATGGTAAAACTTTGCAAAATGCGATCCAAAAGAAAACCCAAATGAGGAGAAAGGGAATACAGATGCCCACAGGCACCTGAAGGGTGAATTTACTCTGGGATAAATGCAGTTCTTGCACAGCCTGCATGGGCTGAAGGCCAGAGCAGATGGAAAGCTAACCGTGCTTGAACGAGGGTCACGGTGAGTGGGGAGGAAAGTCCCATTTGGGCAAAAATGGGGCCTGGGAGTGGATGACAAATTGACCATGAGCTGGCAGTCTGCCCTGGGGGCCAGGAGGGCAGCGGGATCCTGGCGTGCGTTGGGAACAGTGTGCCCTCTCCCTCTCCTCGAGCCTGGTGAGGCACATCGGGAGTGCTGTGCCCCATCCTGGGCTGCTCAGGACAAGAGAGCACCAATGCATGTAAATATTTCCAAGGTGGGTGCCAGGAGGATGGGTCCAGACTCTTCTTGTGGTGCCCAGTGACAGGACAAGGAAAAATGACGATAAACTAAAGCACAAAACGTTCCACCTCAACATGAGGAAAAACTGCTTTCCAAGGAGGGTGGCGGAGTCCTGGAACAGCTGCCCAGGGAGGCTATGGTGTCTCCCTCTCTGGAGGCATTCCAAACCCATCTGGGCACGTTCCTGTGCCATCTGCTCCGGGTGACCCGTCTGGCAGGGGCGTTGGACTGGGTGATGTCCAGAGGTCCCTTCAGCCCGAGGGGTTCTGTGCCGCGGTGAGAACCCTGCTCGGGCTGGTGACAGCGCTGTCCCCCCGGGAGGACACCCGGCAGAGGCAGGGCGAGCTCACGGGGAAACGCTCGCAGGTGCCCTTAGACACGGGTGCCCTTAGCCCCGCGCCCGCCGTGCCCCGAAGCCCGGCCCCCTCACCCCGCGGCAGCGCCGGGTCCCGCTGCCCCGGGGGAGCCGCCACGCTGGGATGCCCGAGCGGGGTCAAACGTTCAGGCTCATTAACATGCCATGAGCACGTTCCTCCCGGTTACCGGGGAGGCGCTGTGGCCGCGGGGGGGGCGCTCGGGGCGGGCTCCCCCCGGTACCGGCCGCGCGCGTGCCGGGGCGGGGCGCACGGGGGGGCGGGGCC
>VXBU01011467.1:1215386-1247724 GCA_013400315.1 Bombycilla garrulus | reverse complement strand
GGCTCACCCGCGCCGCGACAGCGGCCACAGCCAGGGGGAAGGAACCGCTCGCCGCGCAGCTGCCCCCTCGGGCCCCCATCCCCGCCGCCGCGGGCAGCCCCCACCGACCATGTCGCGGCCGCTCCCGCTGAACCCCCCGTTCCTGCCGCCCACCTACGGCGTGCTGAAGTCCCTGCTGGAAAACCCGCTCAAGCTGCCGCTCGCTCACGAAGACGGTGAGGCTTCCCCGGGACCCCTCGCAGCGCGCCCCGGTCCCGCCGTCGCTCGGGGGCCGCGGCATCGCTTTCCCTTTTCCCCTGCCCGCCGCCGCCCCGGTGCTGCCCCGGCCGTGGAGCCCCGGGACCGCTCGCTCGGGGCGCTCCGCGGGAGCGGCGGCCGCCCCGGCCCGGTCTAACGGGACGCGCTCGGTGCTCCCATCGCCGGCCCCGGGGGATGTAACGCCAAGGGCGCTCGGTGCCTCGGGCATCCCGTCCCAGGCTCCACCACAATCCGCTCCCGGCCCCGCGTCCCCCGGTTCGGCGGGAGAAAGTTGCGGCTTCCCCGGGAAGCGGAGGCAGCTCGGGAATACCCGCAGCGCGTATGGTGAACGGATCGAGCGCGCACGGAAAGCGCAAACCGAGCGAAGGTCTCGCAGTTCCTGTCTCCTCGTCTTTCCGAGTTCCACTGCCAAGCGACTCGCAGGATTTCATTGGGGCTGTTGTATGAGGTTAAAAATAAAATGCTGCGAAGGCTTGGTAGCTGACAGGAAGCTTTATGAGTTCAGATTATTGCAGATCTTGCAGAGAAATCAGGCGTTTCCCGTACAAAACGTGCATTGAAATCACTGGGGGCTGTAGAAATGAGGAAGCCTCGGTTTAACTTTTTTATTGCTTCTACCTTTGAATATTTTGTTGTCTCTTGTGCACATCAAAGCCGTGTTCTGTCAGCCTTTGCCACTGTATGTTAGGAACATTTAGAAGTGCAGAATTTGAGGACTGCTTTGCCTATGCCAGGACTAGCAAGATCGGGACCTTAGTTGAGAAGAATGACAGGGTCCCAGGGATTTTAGGCTACGACTGTTCCTTTTCAACAGAATATATCAATAGCTTCCAGTTAGCTGGAATACTTACATGTTCACTTTTAAATCTGTTGAGTACTTTTTGATGCTGACATTCAAAGCTGTGCATGGAGTGGAATTGTTGACTAAAAACAAAGGGCAATCTCAAAAATGTGGTTGGTTCCCACAAAGGTGCTCTGTGACATGACCCCTCAATTCTCTTCCAAGAGTGAGTCAAAGGAGTTATTTTTTTGAAGGGAATATTCCTTTCTTACACCTGGGAGTACAGCAGAAATAATGCAAACAGTAGTAGCTAATGTTTTAATTACTGAGTTCTTACATGTTTATTTTGTGTTTTTGTTTAAAGCATTCGGTAAAGAAAAAGACAAAGAGAAGAAGTTAGATGATGACAGCACCGGTACCACAGTCCCTCAGTCAGCTTTCTTGGGTCCAACATTATGGGACAAGACACTGCCATATGATGGAGACACTTTCCAGTTGGAATACATGGACCTGGAAGAATTCCTCTCAGAAAATGGCATTCCACCCAGCCCAAACCAGCACGAGCCTAGCCCACACCAGTCAGGTCTCCAGCAAGCTACCTCAGCATCACCTTCTGTCATGGACCTCAGCAGCAGGGCTTCTACTTCAGTCCATCCAGGCATGGTGTCGCAGAACTGCATGCAGAGCCCGGTCAGACCAGGTAAATCAGCCCTCAGAACTCCCCTGTGGAATTTGGCATGAGCCCCTCCTCCCCACTGTAAATCACTGCTTCTCCCTGTGCAGCTGACAGGCAGCTTAGAGCCCAGAGGATTCCTGTCACTCTCACTCCAGCAAATAAAAACAATAGCTCCAGTTATTGCTAAGCTGCTCCACCAGGATTTTTGTTTAAATTGCCGAAGGAAAGCTCTGTGAATTCCAAGGAAACTTGGATATCTTAGTTGGTATCTTAGCTGTTAGCAAGTAAAAAGACCACAGACAGAGTGGCATAGATGCCACAGTGTCAAAAGAGCGGGGAAAAGGACTGTGAAAGGGAAAATTCCTGCAGCCATGTTTGATGTGAGAGCACAGGAGTGGGCAGTTATTCTGCAGTTAAAGGTTAATGCTTCTTACTTGAAATTTTGGCCATAATCTTACTCTCTACTTAGCAAAGTAAAATTTGCCACAGGAACTGAGTTTTGGAACAACATTTTAATCTTGCTTAAATTGGCATAAACTGAGTGTAACTCTGACCTGAGTTCATAACTTGCATCTGTAGTCATCTTACGCTTAAGAAAACACCGTGGAGTCCAAGGCCTGGTTGTAATGCACAATTCCAGCCCTCCTGATGTCAGTGGAAGTCTTTTATTATTTTATTAGCACTTGAGATCATCCCTTTAGAGACACCAGTCCGAATCCAGAGTAGCTGCTCTGGCTTGACACCAGCGTGGCTGAGATCATGGGCAGTGGAAGAGTGTCAACATTGAAGTTTGGGAACCATGGAGCTTTGCCTTTTTCCTTAAAAAAAAAAGAATGCAGAGAGTGACTTATTTATTGAGCTCTTCTGCTCACACGAGGTGTGCTAGAGCAAAGTGTGCTCTTGGCAGCAGGAAACCACTCCTCTCCCTTGTGCTTGATCATTTGCCATGTTCAGCTTGCGAAGTCATTGTCAGAATCGTCTGATAAGGAGGCAAAATAAATAAATAGAGAGGCAGAAGTTGTGGAGCAGGATGAAATAGGCATGTCTTACAAGCCTGCAATGTTCCTGTCCCGTTAAAAAGAAATAAAGTATCCTCTAAAGCTTCCCAAATCTGTTAACAGACTCCTTGGCCCCCCATCAGAAGTGTGTGTTTAGTCAGGGATTTCATTTACTTACTTTTACTTTGTGTGGATTTGACTTTGCTTTGTGTTTCAGTTTCAAGGCTTTTCATGGTTAACAAATAACTTATAATGGTGTCCAAAGTTAAAATATATTTGAAGTAGGCAAGAGCAGAACATGAAACCCATTGCTTTTTCTGAGCTACTTTCAAAGATAGTGCATATGTGCTACCCCGTTTTCTGTCACTTGTGCACACACAAAATTAAAAGCAGATAATCTGTCCTCATTCTCTTTTTTTTTTTTTTTTTATTCAGAGGAGCCTGGTAATGAGCCATGGTTTTAATGATCACCTGTCAGAATTTATTTGTAATCAGCTATCAGTGTGACTTTTCAACTCATTGATTTTTTTTCAGTTTTTCCTGAGCCCTTTGCAGCTCAGGGTTACAAATTATCTCACTGTGCACTTTTTTACTGTTGTAAAGGAGATTGTGTCTCTTGGGGTAGGATAAAACATCGAAATTTGCAGGTATTTTTCCCATCACCAACACCATCTTGTACTCATTGAAATAGATTTTTTTTTCATTAAATGTGTTTTTTGTTTATTTTTTTTAAAGGGAGCTCATTTCAATAATATTTTCTTGTCCCCCATTACAGATAGGAAGTGTGACTTAATTAACAGTAGTCTGGTTTATCATCAGATTGTTGAAATTTTTATGTGTTGTCATGTGAAAATCTTTCTTTGACAATCAGTACCAAAGAGAAGACCATCTCACAGTTTAGCAACTGAGCAAATTTGAGAATATAACAGCATAGATATTATTTTAAACATTTAGTAAAAGTAAAAATGAGCATTTAAGAGTTATCATAAAAGGGCCAAGGCAAATGTGCTGCTTTGAAATAGAGAAGTGTTAAAATCATTGTAATGTAGCCTGTTGGTTTGTGTATCTTAAGACATTTAAAACAGTTTTTTTTTATTGTCACATAAAGAAAGGTTTTTAGCTGGTGTGAGCTATCATTCCAGTATGCACAGTGCTGTGATTTGTGATACCATCATAAAGCAAATAACAAGTATTAGGAAGTATACAATTTCAATACAGATTAATTCCGTGTGATCTTACTACTTTCAGGAGAATTGAATGTCTTAAGTGACAGTAATTACAAAAATATTTCTCTGGTGTGTTTTCTGAGTTTTGCCTCTCAATGGGAGCGTGTGGGGCTGGAGGAGGGGACAGTCCTGTGCTGCTCCTGGCCCTCTTTAAATGGCTCACGTGCAGGTGGCCACAGCTCCCGCCCTGGCAGTGCCCTGGTNTGGGGCTGGAGGAGGGGACAGTCCTGTGCTGCTCCTGTCCCTCTTTAAATGGCTCTGGGGGTTTGGCACCGGGGCTCACGTGCAGGTGGTCACAGCTCCTGCCCTGGCCGTGCCCTGTCCATACAGGTGGTCACAGCTCCCACTTTGGCTGTGCCCTGGCAGTGCCCTGGCCATACAGGTGGCCACAGCTCCCACCCTGGCAGTGCCCTGGCTGTGCCCTGTCCATACAGGTGGCCACCAGCTCCCATCCTGGCTGTGCCCTGTCCATACAGGTGGTCACAGCTCCCATCCTGGCAGTGCCCTGGCTGTGCCCTGTCCATACAGGTGGTCACAGCTCCCATCCTGGCAGTGCCCTGTCCATACAGGTGCCCACAGCTCCCATCCTGGCCGTGCCCTGGCTGCCATGGGGACGTTCCCCTGCACGTGCAGCCCCAGCTGGGTTCTGTGACTCAGGGACGCGCCCGGGCTGGGGATGGTCCGTGGGAGAGTGGCATGAGGGGATTTAATTTGGTGCATGTGTTCCAGCACAAGCCTCATCTGTCTGTAGGTGTGAGTGGTGCTGCCCAAACGTGTTTTGTGCCGTGTCTGGAGGAGATCAGGAGATCTGCACTGGCGTTCCCTGCGCGTCATCAGGCTCAGCAAAGCTGTGCTGACCCTGGCTGTGGACGTGACATTACCAAAATCTTCACTGGTTTTCCTTCTCCCTGCTAAAAAATGTAGTGGCAACAAAAAGGATTTGTATGAACGTAACTTAATTACGTATTTGCAGGTCAGATTGTCTGGTCAATGGAAAGATGTTTAGGCTCACCAGTTTGTCATCTGCAAAGAACAAAGCAAGCACCTGCTTCCAATACATTTCTGGTCAGGGAATGTAGTTACAGAAATTTCTGGCTTTGTTTTGGTAAGAGACACAGGGTAATGACTTGCCAGTGTGAAACCATGTATTTGTCTTCCCCAGAGCTGATTTTGTTAATAAAAAATAGTATTTTGATTTATTTTAGCACTGCAGACCAACATTCACTGTCATGTGTAGATGCATTTAAAACTTCTGTTTTGTCTTGGTATTGGATGAATGGTAGGTTGGTTGAAACCTGTGGTCTCCTCAGAAAAAGGTTTTCAGATTTTTATGAAGCTTTTGAAGTAACCCATTACTGCAAACACACTTCTGTGGTTCTTCATCTGTTGAGCACCTCATGTAGTCTTTCAGTGGAACGTAAATCTCCATTTAAATGCAGAGTCCTTAAGGAACACATGGAGAAATTTTTATCTGTTTGTACCTAAAGGGCGAGTGTATATTTTGTAGTTGGTTGTTGCTTTTTACCTGGCTCTTTTCCCCATGTAGGCCCTGATGGAGGTGGTAGTATAAAGGGTTTGAAAGGTGTGAATTAGAGAAGCATCAGCCAGATCTGGTAGAGAATGCTAGCTAGAAGGTTTTGGGGGTTTTGTGGTTTAGATCTGAATTTTCTGTTTGCCCCCAAAAGCCTTGGATGTGGGGCTGTCACAGGGGTGCTGCTGGCACAGTGAAATCCGGATGGTGTTTCTGCCTTGCTCCAAAGGAGGACAGGGCTGCTGGGGGCTCTGAGAGAGCTCCCTCCTTCTCTGTGCTCTCTGATGGTGGTTTTCTGTCTGTGTTGCCCGCATGGCTGGGTGCTTTAGACTACTTGCCAAAGATTATTTAAGGAAAGAAAAAAAAAAAAAAAAACAGTCTTTGTAATCCACTGCAGAAATATACCTATATGCAATATCTGCAAGTCTTCACTTAAAAAAAGTAAAATTAGAGGCACATCAATCAAAAAGCTGAGAATTGTTTCCATATGAAGCACGTAACTGGGCACATAACTCCTAGCACTTACACCTCCCACCCCCCCAAAGATTCTTGTGAAATGCTGTGGTTGATTTGATCAGCCCAGATACTCTGTCCAGAGCGCAGTATCCATTACCTCTGGCTTCTGGCGCGGGCCCTGAGCTGCAGTGACTGACAGCAGGCACCGCTGGGTGGGTTTCAGGGATTTTTGGAGCTGGTGTTTGTGCTAGGCACGGCAGCCAGCTGGGAGAGGCTGGTTCTTGCTGCATGCAGCTCATCCCGGGCTGAGGCGGTGCCGGGGCAGCCCCCAAAGGGTGTGTGCAGCACTCCCTGTATTGCAGCCTTCCTTCCCCTGCCTTTCTTAACGTGACCTCCTCCTCCAGCACAGCCTGGCAGAGCCAAGGGCGGCATTCCCAGCTGCCAGCCTGTGCGTGGAATCCTCGCTAAGCTTTAATCATTGTTTACGAGCCATCCCTGGGTGTAGCAGGATCCCCTTCTCCCCCAGAGGCCGAGGGCTCTCGGCGGGAGTTTCCTGACCTTTGTCCTCCCACGTGAGGATGGCGATGACCATCTCCAGCGTGGCCAGGCTGGTACCAGGAGCTGCTCTTCACATTGAGCCTCACGTGAGGCGCGGGCAGCCCGCAGGACCATGTGCTCCAGGCACGTGTGCCTGCCCTGTGCTGAGCCCAGCTCAGCTCAACTCCGCTGTGCCAGCCCCACGGCCGCCAGGTGCGAGAGCAGAGCCCTGCGCTGCCTCTGCCACTGCCAAGGAAAGTGCAATCCGCGGGCAAGCCTGGCCGAGCTGCTCTCTGCATCAAAGGGAGATGCAAAATATATTCAGGCAAATATTAAAAATAGCCTGTCACATGATAACGGGTGGGGGGGGGGAAAAAGTGCTGAATGCACAGGCTTGTTAATGCTGGGAGCAAGAACGCTGTGTCTCCTTCAAGGAGCTGATTTTAATATTCACTGTTAAATGTTGATTATTGGTTAAATAATTGCTTGACTGCGTGAAAGAACTTGAAGTTAGTTCGGAGTTCAAACAGTAAACAGCGTGAAATAATCTTGGGTGTTAGGCTGCACAGGGAAAGCTCCTTGTGCAAGGAAGGGCTCTCCAGACTTAGGAAGAGAGCAGTCCCTCTCCAGACTTAGGGAAGACCTAGGATTTGGGGAGGTTTTTTTTGTCCCTTTAGAAACATTTCAAGGATGCCCGGAGTGTCAAGCTTGTTACAATTACTTGGAAATGTACAATGTATTTTTCAGAGCTTTGCTTCCCATCTCAAAGGACATTGCGGAGTGATTGAATGGTTCTCAGCGCAGTGATTTGATTTTTTAAAGGAGCGAGTACACCCTGAAGTCTTTCATAAAACAATATATTATAGTGAAGAGAGAAGACCTCATCAGGAGGTGTACACAAAGACACCACTCTTATCTGATTAGATGAAGCTACTAAGAAACACATTAAATTGTTCAATCTCTACATATTTTTATGACAGCAAATTGGCAATTGTGGAAGCTGCAGTGGCCAGATTCTGCCAATTAATCTCAGCAATAAGTACTTTGCTCCTCATGTGGTCTCCCTCATTTCTGTATTGCTCAGCAGGTAGGCAGCTTGTTGACTGCTCTCCGTCACCTCCCAGGTGGAGCAGCCAAATGTCACCATTCACTCTCTTGTCATTCATCTTTCTGGATATTTTTTATTTTGAGGGGGGTAACAGCTCTCGGTCGCCAGTGGAGTTTTTACAGGATGAAAGACTTAGTCACCATCAGTAAAAAGGACTTTAGTGTATTATGAAATCAAGTTTGGTTGCCTGGCAGTACGCTATGGAGCTGTTTAGTATTTATAGCACACAAAACATAAGCATAGGTTTCTTTTTTATTTTCTTTTGTTAAGTCTTCCTTTCATAACATATAAAATATTTTCAATATTTTGTTTGAATTTCACGGAAGACTGGTGATCAGAAAAAAATATTTCAGCTAAGTTATTTTCAAGAAAAACTGTGGGTTGATTTTAAGTAGATAATGAAGGCTCTGAAAAAAAACCCATTTACTTAAACCTCAAATCTATTCCACTTAATGGACTAAGTTATACCTAATCACTTGGTATGGAAAATGGGTGTAAATGCACTGCTGTGTCAAAATGAATGTATGACAAATAATGTTTTTGTAGCTTGTATAATTTTTTTTTTAATGAACAAATGGTGATAAAGAAGCTCTCTGTTTATTACAAAGCTGAGTTTGATCCTGAGAGGTGGAAAGCTAGCACAGGTGGGTAAAGCAGCGTGTGTTGCAACATTGCTTTGCATGACTGAGGTGTGCTGTCCATCAAGTTTTAAACAAATGCAAAATATTCTTCAGCCTCTCACATTTCTGGCACGCTTGAAGCTGTGGTGCAGTTCTGCTTCCCCTGTCCCATTCTCTCAACTCAATTTTGCCAGGGCTAAATTTGGGCCAGATTTTTGTTGTGCACCCTCCAACACCATTGCTTAGCCCCTCTGATGTGGCAAGCTCTTGCTTCAGGGTTCTCTGCTGAACTTGGAGAGAAACAGTTCTAGCTCTTCATCCCACTGGCATTATTCTCTTGTTCATATTACTTGCAATTTAATGAAAACAGGCGCTGAGCATCTTGGAGCTCTTTGTTTTGGTGTATGGCTGTCGTAGGAGGAAATAAAAAAAAATCCAAATTGCAGTAGGGTTCTAGAAAACTCAGCTCCTTGTTAACTGGAACAGAAATGTGGATTACTGCTCAAAGCAGGAACCCACAGATGGGTGCATTAGTTTGTGTTTCCTACAAGCAGAAGCTACAGTGAACTGGAGCAATAACTCACCTGTAACCAAATGTCATCCTTAAATAAATAGTTGTAAAGTAGAGAGGCAAAAATACAGAGTTTGGCAAAGATTTGCTGAAGATGGAGAATGGTTTTAAAAAAAAAAGGCATTCTTTTCCAATTAGCCTTAGGGAGCCCAGCTTGCTGTAAATTCTTTGTTCTGGAACATGGCTATGGACAATAGGTCAAAGATTAAGTAATTCATTGCAGAACTGGTTGGTTCTCCTGAATTTAATAAACAAGTGAATGAAGAGGGTTCTCTGTCCCCACAGCAAGATCAATTAATTTGTGTGGCAGTGATTGGATCTTAAGTTTTATGTAAAAGACTTGAAAGGCCTTCCTGCTTGCTTAATGTCTATGTGGCCATTGGTGTCTTTGAGGTGACCTGGTCGTGCAGCACTCACGGCACAGGTGGAAGCACTCCAACAGAAATTAAATGTGGAGAGGAGGGAAACTGTAAATTGCACTTGGAAAAAAATGAAGGAACAGTAACACGAAACTTTAAAGCACAAAGTACTGCAGAAATGCATTTAATGGAGCAATCAATATTTTTAGGACAGCAAGATTATTGAAATAACAGCACTAAACCTTCTTGTAGAAGAGCACATTGCACAAGGCTGCAGAACACAGAGCACAGGCTCAAGGCTTGCACTGAGGCAGAGATGACTTAAAACAATTCAGTCATTTTTACCAACTCACCATTTCAGCGTTTGGAAATGAGTTTTCCACCAAGAAATCTCCTTAAAATGATCCAGCTGTGTTCTTGCCTTAGTAATGCTTAGTAAGTAGTAGCTAAGCACTCAAACCCAAATCCTGTTCCTCATCACAACAGAGAGGGTTAAACTGGATTTGAAGGGCCCTGCAGCAATCAGCCCTCAAATGCTGCCTCTGTGTGTGCTGCACAGTGGAAATGTGGATGGTGGTGACATCTGCAGCCCTGCAGTGGGGCACTGGCCTTCTGGGCATGTAACTCCTGCAGCATTTTTTTGTTACCATTTTTCTATGAAAACAAACCCAAACGGGTCATGCTAAGTGTGTGTGTGTGGCCTCTTGTCTGTTCCTGCTTGCTGGTTTTTGATTATATCGGCAGATTGTAACCAAATGTAACAAAAAAGTTGTGATTTTGAAGAATTGATTAGAGTCCTAAAATTCCATGAAATTAAATGAGTGGATGTAGGATGGGAATGTGTTGCTGAGCAGGAAGAGTAATGCAAATGTGCATTTTCTACATCAGAAAAGGTACATAAGACCTTTAAAATGCCTGATCTGTGTGAAATGCTTCTAGAAAAGCTAACACACTTTTAGACACCATGAGATGCCAATTCACTTTGAGAAAAGAATCTGCAAGAAACCAAATTTAATTGGTTTAGTGTGTGTTGGAGGGAGGGGAGTCACAGACTTTTTCCACCATTCCTCTTCTTCCTTGGAACTCCTCAGCTTCTTGGGTTCTGTGATTAGATGAGATTCTGGGGTTTCATTTAAAAAGAGAATTTAGAAAATGAGCTGTAAGGTTTGTAAGCAAGATCTTGAAAGTTCTGATCCCACGCAATGGAATGGTCTTGATCCTCTCCAAAGCCAAGCACAGTTATTTTGCTGAAAAAAATTTCTCAGCTTTATGCATCCTTGCTGTATCCTTTTCCTCTTGTGCAGCAGTCACCCCAGCTCTGCTGCATGTTTGAAATTACCTTGTCATGATCTAACTAAAGATTTGATGGCTCTTATCACAATTATTGCAGTGTCACAGGCAGGCGGGCGTCCAAGTGACCTTGCGCGCATCCCGCCGCTCATCCCGCACTGCACGCGGAGCTGCCTGGCTCTAATCTGGGAAATTCTCCACCCTGCCACTGGGGCCTGGGCTGCAGCGAGGTCAGGAGTCAGAGAGGAACAGGGCAGAGTGAGAGTGGGCTAAAAATGCTGAGGGATCAAAGAGGAAAAGTAGGTCATGGCAGGGTATGTGTGCTGGGGGAGCACAAGTGAGGGGGAAGATTTGTTTTGCTATTGGCTTCTCAAAGTTGTGCAATTTAAGAATTGGATTAACCTGATATGACTTTGTTTTTCTGCCAGATTAGATATGTTGAGTTTCTTGGCGTTGTGAATTGTACAGTACATTTTGTGCTGTAAAATATGGGTGTGTCGGGCTGGAGCTGTAGTGACACAACCCGCTCTCGGTGTAATGCAGCGCTGCTGGGTGGATTCCCCTGCTCCCTCTCCCCCAACACATCCGTGGTAGGGCATTCACAAACCCGAGAGAACCTCTCTGTGTCCCTGTGTTCAATTCCAGCTGCAGATGGGTCATGCTAAGTATGTTTCTGAGAATATTTCATGAGAATATTTCTGGTAAGGTAACACTTACCTGCGGTCTAAGGATCTGTTTGGTGTGGCTGTGGCATATGCAATATTAAATGTCTCTGAAAAAGAAAAAAAAGGTTTGAAAAGACACTTAAGAGTTTCTTCCTGCTTCCTCAGGATTAAGTTGGAGAAAGTTGATTGGGAAATGCTGCAATTTTTTTTTCCTGCCTTTTCTTTTCGAAGCGTGAAAAAGCAGATACAGATCTGAAATAACTGCAAGCACTGATCTCACTGTTGTTTGAAGTATACCACAGCAGCATATCAATGTCAAAGTAAAATCTTTGCAGTAGTATATATTTGCTCTATGGTTTTGGTTTTTTGTTTTTGTTGCTGCATTCATCCTGAGATAATTTGATTTGGTGTGTCCTTTATACCCTGCCCTGTGAAACAGCCCAATTCTCTCTGCTTATTGCTGGGTGAGGGTGGAGTACTAAGGAGGGGTGGCCAGAATCCCAGCCCTGTCCAGCTGGGTGATCACTGCTCTGATTCACAGAGCGTGAAGTCTTCTCGAAGTGAAACTGCACCTACCCTGGGGCACTGTTGTTTAATTCCTGCTCTGGTTTTCCAGACTTTTGCAGGGACCTGAGCTACCCGAGCAGGTCAGTACGGAGGGACTGACCACAGCGTGGCCTTTGTCACCAGCTGTCTGAGGGCCTCCCTCTGTATCAAGAGCTGTACACTGAAAACTGAGGAGTTATGTCTCTGCCTGTAGTGAAGATTGATTCTCTTGGAAGAGAAGAGCGTAAATAACAGATCAGGTTAATAAATCACATATCTAGATTGTGTCATGCTCCTCAACCATGTGTTGTTAATGTGTGTTACTCTACTAACTCACTAAGGCAAAAGGCCACAGGGCTTGCTCACCAGGTGAAGGTGTTTCTGGAGTGGTAGAACATTTTTTGAATTGTTTCTGCAGTGACAGAGCATTTTTTGAGGGCAACAGCGATTGAGTAAAATGGAGTAGGAAGCTGACCTTGTGGACACCTGTATCACTCAAGTCTGTGCTTACATGGGAGAATTGGGGAAGAATGCAGCATTTTTAAAGTTAACCTGCATATCTGCCTTCTGAGGAGGTTAAACCACAAGCCTTCAGTACCACATGCTGGTCAGCTGTGGTTTGGGTGTCTGCTTGGAACACTCTGCCTGTGGGTGCCTTGGCACGTAAAAAATCAGGGCATGGATTGTCCACGCTCCGAGGCCTGGTGTTGATGCATCCATAATCACGTGGCTGCCCTCAGAAAGGCTGATCTTTCAGCTGGACCGTGCTCATCACCAGGTTTAAGAAGCACTTTTCCAAAGTCTCTTATCTGCTCAATTTTCTCAGTGCGACGCGGTTGATGTCATTGTTGAAAATTGTGGTAGTCTCTGTCTGGAAGCCGTTCTGAACATGTGAAAAGGAGTCATTAGCCAAGGAGAAGGAAAAGAGCTGGAGGTGTAATTGTCAACTCGTGTGCCTCTCTGGTTTCACCAGGTGCTGCACGTGTCTGGTTTATCAATTTATTTCTGTTAGAAAGTAAACAAATCTCACTTTTCTTACGGATTCTGGTGACTGCTTCAGCCAAGTTGCTCTTATCTGCAGCCGGGATGTACTTCTGAGGTCTTGTGTTTGGGGCTTTTCTTTCTGCATGCACATGTAATCTGCTCTCAGGGATCATGTGCAGCTCTGACGCTGGCCAGGGGTGCTGTTTGTCTCTGCCTCAGTCAGTTATTTAAAAACATTATTATCACTACTATCAAAATATAATACCTGCTCATGGGGGCAGCTGTTATCCCACATGTTTTCCAGGTTGAATCCTTTGGCCAGGTTCTGCCTCAGCTCATGGGTGTTTCTCTGTGTTCAGCAGTGCCTGTTCAAGGGGTGTCTGTGCAGTTTGAACCCTGGGGGATGTGCCCCATCCACCCTGGGCCACATCCTGCCGGCCTGAGCACCTCTGAGTCTCCTCAGTGTGGACTCCAAAATCACTCAGCATTTTGTATTTTCAAACCACTGATGGGTAGCTCTCAATCCTGTCTAGCAGTGGATTTCCAGTGCTTTTTCCAGTCTGGGTTGTCTCAGAATGTGCATCCCTGCAGGAGCCGGTGGTGTGTAACTCCAGTGCTCAGCCCTGGGAGCCTAGTTAACACCTCATTAAAATCCACCACTGGCAACCCAAACCTCTAAGCAAACTCCTCAAGCAGTTTTTTTCTGCTGCCCTTCAGCTTGCAGCCCGTGGCTGTTGTTTCCCACTCTCTCACGTTTTCCCAAGCTGCTGGTGTGTACAGTCTGAGGATCACATTTACCAACACAAGGAAATCAGCTTGGCCCGACGGGCTTCTCCATCACGTGGCTGCAAATGTGTTCACTCTGTTCTGCCAGATTATGGCTGGCTGAGCAAAATACAGTGAAGCTCTGGGCTGCTGGCCAAGCTTTTATTTCAGCTTGGAGCTTACAGCCACATATTTGCTCTTTGGCAGGACATCCACTGGGGTATATTTGGATAGTAATCTAGCATTGTTTTGCTGCTTTTTTCTTCTCTTTTTCTCTCTTTTTTTTTTTTTTAATGCACACAGATAGTGTAATCCCAACACTTTGTCCAGTCTATATGAGATTTATCAGCATGCACTGTTATGTGTGTGCACTCAGAACTTGTAGCTGTGACCTTTGATAAATATAAGTCAAAGCAATTAACTTTCTTTTATTGAAAAACGCTGGATGTCCTACTCTTTTCCCCCTCTGTGCTGATAACAGAGCTGTGTTGTTACTCTTTCCAAGATCAAAAGCTTCACTAGGGTTTGATTGAAGTCCAATTATGGAAGGAAGTAACTGTGCTGGAGCCCTGAAAATAGCAGTAATTGTTAAAATAATAAAGTGTGTCCTTGTGTGTCTTTATAATATTTAAAACTTCTTTTGGGGTGGAAGGGGGTGGCTTTCCTCTAGCTTTAAAATGAAAGTATTCGCAAATGTCTTGGGAAAATAGGAGTGTGCTGTTAGAAGAATTTCTTTCCTCTGGATTTCTTCCTCCAGTTCTATTCTCCCCCCAAGCTGTCTTCCTCAGAAGCTGTTTGCATGCAGCCTGACTCATGCAGGAAAATAAAGCTGGATTTGATTTTTAACTGTATGGGAAGCTTTGAGTTTGAGGGGGGGGGATAAAGGCTTTATGATGCAAACTCCTTTATTTCTCTGTGAAACAAAAATGGGCTTTTCAAAATGCAGCGTGTTTTGGAAAGTTGGCTCTGGGTTTGAAACCCCAGCATTTCTGAGGGCACCCTCGTATGAAAAAGCAGTACAAAGAGACATAATGCTTGGGGAAGGGGTACAAAGCACGAGGGCAAGGGGCAGTGTTTGAGGGGCAGTTCCTGTCCTCTTCCAATGTGTGTGGAGAGGTTTGGCTGCTTTGGTTTAGATGGGTGGTATTGAGCCTTGATCTGTGGGGTTTACCAAAAACTTTGGGATGTGTCTGAACGGATCAACACCAGCAAAGCTGGAATACTGTTCCCCAAATCTATATGCTGTTCATTAGGATGCAAATATATTTTTACTTGCTCTTGGTCTTTCCTGCATCTTCAGAGAGCAGGGAACTGGGAGAAAGCCCAGTGGTGAGGCTCTCATCTGGAGTCAACTGGCAGAGCTTCAGCCAGAGAGAGCTTTGGGTCTGATCTCAAAACCCAGCGTGCCTAAATGCCTCTTTGCCAGTTGTAGTGTTGAGTTAATTGAAACACTGGTGTGAATAAATAGAAATGAGGATGCTAATGTGGACAGCGATTGCCATAGGGGCTGCTTTGGTGATTGTACAGCTGGGACTGGTTTGAAATTACAGCAGGATTGTACCAGGGTTTGGTTCTGTTTGTTTTGGGTTTTTTTAACTCACGTGCATGCACACACATCTGATACAGGTAGGACAAGATAATCCTTATGTGAAAATCAATCCTTGCATACTTTTATTTCAGCCAGCTGGACTCAAAATCACTAAGTACTTGAATAAAATCTTTGTATTATAGGTAAATGGTATCAAGTAATAAGCCCGAGGATTGTACTGAGTAGGACTAGAATTTTCTTGGCCCCTTAAATTCTTAGGACAGAACCTGTTAATATATTCATTTGAATTTTACTGTTGTACTCTCTCCACTGCAGTAAAAATTAGTCTTTCTTTTTTCTTTTAAATTCATCTATTTATTCTGACTAAGACAGCTTTATATATATAACATCTATAAAATACTCTGCCTTTTCAGCTCTCTGCTCTTACAGGGTTTGGATGGATATTTGGAATACACACTGCTTCACTGCCTTCTGGAAATTTTCATTTATCAAAAGCCTTAGCAAGGGGTGCCCTGTTGGTGTTTATCCAGTTGGCAGCTTGAGCTGCTCTCAGAAACAGCCCAGGCTGATCTCGAGGAGCTGCTGAAACTCATCAAGCAGGTTCCTGCTCACCAATTATCCAGTTAAGCAGAAAGAGGAAAGGTGTTTCTCTTGCTTGTGTTTTTTTCTTCACCGAGTTTAACCCGTTCTTCCCCAAGCTGGAGTAGCTGTGGGTGTGTAACGTGGGGAGAGGGGCAGGGGGGATTTCTGACCTTCCACACTGAAAACACACCAGGATTGCATCTCTCGGGTGGGACAGACAAGCACCTTCCAGCATAAATCTACAGCATTCTCATCCTGAGCCGAGTCCTACCCAGCCTACTCAACCAGCTCTTTGTCCACATTTTAACAAAATCTTAGGGAAATACAAGAAATCCCCCCTCCAACCAAACCCCTCCTTACTTCAAAGCCAATAATGAATGTTTCATTGCTGCCAGAGCAAATTTGTTGATTCCCAAACACTCCTACTGTGTCTTGGTTGGAAGGCTTAAATTGTTTGCATAATAAGTGCTTGGGGATAATATAAAAAAGCTCTTTCTAGTAGAGTTCTGGTTTTCAGTACATATTATGAGAATAAATAAATGCTCAGATGATAGCAGACAGCTGGGTTGTCCACATCTGACTGTCTTCTGCATTGATTTTTAAGACAGACCATGTGCATGGCTGCTTGCTGGCTATCAATACCAGATGTGTCTGCTTGGAATTCAGAGGGATTGTCAAGTGACAGTGCAGTTGTGAAACAAATCATTTTACTCATGATTACTGAAAATAGTAAATGAGTGGGAAGGGTAAAGTGAAGAGATATTCTCAATTCCAGTAGAGAACAAGAGGATGAAATGGCTTTCCTGACTGGCATTAACAGACAGTGACTTGGTGAATATTTTTCTTTTTTTCCTTCCTACCTCGTGCCCAAGGAATTGGCTCCATGAGCAGCACAACCTCCATGGGTTCTCTTGGAACCAGGGAGGGAAGAGCTTCTTTCATTTACATTGTTTTCACAAAGCTTGTTGGTAGCACGTGTGGATGCCTTGCTGCCGAATTTGTTGGAATTTGGCCAACAATTTCTCAAGCTTTTGGGAGGGGGCTGGGCAGACGTGCACAGCAGGAGTGCACAAAACTCATTTCTCCGGGAAATCAGCTAAAGAACAGCTGTCAAGTACTGAGGGCACTGAAGTGAAGTTTGCAAAGCAATTGGAGGAACTGAAGGGCCGTTTGATATCTTAATTGTGTACGTGGCCATTAACCAGGTGCACTAGATACAGTCCTTGCCCACGGGTTGGATCCACACTGGCAGATTTCTGTCTGGAGCACTAAAGTGTAATTTGGTGACTGCACTGATTGTTTTGGAAGTGCTCAGGAAGAAGCAGATCAAAATACTCATCAGCTTAGGCTGTGGCTGAGCTTGATCTGGATGCCTGAGCTGTGCAGGCTGAGTGGTCTGTGAAATAACCTTGGACTATAGGTAGGGCTTTTCTTTCATTTCCCGAGCAGCCCAAAGGTGTCACTGAATATTTACTACTGCTCCACATGGCTTTTTGTATTTTTAAAAGGAAGATCTGTGACTGCACAAGTTGGAATGCGTGTTAATAACATATATTGAAGAGACCCTTTCCATCATCAGGATTTTATTGAGTTTTGCTTGCGCATTGAACCCTCAAAGACCTTTTCCAGGCAGCAAAGTGGAGGCCAAAGAGGTAGAGCCAGATTCTGGGGTTACTGAGCTGCGAAGCTGCGTGACCAGCTCATCCCTGGCAGCTTGGACAAACTCTGTGAGCCAGGTAAGGCTGGGTTGGGACTCCTGCTGCAGTGGGTTCTTCTTCCAGGCTGCAGGTGGAGCAGGTGAGGGCTGGGGTTGTGTTGTTGGGTGGGCAGCAGCATCTGAGCTGGGTGTGAGCTCTGTGGAATGCAGGTGCATAAGCAGCCTGGGCATGAGGAAGCAAAACGTTTTCACCTGTGAATAGATGAGTTACTTCTGCTGAGGTGCACAGGAATACAGGGTTAGCTTCTGTGGAGAGAACACATTGAAGGTGGCATGGAACATCTTCATTGTGAGACCAGCTCTCAAATTATTTCTGAAAATCCTGGAGCACCATTAATCTGCCAGTGCCATTTCCTTTATTCCTTCTGCATTTGTAAAAGGAGAGCAAATAAAAATGTCCTGTAAGCTTCGCTACATTTTAAAAAACCACCATTTATATGACACAGCTCTATTTTGTATAATTTTTTTCATATCCAAAATACAGAGGGCTTTAGAATAGATGAAGGAAAGCTGCATATCTGAGTTTAAGATAAAATAAGATGATCCCTGTGACAGAGACAGCAGAAATGATGTGATACGACAGTTGCTGTAGCAACACCACCTACTTCATGAAAATCAGAGTTAACAGGAGTGTGAAAGGTAAAGCCCACACCACATAATTTTCCAAGCCTATGAATTGCTGCTGCCCTCAGCCTGCAGTGCTTTCCAGCTCTTCAGTGCTTCTCCTTCCATGCGGGCACAGAATAATCTCCTTTTTCCACATGGCCAGCTCCTGCAGGCCCCATCCTGCGCTGAGAGGGCACACGGTGGGAATTCTGCAGGTGACCTGGAAATAGGAGGGAAAGACCACAGAGGATTTTGTCCTGACCTGTCCTGTCCTCCCCCCAAATCCTCCCAAAAGCCCCAGACAGCAGAATGCTGTAAGGCCTGTGCTGTCTGTGCAGAGAATGGGATGACCACCAGTGTAAAAAGGAAGCCAGCAGTCAATTTGCTTCCGTGGCACTCAGCTTGTAAAACACTGGTTTGTTTAATATGAATTGTTAAGTGTTTTAGACACAGAAGGTCTCAGGGATAAGGGCCTTTTCCCCCCTCCCAGATAAGCCCAAAACAGTGGTGCTCCATACCTCTGCCTTTATAAAATGCCCACTCCCATGTTTAAAAGCTCCCACATGCAGAGAATTGATCAATGATTTGCCAGTGCATGTTTGCCTCAAGGTTACATTAAAATATATATTTTTAATATATTGATATTTTAAAAATATATTGACTTAATATATTAATGTTTTTTGTCATGAACTGGCAGTGGAGAGCTATTGTTCATGGGATAGCAAGAGCAAAATCTTTATTACTTGTGGATTGGGGGTAGAAGAAAGGGCAGTCTCATATGGAGTCAGGTTTTCCTGATCCCTTTTTGCTGACGTGCCTCCTGAAGGCATCACAGCAAATGCACTGCTCAATAAATGAAGGAAGGTTTGATTTTTGTGTGTTACAGCATTTTTATTTAATTTTTGACATTGTTCACAATCTTCAGAGGTTCAGCATGCCTGTTGCATTCAGAGCATGCATAGATGTGTCCAGAGCTTTGGTTCAGGGCTGTGGGCAGCTTGCAGAGGAAGTCACAAGAACTATTAGAATTCCAGGATTTCTTCAAGAGCCATTCCATCACCCACCTTGTTCACTGGCTAGGTTTTTAAAAGATTAACCCCAAGGTTTTGGTACGTGTTGCTCTGCCTGGTCCACAAGAGCTGTTGTGAGGCACAGAAATCTCTGCTTCTCAGCAAAGCAGTTTCTTGCCATTTTCTGGTGCTCAGTGACTCCCTCACATTTAGAAGTGAATTTATCAGTGCCCAGTGTTCAGTACTGTAATATCTTTTAATTAGCCTTGCTTTTTGAAGTTACCTGATGTTGCCTGAGTCTGATTTGCCACCAAAACCTGTTTTATGCAGCAGCAGTTGAGAAGCAGTTACAGACACAGGGGTAGCATCCATATTCAACAGCCTGTTCTCCTGGAATTTTCCCTAAGGGATGATGTGTTCCCCTCCTTTCTCTGGCCCTCTTTTTCAGGCTGCCCAGGCCTGATGCATCTCTGTGGTTTATAAATGGAGATAAATGCATCAATAGAGAAAAAGCTACAGCCACACACACTTTATGTGTGCTCCTGGGCAATAAAGCTGGTATATAAAAGCAAGTTAGATTTCTGCTGTTATTGGGCCGTAACAACTCAAATATAATTTTTTGGGGTTTGCTGTTTGTTTGTTTGGTAGGTTTTTTTTTTTTTCCAAAACATATTAGAGGATCCTAATTTAAGGCAGAGAGCAAATAAAATGTACTCAGCCTTACTTAGGCTATGGGAACAGTGTGTTCCCATTCTGGCAGCTCTAATTCTTAAAACGTGATTATTTTATACAAATCACCCAATAAATTGTGACATAAAAAGTGTGCTTTGTTTCAGTGAAACGTAAAATGGAAAAAAAAGTTAAAAAAGTAAAATGTGACTGCAGATAGTTCAGATTTGTATGCACAGAGCAAATCAAAAGAGAAGAGGAGATTTTCAAGTTCTGTAACTCTGCCCAGTGACCTCTTTTCCTTCAGGGATGTATTCCAGTGCTGCTGATAGCATCTGTTGTCTGTCTCTGGGCTCCCCATTAGCTGCTGATTGGGAGGCAGAGGAAATGTACCTGTTTCACGTGGCTTTTCCATGCCAGTTGAAATCTCCCTTGGCTGTGTTTTGATAACACACCCAGGTGAGCAGGGCTTGGGTACCAGAACTGGGTAATAGATCCATGAGTCACGGGTGGCATACGCTGTCAGAATTACAGGAGGGCTCTTTGCAGGACCTGTTTACTGAGAGCCTGCTGTCCTAGATAGACAAACAAACAGAACAATGGGAGAGGGACTGGTCTGGAGCGCTGCAAAGCACGTTGGCAGTGGCACAGACACATCTTGAGGACAAGTGCTGTCTTTGTTTTGAGCAGAATCCCTCGTGAGGGCACGTTTCTGCCTGGTGGGGATGTGGCAAGGTGAGGGTCTCCCAGGGAACGAGGCACAAGGCAAGAGGAAACAACTCGGGCTGCAGCAGGGGAGGTTCTTGCTGGATGCCAGAAGAATTTCTTCACTCGAAGGGTGGATTAGCATTGGAAGGGGCTGCCCAGGGAGGTTTGGAGTCCCAGTCCCTGGAGGTGTCCAAGGAAGGCCTGGATGTGGCACTCAGGGATGGGCCACAGGTTGGACTTGATGATCTTGGAGAACTTTTCCAACCTCAGTGATTCTGTGACTCTGTGCTATGTGAGGCTGTTACCTAAACCAGGGGCTCTGTCTCACATCTACTGGTTGATTAAAGCTGGGTACATAACTGTCCAAGGAAAGGAAAATTGATGTTTTTGTCTCCTTCAGAGCAAGTTGACAATTCTGGTGCTTCTCTGGAATCTTTTCTTTTAGAAAAGAATTACTGTGCTTTTTGAGGAATCTCACTGTATGTGAATTGCCAGGTAACAAAAATGTGCCAATGGAAGTCAAGAAGCTCCAGTGTACCAGAGAACATAAGCATCTTAAACTGAGACATGCTTCTAAGCTAAGTGTAAATTAAAATGAAATACAGTGTGAACATTCTCCCCTGCAGCTCTTCTTTCCAACCTGTCCCCACTGAATTCCATATTGGCTGATCGTTGTAAGGAAAACAGCATCCTACAGAAAAATCAGAAAGGCATTTAGGAATGTTGTGGATTTCATGCTTTTCAAGAATTTTAAAATCCCTGTTCAATGTCCTGGGAGCAGAATCAAACCCTCTGTTCCTCCATGTTGCCATTCTTCAAGGGAATTGTTCAGAGCAGGAGCAGCTACTGTCATCTTGCAGGGGTAGTTTGGAAGGGAATAAAAATTGGATTTCCTGGTTTGTTTTTTTTTTAGAGATGAGGCCTTGTTGATCTCATAAGTGCTGCCTTCACCAGGCTAAATTTCAGAGTATGGATCTTACAGAAGACACGAGTCTGAAGTCCTGGAGATGTAGTGGAAGATTTTACCTGCTGGTGCCTCCTATTTGTTTGTTTATTGTTCTGAAGGGCAGAACGTTGCTGGGCCAGCAGGCAAAGGGTATTCCATGCACTCCATGGTAACCACAGGCAGGACTTGCAAGTGAATCCCTCAAAGATCTGCAAACACGCGACTGAGGGTCACGTGTGCAGCCTGGGGTAGCAAGCCCTGTCCCTTGGAAATGCAGGCTTTAATGACATCATATCCTCTTCTTTCCCCTTTTCCCATTTTGCCTGTGGAGCTCAGAGCAGCTCTGCGCTGAATCTGAGCCGTCTCAGGAAGGAAGTGGTTGTCTGTAGGATCTTGGATCTTGACCTCATTTGCTGCAGATGTGAGAGGATGCAGGGAACAGCGGGAGGAGAAGGGAAAATCTGGCAGGAAGGACCAAAGGATTTTGTGTGTAGAGACTGGACTTTGCCTAAGGTTTCAGCAGAATTATGAACAATTAATTTGATTTTGTGGTCTTGTCATACCATGTATTTTCATCCCGTTCTGTGAGGAGCCCAGTGTGACACTTTGGGTGGCTCTCACCTGTGCCCCACAGCTGCAGAACCCCACGAGGGTCAATTTGAAATGCAGCCAATGCCTACAACATTTGCTAACCTGAGAGAATGATGATTTGATATAAAATATCTGTACTTCTTCATCTGCAAAGAGAAGTGTTGCCCCTTCTTTCATGGGAGTCTTGTGGGGAAGAAGCTGTTTCTGAAGCACACAGTAGTTGTCAGTACTGGAGGGAACTCCTGTAATTGTTTCTCTACAGGAAGTTGGAATAATTTATGGCAAATATTATATGGATTTATTTGGATATATCAAAATGGGTGAAGCAAGTGTCTCCTTAAGGAGGAAAGAATGCAGGTAAGATAGTTTGTGAAACTTTGAAGATTGTTGCAGCCCTGACTGTACTTCTTCCACAGCTCTTGCACTTAATTTTAAAAACAAATTGAAAGGACAACCTAGACTTTGTCATGTCCCACTCTTGCAACAAGCACATTGGAAATGAGTAGAAATGGATCTGCCAGCACCCCCCAGTGTCCTGCTGCTGGGACTGAGCAGAGGATGACGACTGACCCTCGCCATAAGGAGCTGAAGGAGGACAGGGAGCTTTGCCAGTGTTTTGTTTGTTGCAGAGATTCTGTGGCACTTGGGAATCTGGAGCTGTGTTTGTACCATCAGCACAGGCTGATCCTGCCCTGTTCCCTTCAACAGTGCTCTTCTCCTGAGTGCATTCATTGCAGCCTTTGCTGGAACAGCCTTCCCCTCCCAGGCTCTCTCCCCATCATCTCTGGCTGCCAGTCTCTGCCTCCCTCACCTCCTCACCACCTTCAGCTTTGAGTCCCAATCACTGAATGAAATCATCCCCTTCTCCTCCAGCCCAAGCATGCTCACAGTTGGAACATGCTGCCCAGGAAAGTGGTTGCATCATAGCTCTGGAGGTTTGTAAAAAAACATGTAGATGTGGCACTGAAATCATGGTTTTGTGGTGGAGTTGGCAGTGCTGGGTTAATGCTCAAACTTGATGATCTTGAAGGGCTTTTCCAATCTAAACTGTTCTGTGGTTCTCTGAAGCAACACTGACCCAGGAGCTGCCCTCTCTTCCAGTGCACAGGCCACTAGCACACTGCACTGAAAAGTCTGCCAGAAAATTGTAACAGGTTCAAAACAAAGTATTTCTTGCGGAACCTTTTTCGGGAAACTGCCGAACCATTTTGGCAGAAACACGGTTGGTGTGCAAGAAATCCAAACAGAATGGTTGAAATCTGGCAGAGGCCGAAGGAACTGAAGGCAGCATCCTCTAATGGGAAGTGTTAGACAATCTTAATAAGACTCCCAGTCCTGCCTGGAATAATACTGTAGAGGCCCAGAGCAGGAGGCACACAGTGCTGAGAGGGGAAATGACAATTCTTTCATAATTAAATGCACAAGGTTTGTAAACAATGCTGATATCTTTAAAAAGTACACTTTTTAAAAATACTTTCATGTGCCAGGTTTATAGAGAGTGTTAAAAGCAGGGAATTATGTTGTGGTTGCGCTGGGTTGAGATCCTTTTTTCTGCAGGAAGTGTTTGCACTCACCCCATGTCCAGCAGAATTGAGTTTGTGTAAGATAAGGAATAGAGGAATGTCTGTGCCAGCTTGGAGCTCTGGTCAAAATACACAGATCTCCTGTTGCTTGGGAAGAAAATGAAGCTCCTATAATAACTGCTTGCATAAACACACCCAGAGGTGAAGAGTCTTCTTCACCCCAAGGCAGAGAGTGGCTGGGTTTGTCCTTCCAGTTGAGGGCAGGAGGATTCCAGCGTGTGGTTTAGTCCTATCTGCCTAAATGGTTTGGTTTCTGGAAAAAAACTGCAATCCTAACAGCAGGGAAATGACAGAGAATAAGATAGGATAGATAAAAGGTTACTTAAAATATTGTAGGCGAGGAATGATAACCTGACAGGATGCTGTCCTTAGATAAATCTTGACCTCCAGAATTCCCCTTTTACTTCACTTCCCATGGGGATTTTTGCCTGTCTTGATCCCTGTGCTCCTGCCACGTGTTCTGTAGGGAGAGAACTTTCCCTGGAGGCTGAAGGAGTTAATGCAGAGCTGGATGACAGATTAGTCCAGGACAGGCTACGATTTGGAGTAAGGAAACCATCCCAAATAGCTGGCCAGCTGCCAGGGGGAGAGATGGCTTGGAAAACATACAGGGAGAGCTCTGGAGCAGCTCTGGGTGAGGATTATCCATCAGTTTAACCACTGTGCTGCAGAGCCTGACTGACACACACAAAGTGCCTTCCGTTTATATAAAGAAAAATGATTAGCAAACACATGTTTTATCTCTGCGCTGCTAATAAATTGAGTAGGAAACTCCTCTTTTATTTCCCTCCAATGTGTGTAAAAAATAGGGAAAAATATTTTGATTAGAACATTTTTACTCCCTTTTCTTCCTCTCGGTGCTGTTCTCCAGCCAGCTGTTGAGCTGATGAGGAGTGTAGAAGGGCTGTGAGAAGGGAGATTTTCTGAAAATCAGACACATTTCTATGGGAGTTGAATGATTCAGAGTTGTGTTCCACATAATCTACCAGGGATCTCTCGCAGTACAGATAAGAAGTCTGCCAAGCAGTAGTGCAGCTGAAGAGGTTATTTCCGTGTTCGCTTTCCTGGGCACAGCTGTGAGCTGGGATGTTTCAAAAAGGGGAAATTAAGAGTCAGGATACAGTGATTGAACTCCCCATGATACCACATCAGCATTTGGGGTTTTGTAGGTATACAAAAATGCTGCTATACTTTTGAATGGTGAATTTTAATTGTTGCAAGGGATTTCAAGCTGCTATTTCTTTTTTTACCAGCAGTTTGGTCACCTAAATGACACAAGTGAATGGCCTCAGGTCACTTCTCTCTGAGAAAGGAACCACACTGAAAATACTGCCATTACATTGGACTTCTCACTGGCAGTCTCTGCTGGGAGAAGGAGGACAGTGACTGAAAGGATCAGAACAGCAAACTTTCTTTCAAGTCCTTTTTTCTGGAAAATTTTCCACTGTGCTAATATCTGCCAGAGCAACACCAAAAGCCTTAACAAAGGCAAGATATTAGGGCAGCAGAACTGCTGGGGTTGTCAAAACCAGCTGGTTCCTTTGCCAGGAGACACCTGGAGCCGTGTCTGTGCTGGCATACTCCTTCTTGCTTGAGTGGAGCTCTACAAATGGGAAAGGCTCCAGACAAAAGGCCGGTGTTGACATAGTTGTGGTCTCCCCAGGCCATGGCTGAGACACATCACCAGGGTGGTATGAGGGGAAGTTTCCATTAACAATTGTTCCCGGCTTGCTTCCACCACCACCACCACCACCATGGGGCTCTGCAGCTGGATTTCCAAAAGAGCTTAATGCTCAAGAGTTCTCATTTCAGCAACTTAAATAGAGGGGCTAAGTTCTTTCCAAAACACTTGGCAGCCATAGGCCCCCATTGAGAACAAAGCTTAAGCACATTAAACAGTCCAGCCACTTCACTGTTGTGAAAATTTGGCCGCTGTTGTGAGCATGGAGTGTTTAAATAATGCAGAGCCTGGCAAAGGCATCTGGCACTGAGAGGCCTCACCTTGCATGGTGGGTTTCCTCCTCTGCCGATCCCTCACGCACCAGAGCTCCCGAGCGGCCCTTTCTGTGGCTGTTGTGACAGCTGGGAAGCTTGCTGATGCGAGGATTAGTCGGCTGCTGGGCACATGACGTTCAGATTGCTGTGCTTATTTGACCTACCTCTGATTGTGAGGAATTTAGTGCATAAAAATAACACCCCGAACGAATTTGGCAGGAGGACGTGGAGCGAAAGTGCCGCGCACAGGCGGGGAGGGAGAGGAGCCCGGGGAGCAGCGGTGTGACACGAGGCCACGCTCCTGCAGGGACAGCAGTGCCAAGGCCAGCACAGCCCACGCTGTCGTCTTGGATTACGACAAGTTCCAGCTCCGCGGAGATGTCATGGCCACTGGCCAGCAAACTAACGAAGACAGGTTCCTGGCTTGCGCTATTGGCAAAACTTGATAAAATAAATAAAAAGATGCCGGGTGCCAGGAGTTGCCCAATGTAAAATGCTGGACAAAGCATTTCTGGTTTCTCTGCCTGGGGCTTGAGGTACCCTCGTTCAGTCTGTTGTTCTTGATGGAGCTGCTGATCATTTGCAGGAGCAGGACAGAACAGAGCCTGGCAGAGGTGTGTGTGTGCCGTGTGGGTGTAGGATATCTCGCAGGGCAGCACTCTTGGGGCTCGTGATGGTGTTTGGACACATGGTTTGTTCAGGCTTTAGTGAACAGCGTTCCCCTTGAACGAGCTTCTCCCTGGTACTGGAACATCTTGTGTTTGCTGAAGGGCCAGGTCTGTAGTTGTGAGAGCTTCCTAGAGCAGGGAAGAGGAAACATGTGCATGGAGGGAGCAAGGCAGGGCCTGTGGAGGTGCATCACTCTTTATTTTGCTCTTGCATTGCTAAGACACAATGTCTCCATTTCCCATGTTTAAAAGGAGCAATTTTGCCGTTTTTCCAGGGTGATATTGTAGAATTTCTTGAGGTCAGTGACTACAGAGGCTGTGTAATTGTGTAATATGGCATGTTATAGATAAATGGTACTATGCAAACTGGGCCTGTATCTGAAGAACTTCAGCAATATTTAAATACAGGCTCTCTCATGTGGGACAATTAGGAAGCTGGGCCTGATTTCACAATCCATTTGACTTTCAGAAACAACCCTGCAGGCTCACCAGAAATATTACAAAAATACTCAGAGCTCGTGTCTTGCTTCATTTTTATCTGTATTACAGAATGTGCACCATTTGTACGTGCACACATCTGTGCATTTGTCTGCAGTAAGGAATACCTGGCTGCTCCAGAAAGACCCCTCCCCCAGGGAGCTTTTCCTGTGTTGTCCTTTGAAGGAGGCCATGGCAGCCCACTCATCCATCCATCCATCCATCCATCCATCCATCCATCCATCCATCCATCCATCCATCCATCCATCCATCCATCCATCCATCCATCCCTCCATCAGCAATGGAGCACCCCCATGGCCTGCAGGGCTGTCAGGGAGCCCGTCCCTTGTCGGGAGGTGACACCGGGTCAGGGAGGTGGCTCCGAGCCGCACACCGCCTCACGCAGGAGGGATGCAGCTGCTGAGAAACCGCTCCGCAGGCACAGGTGTGCGGCCCGAGCCTGGCCCGGCTGTGCCGGTGATCCCGGAGAGCTATCCCGGGTTCCCGGTGATCCCAGAGAGCTATCCCGGGTTCCCGGTGATCCCGGAGCGCTGCCCCGAGAGCGCGCAGCCGTCACCCGCGGCAATGCCGCCGGCGCTTCCCGCTTGTATTAACGAGGGCAGCTGGAAACGCCGCTTTCCCAGCCCCGGGAGCGGGGAGAAGCCGCTGGCACCGCCAGCTCCCGGCCGGACTAAGGAGGGGACAGAGCCGCAGCGTTTCTGTTTCACGGCCGCGCTCCCAGCAGCGCGCCCCGAGGCAGGGGCGGCAGCGCTCCGCAGTGGCACAATGCGTGCAGCAGCATCCTTTCCTCTCGCTCCCTCTCCTGCTGCCACATCTCTATTTTGATAACTTTGATCCTCCTTTTCTCCTCTCCCCGGGCCTCACCAGCCTTTCCTGGAAGCTGATTTTATCAGCTCTAGAAGAGGAGTTATAAAAGCTCTCCCTTAGAAAGCCCTGTGCAGTGCAATTCCCCCGGTGCATTTTCCGTGCGGTTCCCATCTTATTAAAATAAAAACTACATTGTTAATGCTGGCCTTGGAATTAGAAATGGCATTTAATGTTTACTGGTTTACACCCCAAATATTGCAGATGTGGGCACAAGTAAGGAAATATTACACATCCACAGGATGTTTTTGTAGTTATCATGAAAGCCATCATATCGCTAGAGTCAAAGTGAATTAGCTAAAAGCCAAAATTATAAAAGAATATCTGCTTCAATCAGAAGTTCTCCCTCTGAAGTCTGTGAGGCTTCTACTTCTGAGGCATGTGAAAACTTCTGAAAATTCTGCCTCTGGGGATAGTTCATGTTTAGGCAGCTGACTTCAGGATCCTATTTTTGGAACCTTTGGTTGAGATTTTAAATTGGAGTTTTAGTGGGAATGGTGCCCGAATTGGTGCTGTAGGATCTTCAGGGCTTTATCTAAAATCAAAAAGAGAAAAATGGGTGGTATATCTCTCATTTTCTGGGGATACACTCCTTTTTATTAGATTTTATATACATAAAAGAGAAATGCAGCATCTATAATGTCTTCTTCATTTTTGCAGAGCATCTTTAAGGAATCATTGTAGCCTTTCATGTTGCTGGTTTCCTTCACTGTCTTTTAGAATATCCCTGGTAGGATTTCATGAAGAATAAATAGCAGTCTCCCTGGAGTGCTTCAGCACAGCTGAAAGTACACTTTCATGAGATGCTATTCGTGGCAAGTGCTGTACATTGTTAGATTGTAAGATAAACTTACCCTCAGAGGTATAACTGTGAGGGGTTACAGTGTGCTGATAGATCTGAACTAAATGACAATACTTATGATCTGTTCCTGAGGATGGCATCCTAATGAAGTGGCACAGGTTGGTGCAGTTTGTCTTCTGCCAGCAGTCCAGGGCAACTCAGTGTTGGATTCTGTGATGTTATGTGGGAATCCAAGATTAGCAGCCAGAGTTAGGAACAGATTCTGAATATAAAGACCACGAGCGTGTCTGGATCAGAATATGCACCTTGCAGAATGAACCATCTAATATTTAGCAAGCATAGATACCAAATCTGAAGGGAAAAGCTGAAAAGAATTACTGCTTGTAAAGGATCTAGAGATCTTCTAAAATCCTTTGATACAATTAACAGTTTTTTCTAACCCCACTGTATTTTCCTTGTGTTTGTGCAGGTCAGATCTTGCCAGCAAACCGGAACACACCGAGCCCCATTGATCCTGAGACTATCCAGGTTCCTGTTGGCTACGAGCCCGACCCTGCAGATCTCGCTCTGTCCAGCATCCCTGGCCAGGAGATGTTCGACCCTCGCAAGCGCAAGTTCTCCGAGGAGGAGCTGAAACCCCAGCCCATGATTAAGAAAGCTCGCAAAGTCTTCATCCCAGATGACCTGAAGGTAATTGGGAGCTGGTGACGAGGTGATTCCCACAGGGTCTCTTCTCTGACAGTCGCTCACTGAGGTGCAGGTTTGGAGCATGAATCTCTTTTGTCATGTAAGGTAAATAGTCTAAATCTGGCTCTGCTGTAGAATAAAACTGTTCAGGGTTCTGGATGAGACTGGAGGGAGGATGTCCCTTATTAGTTATGCAACAGTTGAAATTCATGAGCTCAATATTCATTTCCTTTGTATGCCAGAAACTTCCTGCTTGACCTTGGACAAGCTTGCTTTGTCCCATATTTCCCCCTTATGAAACAGCCTGATCATGTTTCCTTTTTCTTCATCCTGCTTCTATTCATGTTTCCTTTTTCTTCATCCTCTGACTATTCAGCACAGGCTGTGAATCCCTCAAGGAGCAGGGAGGACCCTGATGACAAACTGAAGTATATTGTGTGTTATTTGGAAGTTGCTGTAGTTCTGTGTTTAATAATGAATGAGAACACTATAGTAAAAACTATTTCACTAATATATATTCACTAATCCAGGTGAAAGATTCTAGACAAGTGGTAGGAAAACAGAAGAAAACAGATTTTTTCTGCTAAGAGGTGTGTTTTAATACAATATATAAAATACAATACTACATCAATATTTTAGAAGAAAGAGTCTATGCCACTCACTGCTCCTGAGATGTGAAGAGCAAAGAGCATGAAGATAGCAGGAAAACTGACCAACTGATCCAGGTTATCAAACACTCTGAATATTATTTGCAAAGTTGTTTTCCCAGTATGTGCTTTCCAAGAGGATCTCTTTTATCAGAGGCAGTCAGGGCAGAATTTCATGCTGCTGCTGCTACTGCCCCCAAGAGACACAGCCTGAGAGCCTTGTTGGAGTCACTGGGAATCCCTGGCTGCATGTGCAGGGAGCCTGGAATGCCATGTGTTTGCACCAGATTGATAGCATTAGGAAAGAAGCTATTTTTATCCCTAAGCGTGCTGTGGTGCAAGTTAAAAGCACAGAAATCCCAACTGCAGCAGTGTTCAGGTTGCTGTCATTCAGCTTTCCTTTGCAAAGGTTTTCCTGCACCTTTGTTGCTTTCCTGGGGAGTTCTACTGCCTGTGATGCCTGCTGGGTTGCAGTGCCCAAGAGAGAGGTATTAGCTGCAGGAATGGCTGGAGTTTCTCCCTTTGTCACGTCTCCCAGGCGCCTTTATTCATCAAAGCCAGCTTTTGGCAAAGGTGCTGTTGGCCAGAGGTGGAAGCCAGCAGTGCAGCACGGCACAGGAGTGGAGCAGGAGCTCAGGGTCTCTGGGATCATCCCATCGCTTGCCCTTGACTCGTTTCAGAGAGCTTGACCCCAGTGCTGCCTCTGCCCTGGCATGTGGAGCAGCCTCTGGGTCCTGGGGGAGGGTAAGCAGATTAGACCAGTCAATCGTCTCTGGGCTGCATGTGATTTGGAAATGCCAGCCTTACCTCTTTCAGGCCTGGATTAAGGGATTTGCCATAGCAATTTGTTAAAATAAAGAGGGATGAAGCCTAGGTGGCACACTAATAAATTGCTTAAAGCTGATTTTTATGGAGTGAATTGAGATGGGAAATTATAAACAAGATTTGGGTCATAGCTTTTTGCTGCGTGCTTGGTTTTTTGGAGGATTTTGCGGGGCCCCATCTACGTACAGGTGAAGAGCCATTTAGAGATAATGCTGGCTCCAGATCAGCATTCCTGCACACTCTGCTGAGCCAAACTGATAGAAAGCAGTTCAAGAGCCCTCCTCCTCCAGTTGTTTTGCTCCTGCTTTGCCCTGTGCAGCAGCAGAAGGTGCAGGGCAGCAGGATTAGGCTGGGCTGAAGGACCCAGCAGTGGGGGGTGTTTGCTCAGGGCAGCACAGGAGCAGCTGGGAAATGGAAGCATGTTATGATGAAGAAAGAGGGAGTTTGAGCTCTGTGACGTGGCCAGGCAGTTTGAGGGCTGAGTGGCTGCATCACTCGTATTCCACAGGGGCCTGAATTTCACTTTTCATGAGAGATTCTGCCTGCTTTGTATCTTCTGGGTGGTTCCAAAGTTCTAGAATTTAACTCAGTTACGAAGCAACATCAAAACTGCCATTTGGCTGAAGGCCACTTCATTGGAGGAGTGGAAAAATCAGGTAAAATTCAGTAGTTTGAGTCTTTGATACACTAGTAAGGTGATCTGGAGGCAAGTCTTCAGGAATAACACTTTGGGAATGTGTTAGCTTATGAAACCTCAGGGGGTAGTGGACCTATTTCTGTCCAGTGCTTTTCTTTTTTCCACAGTCAAAGCCTATTGCACTAATCTCTGTGGTTGGTCCCAGAGCAGCCATCATCGCTGTGCCAAGGAATCCTCTTGCAGTGACTTAGTGGTGCAGACAGGAACATTTTGGGGCTCTGTAGAGTGCTTTGAACATTAAAAAAGAGCGGAGCAGTAGATGAAATGGATGATAGAACACCGAGAGTGAACCAGGTGTTGGCTGGCAGCAGGGCCAGAGGTAACGAGTGCTGCCGCAGCCGCTGTGCAGGGTGAGTCAGGGCACGTGAAGGTGGATGTGCTAACTGGGTCAGCCTAGATGGGAGATGGATTGTTCCTCCAGAGCATCGCTTCGATTTTCCTCGCAGGAATTCCCTGCCAGCAGGATGAGGGGATTAGCGCAAACATTTTGACAGAAACACGCGCGGGCAGGGCGGATCGCGCCGTGCCAAGCTGTCAGCGCGGTCCCGCCGTGCCACGGGGGTGACACCGCAGCCCCGCTGGGCAGCTCGGCTTCTCCCAAAATCTAACACCTCCGTTTGGCCGTGTGTGTGTCTCCCGAGCAGGACGACAAGTACTGGGCGAGGCGCAGAAAGAACAACATGGCGGCGAAGCGCTCTCGGGACGCGCGGCGGCTGAAGGAGAACCAGATCGCCATTCGCGCCTCCTTCCTGGAGAAGGAGAACTCGGCGCTGCGCCAGGAGGTGGCCGACCTGAGGAAAGAGCTGGGCAAGTGCAAGAACGTCCTGGCCAAGTACGAAGCTCGGCACGGCCCCCTGTAAATCCGAGGCAGGGGGAAGTGGGGTGTTTTGTTTTTTATTTTTTCTTTTTTTTCTTTTCTTTTTTTTTCTTTTTTTTTTTTCTCTTTGTTGCGGGTTGGCATTTGACTAGATGGACAATGTGTTTCCTGTTTGATAGCACCACACCCAAACCAACCTTTCTGTCTTCAGCACTTTACCAGAAGCAGAAACAAAACTGACTTAACGTTGGTTTTAATGTTGTTTTTTCTTTTTTTTCTTTCTTTTTTTCTTTTTTTTTTTCGTGTACGTGTCCCTGCGTGTGTTGTGCACACGTGTGTGCCCAGGTCTGTGTCTGTGGGTGTGCATGTGCGTGGGTGTGCATCTCAGCACTTCCCATTTTTATCAGCCCACTTCAAAGGGTGCCCCATTTTTACCTGGACTGTTGAGAACCGCCATAGTAAGCTTTTTTTTTGGTTTGTTTTTTTTTTCTTTCTTTTTTTTTTTT
>VXBU01011467.1:1185953-1210006 GCA_013400315.1 Bombycilla garrulus | reverse complement strand
TTATATGAAGATTCATCTAAAAATTTTCATCAGTGACAGGTAAAGATCTGAGTATAAATATATATAATTGAACTCTATATATAATATAACTATATATATAAAAAGATACATATACTGTGCACCAAAAATGGGTTTTAATACCCCAGAACACTCCTGTGGCTCTCATGCTCTGCCCTCTGCACACACACGAGTCTCTGTTATCACAGAGGTTTTCATGTACACACTTAAACAAAAGGGATTCATTTTTACCCAAAGACACATGTATAAAACAATGTGGTTTAAAGGTTAAAAATACATATTTTCATATTGTTTTTAAAGGCTAGATTGAAGTAGATTTTATTGTTATGAAGATTAATAAACGTTATATGGGACACAACATGCTTTTCTTCTAATATACACCTTCACTCTGTCTAGGCGCTTGTCACATTTATTTTTACATGCATACAACTAGAGACATTAAATAATTATATTTCACATTGCCACCCCACCAGCATTTTCTTCATTAATATGGATTTAGAGCTTTTTGTATCCACATTGTATTGCTACAAAGATTATATTTGCTATGTATGTTATTTATTATTTACAAAGTGTATTTGTTATAATGCAGAAACACACGAGACCTCCTTGACTGCCTGTGTCTGCTCTTAGCAGCCCTTTTATTATTACGTTTTTACATAACATATGTAAAATGCTTTTGGAGATGTTTTATTTTTTAATTTGCTTTACATGACGGAATTTCCACACATGATGAGGTATTTATTAGCACATGCTTACATATTCAGAGAAAATTTAAGAAGTATTATTAATGTAGCATAATTAGTAGCATAAATACACTTTAATATGTAAGCATTTAAAAGAAACCATCTCTTCTCCACCCCAAGAACATCTTTATGAGGAGCCAAGAGCATATTCTGAATATATATATATATCTCCAAATATATATATGGGGAGATATAGATACATATGGAGTATATAGCATATAGTTTCCCAGAGCTTTTGCCACTTTGGGGTCCTGTGGCTTTTGTTTTAACCCGCTTGCGTTGACTGCAGGATAAATTTGGTGGATTTATCATTTCTGGGGTCATTCATGAATGAAAGGATCCCAGAAAAATCCATCATTTAAAAATAAATGTCTGGTCCTGAGGTGCTCCCTTGACCGGGCACATCTGACACTGCCTTAGGGCTGGATTTGTTTTTTTCTTTTTTAACTTCTGCCCAAGTCTCTGCTTTGGGGAAACCTGTGAGAATTTAAGAATCTTTGAGATGCCTTAAATCCCCTATCACCCTTGCCCAGCTGCTTTTAAAAAAAAAAAAACAAAAAACCCCAGAGCAAATAAAGACACAGCCGTAGCCACGGCAAGCCTGGACGATGAAAAACGAATCCTTGATATCGCGTTTAAGAGGAATAAATAGGATTTGTCGCTGTGGCTGTCACCGGTGCGTTTCCGCAAAGTATTGGGCTATTTTTTTTAGCATGTAATCGCTCCCGAAATGAAATGCAGGTGGGGAAGCGGGAGAGATCCATGCGGGAATGCTGAGAGCCCTTCCGAGCCGACAGCAGAGGTCACGCAAGAGCCGCGAGCGGCTCCGAGCGCCGGATCTGCTCCCAAACCCCGCCGGCTTTTCCTCTTCCACATCCCTCCATCATCCCCCTCGCTGCTGAGAGGATCCGTCACCGCTGCTCAGGGGACAGGCGCAGTGGAAATGAGACAAAGGGGTTCGAATTTAACCAGTTTTATAGTTAATTTAGAAATGGATATTTTCTTTTAAAAGGTAAGCTTAGTAAATATTGTGTTCTATATCTGTGGCCTTCACTATGCTCGCATCTGACATTTCTATAATAAGAAAGATAAATATAGTCTAAACATACAGAGTAAGAGGAGCAAAAAATACAAAAAAACTAAGATAAAAAGAGGCCCTATGTCTCCCAAACTAAACAATTACCAAAAGACCAAAAGCAACAACAACACATGCCCAAAAAGAATATAAAACTTGCAACCATGCAAAACAAAAATAAACAAAACTAAAAAATAAATACATATAAAGATGCTACAAAACTTAATATGGAACATTTTAGGACATTTAAAAAAAACCACAGTCAAACAAAATTTCAAATATACCTTTAAAAACTATTATTGCATACCCCCAACACTAAAATAAACCATACTTACTTTGTAACTTTTACAAGTTATACAGTTCTTCCACGTGTCATCACCTCACGAATGCCACTGCTCTGCCCGAGCCCCCTGGGAGACACGGGGAAGTGCCCGAGGTGCTCCAGCTGTGTCAAACACACTTGGGTTTAAAAGGATGATGCTCACAGAACCAATTTTAATTGAGGTGTGAGAATTAGCCCCACCTGCAGACAGCACCAGCAGCCAGGGTTCACATGGGATGGATGAAACCAGTCAGAGGTAATTTATTGTAACCGGGACTTTGGCCCAGCAGGCTGATTCCTTTAACCTGTATTTATTTCTCCTGGTATTATTAAAACAGAAAACGCCCACCCTTGTGAACAGACTCACCAGTTCTTACAGCAATGGGGTGTCTCCCACAGCACAGGCATTCCCCACTCTCCCACTGGCAGGCTGCTGTTGAACGTGCCCACAGGACATTGAAAACCACGCTTGAAAAACAAAAGGTGGAGTCAGGGTGCCCACATGAAGGTCAGCAAAAGCCTTGCATGTTCTCAGTTTTCTAAATCAAGATGAGGCTGGCCAAGCAGCGTGTGAAAGGCAATATCCTTTTGATAGGAAGGCTCGTCCCAGACCTCTGGTGATGGTAAAGGAGCTGGGAACAGGGCAGTGGAAAGGACCCTTGGATCTCCTGACATGGGGCAGGGGTTGTGCTCGTGTCTCCATGTGAGATGTTTTCCTTTGCAAGGTGTGCAGCCATTTCATGTGCCATCCTGTTCGGCAAAGGCCCTGTAGATGTCTCAGCCCTAAGATGGACAGAGCCAATGAATGATGGTACCCAGACTGATCCATGTGCTCATTGTTCATGTCACAGACAGACGTTGGTGGTTTTGAAGCGCTGTTACTGGGTTACTCCCCCTCTGCCTTGCTCACTCTTATTACATCTGAAAATGTCCCAGGATCTGCTCAGGTTTTTCTAATCTCGTAGACAACCTCTGCTTCAGGGTGTGGTTTAAATGTTTAGCAGTACATGGCATAACTGGCTTTGGTGTGATTTGATTGATTAAACAAAGAAAGGGGAGATGTGGGAGATAAGAAATCCTGTGCACTTCTGTTCACTCCTGCTCACCAGAAACACTCTGGGAAAGGCTCAGCTAGCAGCCAGGCAAACAATGGGTCAGGTAAGGAGAGAACAAATGGTGTGACTGGATGTGGACAGCTCCTGTGAGGTGCAGGGACTGGCTGGGGAGCCACGAGGGCACTGCGTGATCGAAAGGGTGTTTGGGTAAAGGGTGAGCACAGCAGAGGCAGGCAGTCAGTGCAGGCTTGGTTTCCTGAAGTTTAGAGCATAAAAATCTTGGGTTTTTTGCAATGAAGGGTTTCCCTCAGAGCAAACAAGAAGGAGGCCGTGTGTCTTTGTTCCTCATTGCTACAAAGAAGGAAAAGCTGCCTTCCTGGGATGCTGTGTGTGCTGGTTTTGGGGTAGAGTTCGTTTTGTCCCCTGATGCTCCTCTCCTGAAGCGTGGGATTACAGCTCCTGCTTCCACCCCTCCCTTCTTCTGCACTGCCACTAATTTCTCGTGTCCCTGTGTCACAACAGCAGCTGGGAAAAGTGTCTGGAGCCAGGAACACCCTGCTGGCTCTGTCAAACAAGGTGGCAGGGAAGCAAGATTGAAGGGACTGAGTTTGTTTAAATCTAAACGAGAAGAAAGCAAGGGAAGAAGTGAGACTCCAGCTGTAGAAAACCTGCCTGGAAGGGCTCTTCTCTGAGCTGCTGTAGACAGGACAAGGAGTAACAGGCTTAAAATACAGAAAGAAAACCAGCTTGGGCAGCCAGAAAAAAAAAAATAAAAATCAGGAGGGCAGCGGGTGAAACATTGAAATAAACTGCCTGGGAGGATTGTGAAATCCCCATTATTAGAGGCTTTTTAGAACAAGCCTGTCAGGACTGACAGGCAGAGTCCATCCTGCTTGCAGGCAGAGGAGGGGCTAAAAATATCTCACAGTCCCTTCAATCTTTATTTTCAGTGTTTTAACAGAAGGCTGATTAAGCTGCTCAGCACCACCATCAGCTTCAAGACAAAAGCCATTTCCATTCAAACATATTCATATATTAAGACACAAAAAAAAAAAAAAATTAAAATCCATATTCCCCTCCTGGACCAATCCTGAGCTTCCTGTTGGGTTTTGATTAGAGAAGACAGCCGAGTTCCCACAGCAACAGTGTTCAATCCTCCAGCATTTAAGGTGCTACTGAATCCTTGCTGGTTGAAGCTGAAAGCACCACAGGTTCCCCATACTCAGTAGGTGTTGTGGGTTGGGTTTCAGTGTTTCAACATCCAGAATAACTCCTGCTCACCCTCCAAACATCCTGTGGGCTGCTCTGAGTGTCCTGTTGGAGAATGGCTCAGGTGCTGGCTGGCTGTGTCACAGGAGCCACATGCCACAGCCGGTCACACCTCTGGGCCTCTCCTGGAAGCCACCACCCGAGGTGAGGAGCTGCCTGCTGGAGCTAAAGCCACTCCTTCAGTCAGGCTCTGCCAACAGCTTTCCACCTCTGAAAATTTAAGGGAGATTTACAAAGGCACCTAAAGGATTTGGGCACTGAAATCCATGCCAGCAGGGCTGGGGCTGCTAAGCAACAGAGACATCTGAACAGATCCCTCTGCGAGCGCACAAGCTTCATTAGCCAATGATGTAACTTATGTTATAAAACTGGCCTCTCTGCCAGCCTTTTGCAACAGGATTTTGTTTTCCCAGCTTATCCTTAGGAGCAAGCACCCTGGTTTTGCCAAGGGAACAAGCACTGCCACCCTCCCTGCTCACCGGGCACAGGAGGAGGATGCCTGAGGTGGAAACAACCCAGAGACCGACACCCAGCTCAGTGCCAAAACACCGCCCACCAAACACGACCCAAACAGCAATCTGAAAACTCTTTTATCAAGAGCCCCCTGCTTTCCCTGGGGCTTGGACCCGTGAGTGGAAGTTCTCTGTGTGTTCAGCTGGCACCTGGATGGCTGCTCCCTGCTGAATTCTCCAGGCAGGCAGCAAAGCTCACACCAGCCCTGGGGAGCTCAGCCCCAGGGACAGCGTCACCACAGCCCTGCTGCTTGTGCCACCCGGGCAGTGCTGGGAATGCCAAGTCAAAGGCACCCCAACACTTCCAACAGCCACTAGAGAACATCTCAGGGGTTTTCTGTCCATTCCCTTCCCTCTGACAGTGGCTGTGAATTTATTTAAGGAATGCAGACTGGAGCACTCCCAAGCAGCAGGATGGAGCAGCAGCCTCTGGCTGTTGGAGCACTAGAGGTCCACGGCAGGGGAAGGGAGGGCAGAGAGCACCCACACGCTCTGCTGGGCCATCCTGATCACTCTTTTGTCAACTATTTTTAGCTTTAACCTCATGGCACCTATTGATGGGTGAAAGCAATCAGCAGCAGAGCCCGACATCCTGCGCTCTTTAAAAATAGCAAAGCGTGGAGAAAAGATTTAGTCAAGCACATGATGTGACCATGACAGCCTTGGCCTTCAGAGACATCTCGTGGCTACACACACCAGACCCAAGTAGAGAATTGTGTAGAGGTTCTGAGCAGGGGGGGCATTTAAGCAAAAAAACAAAACAAAACAAAACAAAAAAAAAAAAAAAAAAAAAAAAAGGGGAAANTCTTCTCTTTAATTTGCTCCTTCCAGCCCCAACAATGTGCATTTTTATAGAATATCCTGAGTTGGAAAGGAGCAACAAGGCCACTCAAGCCTCCTTGGAAAGGACTTCCTTACCTACCCAGAACTGGGAAATGGCAACACAATTTCTTACCATAATCACAAATAATTAAGAGGAATGTGGATAAGACAGGATTGCAACAACAGCCTGCTTTTAGACCTCTTTTTGTTAACAGGAAAGAAAAATTAATATTGTCTTTGTGCATTCCTCGCTGCTTAATTTAAGCCAATACAATTCAAATGAGCACTCAAGATCAATCCTTAAATGAAGCCCTTCATTTAATAGAACGGTTTTTTGATGCACAGGATATTGTGTTATAAAAACATGACCTGAGAATATATCCAGTATTCAAAGTACCTGCTGCATCCCAGACATCTTCTGGAAAGGTCCATCTGAAGTGTTTGCTATCGCTGCTTCACTCAGCCTACTTGTGGCACTTCTAAAACCTAGAGGCACAGAAAATACAGAAGCAAGTGCTTTTAAAAACATTTGCCTTGGGAAGAAAAAGAAATCCCATCTCCGTATTGCAGCAAGCATTACTGGAAAAAGCACTATTCTAGCTCCTGAGAGGAATCAGCCCCGAGAGCTGCAATTAGATGGAGGAAAAAAAAAGAAAAGACTAATTGATATGCTTGCTTTTCAGACAGAAACACATTTTTAGTTCAGCTTGTCTATATTTCATGCAATGATACTCCTCCAGGGACAGAAGCAAAATTATGTTTTTCAATGTTCTCAGCTGAAAAAAAATCCCCATATAAAATGGTATAAGAAAATTGACCTAGAACAGCAAAAGGGAAAAGCAAGTTCTAACTACTGAGAAAAATTTAGACAGAAATATATTTTTTCCATACTAAAAACTGAATAATTGGATTGCAGTCTTTCCTACTGTTTTTAAAGCAATGGCTGAGCAGGCATGAGGGTCCTAAGCTTCAGCTCAGGATCCCTTTTGTCAGGAGTGACAAAAGTGTGAGTCCCTGACTGCCCTGACCAAATGATGGAGGGGAAAAAGAAAAAACAACCACCAAGAATACAAGAGTTTCCAAATTGCACCAAATGTTTATTGTTAGTCTAGTACATTCAGTATCATATTGACTAGAATACAGTAATTCAAAATATTTTTGGCGAATTCAAATTTTTTAAAAACCATTTCAAACACTCCAAAAAGCAAATGCCATGAAAAATTAACTTAAAATTAAAACAAACATATTCAAGCAATACTTTAACTTCTGACTACAGAAAACCTTTACATGTATTTTAGTGGTTTTAGCAGTACTGCATTTCAACAAAATATATGGACTCACAAAAAGTGGAAAATATTAAAATAGACACAATGTTAAAAAACTGAGGCATCCAGATGTGCAAGACTGTTGTAGCAGAATCACCTGCCCAGCTGTTCCCTTTGCTCTCCTTTGGGGCAGTTCATGAGTTTGCTGTGGTGCTGCCACTTCTCTGATCACCTGCTACCACCACACAGCAATTCTTCAATGTCTTGACTTTTAAGTTTGTCCCTCTGGTAAATTCCCTATAGAAAAGTAAATATTCTAAAACTTGTGACCCTCTGGCAAATCTGAGTGAAACGGGACCTTTAAAACATCCCTATCTTGCTATTTATTGTTTGCAGACAGGCAATATCCAGAACAAAATCTGAAAAAGGCAACACATTTCGGTTCTGTTTTTAAATACTGACATGAAAAACTGAGTAAATTAGAAAAAGGATAAAGTCAATCTTAATATAAGACATTCATTACATAGTGGGACAGGATACAATTGCTGGACAAACAGGATTACAATGACTCTTCTACACTGGTCATTAGAGCACAGGTTCTACAATCATGACTTGTTACCACAGCTGGATTTCCTGTGCAGACAGAACAAACACCAGCTGGACTCTGTGAAGTCCCAGGATGACAAGTGACACCCCAGCCAGTTCTCCAAGCTCTGCTCCCTGCCAGGCTGTGCTTGTGAACCACGCTGACCCCCAGGTGCTCAGCAATGCTCTGCTGCTGCTCCCACCCGGGTTTCCCAGCAGAGCCACCCCACCAGGAGCCAGTGGGAGCAGACAATTTAAGTGCCTTTGGAAATCCAGGTGTGTGCAGGGGCTGGGAAATGAGTGACCCTGGCTTGGATGGGGGACATTCCCCACAGGAGCCCCCACCCTGGGCACACGGGCACAGCTGGGAACCTGCAGGAGAAAATCACCTCAGCTGCTCCTTTCACAGCTCCTCATCACAAGTAAAGCCAGCTTAAGGTCTGCTTCAGTGGTACTGCAACGGGCAGAATGCTGCCATGTTAGAGCTCAGCAGAATCACATTTAGGTTTTAGTTTGTAAAAGTGGTTATTACAGTTACAGCTGCAACACAACCTTCAGAAGAGGTAAAATGTTGGCTCCTCAGGACAGGGTGTGGAATGTAACCATTTCTTTTTGCAAACACGAGGAACTGCATAGATGACGGTTGTGTGTCTTCAGTTCAATAAATGTACTTTTAAAGTTTACAAAAAAACACAAGAAAGTTTTTATAAAAGTCACATTATACCAAGATAATGGGTGGTGAAAGTAGCTTAGTTGTCTCTGGTTCATGTTTAAGAAATGACTCGTGGAAAGGTGACAGAAACCAATTTCAGGTCAAGAGCATTACGTTTTCACTATTGCACTGACTTCACCATTTGAATCACTAATTTAGAAAAATTCACGTAGTTAAAAATTGTAAAATTAAACTAGCATACAAAATTTGTTTGTAAACATCAGGTAGCCAGTTCTGCTAACGTGGAATGGACTCTTGGTTACTGCAGTGCAGTATCCTGGTTACTTACAGCACTTGCCATGTGATGGGCAATGGCAGGACACAAACATCAGTTCACAGTAATTGTGTTCACAGAACTACCAAAGTCAGTGCAGTTTTGCTGTGCAATTTTTCCAATTCCCCCAAATTCTTTAAGTCAAATAATACTGTTACAGAGGCCAAGTGCAGATTACTTTTCTGTATTTATCTATATAGCTGTAGATACAGAGATCTCCATCTCACAGGTGACGGATGATGTCTGCAGGACTCCTGTAAAGGTATTTCCAGATGGCATAGTAATGGACAGCAGCTGCTGTGGCCACAAAGACGTGCCAGATGGCGTGGGCAAAGGGGATCACTCCATCACTCTTGAAGAACACCACGCCCAGGCAATAGATCAAACCTCCCCAGGCCACCTCCTGCAGTCCCTCGGTGTTGCTCTGCCAGGGAACAAGGACAGGTCAAAGGCAAAGTGTATTTATGGACAAAATACAAAGTGCTTTTCTCCCCCAGGCAAAGGGAGCTGGCTGTGACAGCTCAGAAAATGTTGGGTGGGACAGATGGACAAGTGAGAAATGCAGCGTATTTATATTACACTTTGTGAAATGCACAATAATGTGTTTATACACTGTGTTCCCATAGCACTAGAGAAGTTATACTGGGACAACTCAAGAACTAAAACAAGATTGATGGTTTGCTTCATCAGCAGAGCAGACAATCATGGAGACAAAGAAAACCACATTACTCTGTGGAAATGTGACTTTAATGCAGCTCCTCCCAGCAAGACTTTGAGACAGCCAGTTAAGGCATTAACCTGAAAATGTGTCAGGTTATATTAGCAGCAGAGACGGTTAATCAACATTATTTAAAATGTGTAACTGTAAATAAGTTTGGACTAGGATGCTATTCAGATGCACCATGAAACCCAGGCTCTCTTTACCTGCACATGCAGCCCAGATTGAACAAAACAAGGCAGCATTTCACTGAAATGTGAACTTTTATAAACCCAAACTATAACTGGTTTTATTTGATTGCTCTGCAGAGAACATTTACAAGTACAGTGTACTAAAATGAACATATCTGCAGAGCAAAGAGCTGCACTGGAATTTAAGCTGGTTATAAAAGGCAAGTTGTGTTTGCTTGCACTGTTAATAGTAACATTCCTTACCATGGATGTCACTACCAGAGCAGGAGAAAATCCCATCGCTAAATAGAAAAAGAGTTCCACAATCTTATACCTAAAAAGGAACAATTTGAGTCATTTAAGGAGGTGTACAAAAAGATAAACGTTTCCTTCAAGAGCAAAAAAGAGTATTTTAAATAATGTGTTGGTATGGGGTCATTACTCTATTCAAAAAACTTTTAATGCAAATAGATAAGCAGTGTTTTATGAAAAAATTAAAACTAGTGTTTATCTCTGCATTGTAGAGTTGCAGGCAATACCTTCCCTAAATACTGCCTGGATGCCTTCACTTGCAGTACCAGTGAGAATAAAGCACTGAGACAACTTAAATTTTCTTATTTGATGAGAACCCTGGTAGCTCATCTCCAAACAAAAAAAGTTTGGTCTTGTTCTCTGAGGATAATTTTCAGTTTAAAGCTAAATGCAAAGAATAAATCTTACTTTTCATGGTAGAGAAATACATAAATGGTTCCTCCAGCAGCCATCAGCCAGATAAACCATCTCATGTGAGATGCCAGAGGCCCCAGCTCACGGAGATTTAACCTGGAGGCACAAAGATTCCAAGAGACAAAAGTGATGAGTGAACAGACAGCACAGACACAGAGCAGAAGAGATTAATAAAAACAAATAAATACTCAAAGCTTTCACTACAGAATGATGGGGGAACAAACACTAGACATTCTATCCACAGCAAGGCAGAAGGTGTTTGCATTGATGGGTGGAAGCATAAACTGAGGTATGAAGAATATATAAACTACTTGCTGATGTCTTCTAGCATCACTTTCTGGTCAGCAAGGGCCAGGTGATGACATTTCAATGTCTGTCACAACACAGAATGTGGTCAATTGCATCCAAGAAGGCATCTACAGATTTTGGAGAGCTGCAGTGACAAACTGTTTACTTTGGAAAAGCTTTGACCCTGCATCTGTGGTCCCCATTTCTTACCATGGTGCGTAGGAAGCTGCAATGAAGACATAAATCATCATTCTGTCACACATGTGAAAGCAATGCTCCATTGTCCTAGGGACAGAGACAGAACAGGTCACCATGACACGTTTTGGAAAGGTTTTTGCATCATCTCATTTTCCTGACATGCTTTGGAATTACCTTAAGGAAAATACCATCACCTCCATGCCTCTTAAAACCACATGGAGGAACTGAGACATGAGAGCTGAGCACTTCTCCAGTCCTCTCCCCTTCTCCACCCCACCTTGCATCCCTGTCACATCAACTCTGCCTAGTCCAGATACTGTTACTATTTAGTGACTACTGACTAAATCCAATTTAGGGCCCAGAATTATTTAGAAGTCTTACAAGGGGTAAATAAAATAAAATAAAAATAATAAATGACATGTCAGTTTTGCTATTGCTGCCTTGGTCCCAAGGAGGTTTCCTGCTTGTTAGCACTGGCAGAAGTTGAGTTCCTCAAAGCTCTAGAGCGTGCCATAGTCCCAGACAGTGTCTCTGTGTGTGCAATGGGATGTTATCCACCAACCACATACACGATGTTTTTCCCATTCTGCTTCTGAATTAAGAGCCATTAGGGCTTATGAAAACACATTTTCTTTGTGACAAGGCAGCAGACATCCAAGTTCATTGGTACATGAGCTTGGCTCACTGTTTCTTCCAGAAAAATCAGTAAGTTTCTTTTTTATCACGACACAGTAGAAAGCACCACTCCAACCTCCTGTAAAATTTTGACTGAGAAACGCGAATGTGAAACATCAGGAGAGAGTGAAACATTGTGTCCTGCTACCTTAGGTGGCTCTTTTTCCAGGAAACGATGTGGAACACGGTGGAGACGATGAAGAGGGCGCAGAGCCCCACCCCGTACATCCACGCCGTGATCTTCTCCCAGCGGTCGTCGGAGAGGCGGTGCAGGAGGGCACTGCCCACGATGGCAGGAACAATGAGGAACTGGCAAACAAAACAAACAAAAGGCCATTGTCGGGTCCCTGCCCTGGTGCCACCCACAGAGCGGCACCAGCCCGCAGCGATCAGCCCCAGCCAGACAGAGTTCTGTCACTGAGGGTTAACACATCGGCACCAGAAATTCAACAATATCTCAGGCACACGTTAAATCTGGTTTTGCCAAATTTCTCCCCCCATGGTAGCAGGGAAGGTTACCGACTCCTCTAGCCGTGACAGCAAATTCTTTTGTCTAATTTTGTAAGTATTAGCAGTGGTTTATTTTCACACTCATGTCTCTTACTCTAGGCTTGAATTTAAGCCACCTCTTGAGTGCAGACACAGAGCACAAGACCAAAATAAACTTCAATCCCAAATGAAAAAAACAAAGCATTTAGCAAAGTGCAGTTTCAAGAATTAAGCAGCAGTTTTGCAGAACTTGGGTTTAAAGCTATCATAAATAAATTAGCTGCACACTCCTCTCATGAATAGATTTTTAATGCACAAAGATATTCTTCTAATGCAGCATATCCAACTTTGTTTCCCTTCCCACCTCCCTCCCAAGCATCTTAAATTCACTTCTTCCTAAACAGGCCCTGTTCAAACATCATGATAAAATTACCACACTTGCATAAAGCATCCAAGAAGTGGCTGCAGGCTTCCCATACATTTAACTACACTCCCTTCCAGAATAAAACATATTATGTACCTCTATCTCCTTCAGGAAAGCGCAAAAATAAAAAAAGTGTGGGGAGGAGAAAACAACCCAAAAAACCCCTAAAAACCACCTATGACCAACAAGTATTTAAAGAGAGCTTACTGACTCAGACATTTCTACCCATCTCCTTCCACTATCAAGTCAGCCTTCTAAGTGACCAACACTGCACAAATTCCCTTCCAGGCCCTACAGCCCATCTTAAGATGCTAATTTGTTCCCTTGAATTGCAAATAAGCTTCTTAAGTTAAATTCCTGGTAATTTAACCCAAGTCTCATATGTTAAACAATAAAGCCAGGAACAAGCAATGTTTAAACAAATCTGGCCACTTTGCATTACAGGTTTGATAGCTCGGGAGTGCAAAGTTCCAGTCTAGCCTGACCTGTCTGTCCTTTATCTAATTCCAGAGGAAATCGAGGTTCTGCTCAGTGCAGAGCAAACTGAATGGATCTGAGATGCAGCTGGTTGAGCCAGAGAATAACAACAAAAAAACAAGTGGCTTTTCCTTCTGGCTTTGAAGTATATCAGCCATAGGTTCGTTACTATTAAATTCCTTATGTTTTGCTAAAACATTTACTGTATTTGTGCCAAAAGCTGTAGAGCCATGGAAATGAAAAGCATGGCATTAAAACATTCACAGCATTGGGACTAGAGGTGAAAACACTTCCAGAGCTTTGCAGTGAACCTGTGGAAGTTGGCTTGGTGCACTTTAAGGCCAGAAATAGTCTGCCAGCCTGGCTTCTCATTTATCACCAAGCCTAAGTTTCCATGCACACACCCTGGACAGCCCCCAAACTCGGGGAAGGTTGAAATGTGTCACTCCTCAGGAGATCAGTCACTCTGCTTTCCACACATGACACGCAGTGTGAATGAAGTGTGGCTGAAGCCCCTGGGACAGCCAGGAACTGATGAGATGTGACAGCTGTTTCATTTAGGTTTTACAGGGGACAGGAAGACAGCCCCAGGAATGGTGGTGTAGCCATGGCTCTAAGCTTTACAGTCCCACTCTATCTGCATTCCTGCCCAATTTTTGGTGCAAATTTCAGTTTTGACTAAACTTGACAGAGAACTAAAAGGTTTCAGAGAGATTAAGTACCCACAAATACCAGGTAAAATAGCAAATTCCTACTAATTCCCTGTACCAGCCTAGGCATGAGCTGCTCAGGGACTCTGACCACTTCAGAGCAAAAGAGCCCTCTTTGGGCTTCAGATTTAGATATTAAACAGAACAATCTGTCTTTCTTACATTGAGACCCCAGCTTTTTACAAATCTCCTCAAATAAATATTTCACAAGCTAAGCTGTGACATGGGATGTTCAAAAGGGCCAAAACAAAGTTCAGTGTCAATCACTTTTCCCAGTAATCATTGTGTATAAAGTGATATGGTTAAAATAAAGAAGTAATTCTCTTATCAACTCTTTCCTTGCACCTTCAGAATCAAGAGTACAGCACATGAATGAAAACCTTAATCCCTCTTTTGCCTGGTCCTGCTTTAAAGAACAATTCTACCTCTCACAGGGAACAGCACTGTATTCCATGAGAAGGACTCATAGTTTTTTCTAAGTGTTCTTTTTGGAACCATTTTCCCCTCTGTGTCTGATAGGCACCATGGGAACAGTCATACAAAACAAGAGATGTTTTATTACTCTTTTTTTGGGCCAAAAATAGCTAGATTAGGTACAAAATCCAGAAATGATACCCTGCTGTTCCAGCCAACTGGATGAAGGTTCTTTAGATGGCAATGCCATAACAGGTAACACATGGTACAATGGGCTTTAACCATCTTACAAAAAAATACAGAACATTAGTTCATAAAAAAGGCAGATTTTCCCATGTTCATTAGAAAAAAAATCTTCACAAGAATTGCATTTTAATCTCCAGTTTTCAGAATGGAAAAGCCATCAACCAGTCCTTTAAAAGGAGGAGAAATTAACAAAAAAACAGTCAGAGAATCAGAACTAACAGAATGAGTAGAATTGTGCTGTGTCATTTTACAGCATGACAAAGCATTTCTTATTTGCCAATATTCCTTGAAAAAAAACCCTCCAGCTACAAGTCACAAAATCTTAGCTTATTTCATCACGGAGTGCAAGTCTTCCAAGTGAATATCATCAAACCCAGTAATTTAATGTACTGTGAGCAAACCCAGAACTGTGATGTGCAAATTTACTAATTTTAGCACCTTGATTAATCCTGGCTGCATCGGAAGAGGAGCTGGAAGGGAGAAGTACAGAACAAGAGAGAAGGCAACAGTTTCCTAAGCTTTCTAGAGAAATGCCAGAAGAAAACGAGAGAATGAAGTTAAAAGCTCTTTGCAATAAGGAGGAAGGATAAAGGATTAAAATATGTTTATTTACATCTACAGGTGGTAATCTTTCAGAACACATTTCAGCACAAGCTCTGTGTGGTGTATTTTGGGAAACCAACTACCACAAACTCTGCTGTCACAAGGAGGAAAAAGCCTTAGGGCACAGGAAAGAGGCTGACACAATAAGCTCTAAACCTGCTCAGGGTCACTTCAGGGAAATCACTCTCTGGTTACCAATTTACAGCAAAATATCCAGGACCTTCCACCTGCCTGGGGTTTTTTAGGATGGGTTTACACTGGTCAGCATTCTATCTGCATTCTGTCCATACTTCTGCAGACAATCTCTGCCACAGAGAGCTTTAAAAACCTCTTGGAAGTTTTACTTTTGTATCTAACACTCCTGGAAAATGAAGTTATTTTCCTTGCAGGCAGCAGCAATGCCCTTTGATGCAGGAGGCACTGCAGCAGTGTGCTGTCACTGCTGCACTCTCACGAGCCTCTCAAGGGCACAAAGATGCCCCACGCACTTCCTTGTGGGAAAGGAAGGCAACAGAAAGAGCAGGAAAGCTGCCACAGCCCTGCCCCAAAAATATGTGACACTTAGAGGGAGCCACGAAGGGCTGTGCCCATCTACAGCTGCCTGCTCCAAGAGTGCACTCCTGTTACCATCCCTCCCAATTTTTCAATTTTCCCCTAATTTTAGGAGGCCAGTAACATGGAGTGGGAGGCCCACAAGCAACTTGGGCTGTGCAACACACAGAGCAGAGAAACTGCTTATACCAGTCAGTGGGAGTGGAGACATTTTCATCAGAAGAGCCCTTCTGAAATTTTGATGCTCAAATGGCCTTCTAAATGCTCCAAGTCTCATTTTTAAAATATTTATACTTCTGTTTTTCCATGCACTGCCCTAATCCAACCTGGAATACAGACTATAATGAATTTTAAGAACAGTTACTCCTTTTAAGGCAGCTGGAAGAAACATTTAAAGTGGTATAAAGCAAGCCATGTCTAAATTCAGAGGTTTTAACACAACAGAGTCTCCATTTTGTCTGATAAACCTTACATGCACCAGAAAGCTTCATGATGGAAAAGCCATCTCTCTCCTCCAATTCTCACAAGCCCTGCTTTTCTCATGCACTGTTTCCCCCCCGTTCCTCTGAACACAAACCAGTTTTCTCTGTTTTCAACTACTTTGCTGCCATTTCTTTCTCCCCGTGTCTGAAGGCAAATCAGTGCTTCATTTAAAGCTAAAAAAACAAAGACATTTAAAATAGCCTTACAAGTAAAAAATTTGGAGATACCTTACAATGCCACACAAATCTAGCTTTTAAGTATTGTACCAGAAAGTTGTACCTCAGATTCTATACCCTCCTTTATCCTTCATTTTTGTTGCTTGTTTGGTTTTTTTTATTAAGTACCTGCCATAAACTGATTCCTGTGTATTTTCAAGTCCAAAACCAGATGAGATATCTATTGAGAAGTACAGCCCCACTCATAAAGTAAAAACTTGACTGCTTCCTGAATTATGAATAAAAGTTTGGAATAAAAATATATTGGAGAACCATTGCTGAATTCTGTTTTGTAGAATCATCAATGTCTAATTGAAAACTCACATATAATCTAGCAGCAAAGACTCAGCCATTTGACCACCTAACATTTAGCAAGCCTGCAACACAAATGAGATTAAAACATCCTCCCAGCTTCTTCTGCGCTTCCCCAGCTTAGACTCCCATTTCAATACTTTAAATACTGATCAAAAGTTATTGCATTTTTATTTTAGCAGCTCATGGTAGGTTTAGCAGGTAGCTGGACTGCTAAAAAAAGTAATCAGACAGCTCCACCACAAACTGCAGCCTGCCAGAAAACACTGATCCACCTTGGCTGTCACCTCCTGCTAACAGGCAGGAGTAAAACATGCCTGCTTTTCAACTGGGTGAAAGCTGAAATCGCTAAGGAGCACAGCAACATCTGCCAGATATTTTGAAATCTTAACTTTTTGGCCAGAGCAAACAAGATTTGCACAAGGATTATGAGATAAACTACATATTTGTGCTAACTAACAGAATGTTGCTTCATTCCCTAGGCAAATAAGCATATATTTACATAATGCTGTACCTGAGACCCTTGGCTTAAGAACACAGAGGCTTCAGTCAACTCTGTTATGTCTATATGCAAAACCAAGGTGGTTCTGTTTTTACCAGCACCACGGAGCTGTACGTTGGTTATTTATGAAATACACACAGGGGATCCTTAAGAACAGAGCTCCTTCTGGAACTGAAGAGTCCCAGGCACTGCTTTCAGCTTTCATATCTGCTGCCCACTCAGACACACTGGAGATAAGAGACTGAGGACAAAGTCAAACATACTTCAGAGGTTTGGAGTTGAGGGATTGAGACAAGCTGCTTTTACAAAAGGGCAAATGCTATCTTAAAAGGCAAACAAACACATTTTTAAGTCCTTTTCCAAGTGCCAGACAGCAAATTAAACTTCCTAATTACTAGAAGAAAGAAAAAAAAAATCAAAGGGAACTGCTTTTGTTATTCTTTATGTGAATACCACTATATTCAAATCTAGAATAAGTCCTTACATTACGAAAACAAGAAAAGACTTGAAATTTCATCAGGGCTGTCAACATTATCGGGGCCTCTTGCAAAATAGCAGATTTCTTGAAGAGTCAGCAGGTATCAGAATTAAAACATCCCAGCTCTTGTAGCTAATATCCACAGACAGTCTGATGAAGCCTTCCTGTTTCTCACACTGATAAACCTTTGTTAGACTTCTAGTTTACAATTTGCCCAGTATTATGTCAGCACAGACCTGGAAAATCCACCTTGCAGGTGAACTAGTAGCGGCCTATACCTCCTTTACTGCAGGCATCCTTGGACTGGAACAGGGGGAAAATATCAAGTTAAAGACCTGTAACATTGGTGAAAAGGAAGCTGATGAAATATTTGGAGCTCCAAGAGGTTCAGAACATGACCAAATATCTAATTTTCTGGACTGTTACAGTTAACGCTTATATGCTCAAAACCAGCGAGAGGCTGTAGACAGGAACACAGTGAGGCAAAGGTAAGCATTTAGCAATCCAAACCCACAAACATTTATCAAAACTTTTGGTTAAAAAAAAAAAAAAAAACAAAAACAGGAAAAGAAGCCAGAAATGTACTTACTGCATGTGTGTAACAGTTAGCAGCATGTTCATAGCAAGTGGGTTTGTAGCGGCTGTTGGCCGGAGCTGGGTGGTTCATGAACCTGTGAAGAATTAGGAAGCACTTTTAGGAAAGTTATTAAAACATCTCTCTGAGAATCACGAAGGAAATGGAATACTTCCAGCCTAGTGGTGTTAAGAATTATAAGTACAGACATGTTCAAAGTAACTGTGATTTAAATTGCAAGTTCTCCCAAGTAAAGTCTCTTAGCAGACGCAGATGTTAAATAAATTCCTGTGACTGCCTGGTGCAAGGGATGGTTATCTTTAATCAAGAGTTCACATAAAGAGTTCCCTCTTTTCTGACAGTTTGGTCAGATGAAGAATGAACTATTTCCTATTTAAATTACATAGCAAGACTCAAAATATTCTTGAAATACGGAGTTCATCACAGCTGTCAGGGTTTACTCTTCTTATAAGAAGTTTTTGAAACTGCAGCAATATTCCAGTTTGGAACACTTGAACGCTGACTTTTTAACTCCTATAGCAAGCAACATTTGTGTTTGGAGCATGAAGTGGCTCATTATTTCCAATCTCGTGTCTGTAACCAATTCAAACATCCCCTGCACGGGGATGATGAAAGGAGACTCTAATGGTCAATTCCAAAGAGAAACATTTCCAGAGGTTTGCCACAGACATTCCACCTTTTTCTCTAAGAATTTTCAAACAAATGCTAACAAACAAACAATCACATCAAACACAGCCCATACAAGCTGAACAGAATACGATGAAACCTGAGGAAGTTTCAGAAGAACTTGCCAAGGCAAACGTTTCATTTGAGTGTATTAAAAACCCAAACACTTGAGCTGTTTCTATAAAACTATTTAAATCTGTGTAGGAACACCTGTAAAAGACAGCACACACTTATATGCAACAATCAAATGGAAGCTGTGAAATTCTCCAGCTCCAGTCTGTTATTCCAGCACTGCTGACTGTCCTACAAAAGTGATTAACTTTCACCAATAATTCCAGTTTACTCCAGGCTGTTCTAAAACCATGCACTGACAATTAGCCGTGTATCCACAAAGCCAGGAACAGCTTCACAAGAAATAGAGAACATTTCTGTACGCTCAGATCCAAGAGCAGCTTTGTTACCTGGATTTATACAAAAAGCTCGTTAGACAAACTTTGGTCCTTCCCCCTGGTTTAAATCAAAATGAATCCTATTTTTATGACATCTATAAAATATTGCCTGACCTCAAACCAGAGAAAAACAAACAAACAACTAAAAAAATCCAACCCAAACCTTACAGTTGGCATCCACAGTTCCAGATTTCTGGGATATTTCACTTGGTTTTCTTGACTGATTTATTAAGTGACTCGTAACAATTTTTTTTCTAAACTGATACACGAAAATGTAGCAGCATTGGGAAAATAACACAGATCCTTCCCCAAATGGTGGCAATTTCAACAGTTTCACTGCTACTAATACAAAGGCTAAGAAAAATGAGGATTTAATTCACAGACACAGAACATAAATGGTTGTTAGCAAATTAATAACCCTGCAGGAGTTAATATATGCTTAAAAACAGCAATTCTTTTGTCAGTGACAAATGACACCTTGCTCTCCTCTCCAAGAAGACAATGACCCTGTCAACACAAAGGCTCGCTGAATATTTGGAAAATTACTTTTTCCTCAGTGCTACTATGTCTTCAACAGCTGCTGAACACCAACTCTGCATCCTCTAAAGATGGAACATTCAGTTTGCTCAGTTCTGCTTCCAAGTTAGGAAAATGTTTAAAAATAAAAGCATCTGTTGGCTCAGCAAGTGGCCAAGCTCGGACTGCCCTTGTCCAACTCCACAAATTGAAAGTCATGGGAAACTTTTCACTTATCACATCTAGAATATTATTACAATTCTCTGTGGTTGTACTTTGGAAGAAAGCAAAAAACAAGAAAAAGTCAAACAAACTCAAACCTCAAGAACCAAAAGGAATAAGCTTATACACTGTAGTAGCTTTATAATTCCTGTTGTTCCAAATATCTATATAAGATATTATTATCATATAAAAACCTATAAATAATTGATGCCTCCTAATGGGATCTTCTATTATCCAACGTTAGAGTACTTTCATTTTTTTTTCCTTTTTTTCAGTAGGAAATACACTGCATCTTTCTAAAGCAATCACATTGGATCTAGGAGTAATGTTAGATTTTAGCATTATGATAAAATTTTTGAAATTAGCACCTCTTACAGTCACTAATTTAAAGACCTTTATTAGCCATAGAACAGAAGACAAAGACAGTAACAAAGCTATCCTCGCTCTGTTAACCTACACACAGAGCTGGGTTTTTTCCCGTTTTGTGTGGCAGCACAGGAATGATGCAAACATTCTGCACCAGAGCTCCAGCAGAACTCCAGCATTAGCAACACCTCAGCCATCCCTGCACCTCAGTGTTTGTACCAACAACACCACCACCGCCTGTTTTGGCAGGAGGGGAAGCGTCCAGCTTTACTTCTGGCTTGCAGAAATGGGTTTCAATGGCCCAGCACCAACTGTGCTGCACATGTGATGGACCTGCACCTCTCCCTTCCGAGAGGGATCACCCTCAACAGGCTGCAGAGCCTGATGGCAAATACTGGAAAGCATTTGCTCAGGTCACTACTCACAGGCTACAGCCTTGGTAAAGCAACGTTTCAGTTATTCCCCTCCGCCTTTTGATAATTAACTATTTATAAACATTATCAGGAACCACTTCAGAGGGAGGATCATTAACGAGGTGGTTGGAAGGGCTATAATGCCAGCCAGTGCTCCTCTGGAGTTCGCTGCATTTCCTGCTTTACACTGTAGGTTTAATCCCTTAAGGAACAGATGTGAATTTTGAAAATAGCTGGTGATGTTACTGATGTGCTCATCAAAACCAGGAAAGTTATTTTGACACACACTGTTAAAGTCAGTCATACACTCCCGCAGTTATAGACACGTATGACATTGCAACACAAAGGCAGAAGAACGTGGTTGCAGATTTATTCACGTTCTAGAGCCAAAACAGCTCTGCTCTTTCTTCAAGATAAATAAGCAAATAAACCCCATGCCACCACCAACAATGGATGTTTCTTGTTTCCTGCCTTGTGAATACTGCAACACAGGGACATTGTTCTTCCTCCTATCTACAGGTCACGTTTGCCTCTTCTGGAAAAGATCATTGTGGCAGTTATAATCTCACCTTCCTAAAAGTGGAAGCTCAGTAAAGAGCATTCAGATGCTGTTTACTCCTAAACAAAGGCTCTCTATAACACAGCCATTAAGGTTATTATCAAATGCAGGACAGTCTGATAAAGTCCCACTGAACTGGACTACAGTTGACAGGAAATGTCTTTAATTGAAGCCTTTTTGATTCTCTAGCAAACCTCTAATGTATTCTTTAACAGCAGATCGGGTGAAACCAGAGTCATTTAATCAGAAGATATGCAGCACATCTCACAAGGATACATAAATACTTCTCCATTTAAGATACTGACAATCCAAGATGTCTGAGATAAAATATTAATGCCTTCAATACCAGAATAAGAATTTTCTGAAATTAAGAGACTAAGAACTGCTTGCAGTCAGTCAGGAGAGCAAAATGTGTTCATACTGAACCGAGCTGTGACTTTCTTGTCACAATTTAAACTCTCAATGCTCAGAATCTGCTCAAAGCCAAGGAAGTTCAAGACTCAGAATTTCACAGCAAACAAACAACTTTTGATAAACATATTCTCAATATAAGTAGAAAGAGGGTATTGAGAGAGACATGTGGCAATTTAAAACAAGAAGGAAAAAAAACTCATACCCCTCCCTTCACACTACTTGATCTTTGATCTTGAAATACTTGAAATATTTTAAATTCTAAACATACAGACTGATCCATCCTTTGTGACAGACCCTAATCTCAAGCTCCTATTCATTTCCAAGGAACAGATGCTGTGTGTTTCGCAGAGATTCCAGAATTAAGAGAAGATAGTATTTGGGAGACAAAGCAGAAGAAAAATCCCAGGGTTCTTAATGCTTTGTCTTTGCATGCAAAGCCAGCTTAGAAAAATAAATTACAAAACCCCAAATCCACTGCACATAACTGTATAGCATTTGTCTGGCATCACAGCAAGCTTAGATCCCAAACTGCAAAAGGGTATCAAATCTTGCCTTATTGATGACTCTCATCTGCTGAATGAATTATTGTTTTAAGCATGAAGCAAAGTATCAGTAAAAACAGCAAGCACTGAAGATGGCCTCAAAGATCTGAATTTTTTTTAGTCTTTTCAGGAAGTATATTTCCTTTATTCAGCTCAAAATACCTCATACTTCCTTTTACCAGCTTAAAAGCACATTCCCCCTTTTTGTGCCTTCCTTTCTTTGTGCTTTCCAGCAGCAGGAGAAGCCATTTAGACCTAATAAACCACAAATAACAGCATATGAGAAACTGCAACAAGGTGGGCGTAATTCCACAAAGCCAGCAGCAGCATACATCAGATGGAGTTAAAAATTGCTTTGTTATCTAAATATATGCTTCATTATCTAGGATGTTATCTAGGCTCTTTGTTTTCAAGAGGAAAACAACAAAAAAATTACAAGCAGGTCAAAAGAGATCTGCACTACATTTTCCTGATGACCATTTAGATCAGGTTTTGAAGAGAAACTAAAGGATTTATAAAAAGCTTGCTTGCTTTGACCAAATTGGCTGATATTTTCTCTTTATAAATTCATTCAGTTAAAAGTAGATCCATCTTCCTCTGCACTAGGCACCTTCCTTCCTGGATTTGGCAGTATCTAGCTGTCGTTTGTAACTGTTCACATAATCTTTACTATCACTGAACATCTGAGGCACAGAAATAATCCAGATCAGTGCAGAAGGAGTTCCCTTATTTGGAAATATCAGTGAAATCACACGCTGCGTGAAGGTTCATGTACTTACAGCACGATACTAAAGATAAAAGGAAACCTGCAATACTCTGAGAGGCCACAAACAACTCTGCTATCATACACAGACCGGGTTGTGGAAAAAAGTGTCTGTGCATCCCACTGACCCCCCCAAAGCCTCCCCAGCCTTCTGGCAAGTACGAAAGGCAGAAATTCAAGCAAAGAGTGGGCAGCAATCACAAGTCACCCCAGATGCTGCAGCACATCTGAGCTCAGGGGCAAGAGACCAGCCAGCCGAGGTGTGGGCTAGCACAGAAACCACGTCCGGCCGCATTCATGTTTTTCTCTTTCAGTTTTATTTCCCTTTTAATACTTAGGTTTCAGTTTCTTGAGCAAGCTGGTGAAAGGAGAGCAGGTACCTGGCCAGGGAAGCCACTGTGAACCCAGCCTCACCCAGGAGATGGGCTGCCCATCAACAGTTATCAGCCCGGCATCTGCACGCTGGGCAAGGAGGAACCAAAGCCCACAGATGTTTATCCAAGAACCACGATTGCAGTTACTCAAGTGACCTCCCCGTGAACGCGAGCAGCATCTTAAACTGAACGAGGGTTGATTTTTAAGCTGAAAAAGCATAGATTTAGATCGGGTACTAGGAAGAAATTCATCCCTGTGAGGGTGCTGAGGCCCTGTCACAGAGAAGCTGTGGCTATCCCATCCCTGGAAGTGTCCAAGGCCAGCCTGGCCAGGGTTTGGAGCAACCTGGGATAGTGGAAGGTATCCCTGCCCAAGGCAGGGAGCGCAAAGAGATGAGCTTTAAGGTGCTTCCAACTCGGAGCATTCTGTGATCGTCTGCGCCCTCGAAGGCGGCAGAACAAGGAGCTCCATGGCCCCGCGGGGCCACACGGAGCCGGCGGGCGCTGACCCAGCCCGGCCCGGGAGCCACAGGTCGGGCCCCCCGGGAGCGCGGCGGTGACACACGGCCGGATGCGCGAACCTTCACCCATTTACCGGCGGGGATGAACAGACGAACAAAAGACCCTCCTCACCGCCACCCACTCGCATCCCTCTGGACCTCGCTGCCCTCCCCGCCCGGCAGCGCCGAGAAAACCTCGGCTCCCCCCCAGCCCTCACCCCGCCCGGGGGTTCCATCCCGCGGGGAACGGCTCGGGGAGGAAGGGGGATCGCATCCCCGCCGGGGGTCGCGGCGAGCTCACCTCCGGAACCGCTCCCGGAGCCGCCGCATGGGTCCGGGGCG
>VXBU01011467.1:1110507-1185722 GCA_013400315.1 Bombycilla garrulus | reverse complement strand
GGGAGCGGGAGCCGCGGCCTGGCTCTCGAGGCTGGCCCCGCCGAGCCGGGGTTCCGGGAGGCGGTGGATGGCAGCGGCGGGGCCCAGGGCCCGGCTGCAGCTCGCCTTCAGGGGATGGAGCAGCACGGGGGCTCTTGGGGACAGCGATTCTGTCGCCATTGGAGGTCTTGGCCGTGGGAACGCGCTTCGTCTTCCCAGCCTGGGAGCTGCACCAGCCTCTCTGCGAGGGATGCGGCACAGACTGACCCGGTGACTGCGCCCACCCGCCCATGGGGTCCATCCCGGCGTGGCACAGGAGAGCACAGCAAAACGCCCTGGCTTTGCTGTCGCATAAACTTGTTCATGGGATCATTTACTGCGCTCCAAATCGAGGTTACAGTGGCCAGACTGCTTGGCGGAGATAAACTGGCTGGCGGGGTTTCCCCGTCTCTGTGCCCTAATCTTACCTGCTCAAACCTCACTTTGCCAAGCAAGGGTTATTTCACTAACCGAAGGGACCATGTCAAGCGTATTTCTGTAAGGTGAACGTGGCATTACCTGGTACAGTACAAATCTGGGCATGAATTAGGAGAATATTAAGTTCTGTTCACGCTATTCTTATAATCTAATATGTTGTTTACAGTGGGATTTTGAGCAGTTCCAGCCCTCAACAAAAGCGATTAGTAGAGGCACACCAAAGCAAACCACAGGTTTAGACAAATAAACCGTACCCAATGTCAACATCTTTCATGGTAGGACTGAGACAGACAGGATATGCTGGCAGCTGTGCCGTGGTTTGTAAGTCATCTCCCAAGCTAAAAATACCACCTCTGCCAGGTAACCCCCTCCAGCACAGAGAAGCGTGTGTCACGGCTTGGCTGCACATCAGGCTCAGTCTGACTGTTCATGGCTCTCGGTCCCATTTACCAACTCTTCCCTGGTGCCAGCAGTGAGCAAAACATTAGGTGGTAACAGTTTTGTACATTGCCATGGCAAGACTTGCCCCTCAGTTTCTGTAGTTCAGTAAAGAATAAGCTCTTCTGATGCAAACTGCAGATTTTGTTCTCCGACAGGGGCTTGCTTGCTGCTAGGATAGGTGAGGCTGGGCCAGAAGAGTTCTGCACACAGCTGCTCAGCTTTTCTGGAAGAGGAGGGCAGAGCTTGATGCTGGAAAGAAGAGCTCCTGAAATGCAGAGCCAAGCTAGTTCCCTGAGAAATACTCCCATTAATATCCGTGAGGTATCACTATTAATATGTTGGTACAATCTGTCATCCAATTTAACAGTGTCACTGGTAATAAAGTTTCATATTGGCTGTGTTATCTGTTAATGCAAAAGGAACAAAGTTTGAGGATGCTGCTGAAGAGCCCAGACCTGCACACAGCTGCATTTCAACAGCTGAAGTGCCAGCAGTATCTGAAATCCTGGCTTTATATTGAGGTAGGGCTTGTGGTGATGCAGCTGCCTTCCTGCTCAGTACCACACACCCATCCTCGCATTCCTCTGCAAACCCCCCAGCAATTTGCACTTTCAGGTTGTGGAAATGTTCTGGAACACGTGATGTGCACACCATGACTGAAAGGCTGTCTGTCCTGTGGTTCTGGCGAAGCTGGGCTGACTCCTGTAACATGAGTGTGCTGACACCTTCAAAGGTGCACACAGAGGTGTTGCATCTTGTCTCCATCTCCTCTCATTCCCTCTGCTCCTCTGTGACTCTTTCTTCTGCTTTCTCCCAAGGAACTGTCATTTTCATTTCCTTCCCTGCTGCCTTGGAGGTTTGATCTAGACTCTGCTTGCAAATGTGTCTTAGAGTTTTTTTCCTCACAGATTTCAAAGCCTGTTTTTCCACCTTTGTTCTGTGGGCACAGATCTCAAACCACTGTAACTTCCTGTTGCTGGAGTACTAAAGATATACAGATTCAAGATACAGTAAAAAATAAAAAAAAACCAAAACAACCCTACTGTTCAGACTTGTTTACTTTGAATGAAAATAAGAAGTGGAACCAGGTTAAGAACACCCCAACCATCATGAACGTGGTGATGAAACTGGAAGATTTTTTTACTGGAAGTCTGTGTCTATTAAGGAGAGCATTAAATTACTCAGCACAGGTATTGTTAGAGCAAACCTGACCAATAACATATTTTTAGTGCCAGTGACTCTTGTTGAACTCATCTGTGTAATTGCTTTTGATGATCAAATGAATCAGAGTGCCTTAAAAAATCACAATAAAAGAAACCCCTTATTGTGGCCAAGGAACCATTAAGTCTAAATCCTAAAAATTGGCATTCAGCATACAAGATTAAGGAAGCAAAAACCTTATTAGTTTATTACAGCTTATTTACAAGGTAAGAAAAAGCAGAACCTTCAAATACCTGAAGAAGTTTTTGATTAAAACTAGAAATATGTCACTGTGCACTCAGCCAGAAACGCATTTTAATAAATGAGTCAGGGTTACAAGAAGGGTGAAAGAACTTTTCTTGCAGAATGAATCCCTGCTTTGGGGCCCAGTCATGGAGAGTGCTTGGAAGGAGCAAAGTACTGAACATGAACAGCTAAGGGCTGATTAATAAGACATTCAACCTATTATTTTTCTCATGGAATGAAGAGACTTTAGTTCTGTAAGGTATTTGTAAAATGGGTTTTCCAAAATGAACCAGGCAATCAGATACCCGGCAGACACCCATTTGGTACCTCACAGGTGTTTGCATAGCAAATCGGTTACTAATTACAATTCTTGACACTCATGAGTACATGAGCTGTGTGCTTTGCCCTAATTATTTTTAGGTCAACTTTTACCCATGTAACATCTCCTGCCAGCCGTTCACAAGCACTGTCTACTTGTCTAGAGGTGGAGGAGTTTGTACTGGACTATTGATGAGCATTAAAGTGTCACATAAAGACATACTGAATTCTGAAAGAGATATTAAATATCTGTATAGGGTTATGCAAAGAGGGAGACTACAGGGGTCTGTGGCTTTCTCTGCATTGCAAAATTGTCCTGGGTTGTACAAATCCATCAAATGAATAGGCAGGATTTGCTGAAAGCTTCCTTTTCCCCACCCAAGATGAAAAATGTAATTGCCACTGGGATGCCAGCAGTGAATGAGATTCTGTCAGGAGGTTTTACTGATAAAAGTAAACACCCTGCACAAAAGCTGAGTTTCTTTTGGCTGCTTGGCACAGATGGGTTCTTATTATAAGCCTGCACAATAACCAGTCCCCTGATTTGTTAAACAGATAACGGAGAAGCAGTTCCTCAGTTGCCAAAATGGGTGTGTTAGTGATGAGACACTGCTAATGCTCCCAGCTACTCACGTTTTGGAGCTGGCAGGGGTGGTGGGCTGGCTTCAGAGGCAGCAGAGCAGGACAGCATGGCTCAGGGAGCCAACTAAACGCAGTGGGGAGGGAGCAGAGCAGCACAGGCCTTAGTGAGGCACAGGAAATGGGTCTGGCAGGTGAAACTCTTCTCCACTCCCAATCTACACTGGAGAGTAAATCAAGCATTTGGGGCAAATGAGGGGAGAAAAGAACCCTTCTGCTTTCTTTTGGCTTCATAACAAACAGAATATGAGGATTTAGCCTTCTTGTCTTAGGGATGTGCATGATAATGGAGGAAAGTGGTGGTTTCATCAAGGTTTGATTTAGAAGATTTAGCGGTAAAGCTCTTCTCTTTTATTGGATTTAGAGAACACAGGGTTTGGGCTTTGTTAGCATGTTCAGGGATATGTGGCAGCAGAACTACCCTGTAAAAAGTTTATGCTTTGGGTCCTGCAGACAGCATGGATATAGCTTTTTTTTCCCTGCTGCAAACTGACCCAGATTTCTGCTTTATTTGACAGTTTTTTTGAGCATAGTGTGAAGGAGAAGCATCGCTTCTGGAAATGCATGTCAATGGTCTTGTGAAATGAGCATCTCTCCCTCCCTCCCTCAGCCTTCCCCCAATCTAATTAATAAGGTCATCCCACTGAAGGCAGCCTTATAAATAGCTTTCCAAACACTAATGGAATTAGTTCTGGCCTGGACAACTTTTCCAGGGCGATACAGGTATCAAAGAAGGGCTGTCTCCTTGGCATAGACAGCCACTTGGAGTAGGAAATGTTGAAACATAAACAGCTCTTGATGCCCCAGCTCTTGCTGCCAGCACTAAACCTGAAATGGGATTACAGCATTGCTATTCACATCATAGAAAGACTTCCTGCAAACAAAACAGGGGATTTTAGAGGGATGGGCCTTGTATTAGATTACATTAGTCTGGATAATGAAATGCCAAATTCTGCTGAAGGTTTCTCTTTTGTCACTACTTGTGAGGAACGTGTATTTTTCATGTCCCACAAACCCACAAGATTTTGTGAGGATAATAAACAGTTACCATGGGGAATAAAATCGAAGTGCTTCCAGTCGATAGGAATCTTTACTATGACAGCAATTAATGGGAAAAGAATAGCACAGCTATAAACTCTCAAAAGAGGGTGATGACTGAAAATTGACTATTTAAGTTATCAGTGAATGGAGCCACTGAACCCCTTCAAAAGCAATGACTGAGTTATTAACATTTAAAATCTGGCATGAGACTGGAATTTTATAATGAAAATAAAACTCAAATGCATCATAGAAAATGTAAGCTTGGATGGTTTAAAAAATTTGAACCAAAATGTAAAGAGAATGTATCTGATTCGGGAACTTCAAATCAATAAGCATGAAGCTCCTGAAAACATGAGACAAACATGAAATTATAGTATGATTATCTATGTGACTAATGAAGGTTAATTACAGTAAAATAATGGAGAAACTTTATTTCGCAGTCATTTGGCCTGTGTATCACAATAGTCCTGCCATGTATTGCATTTCCAGTAAACAAAATGACATTTCAAAGATTTCAAAATGCATATTGGGAAAACCAATGAAGGTCAAATTTCATATTAATTCACCTTTTCAATCAAATTCCTTGCTGTTGCATGTTCTGAATATAACCTTCTTAAATGAAGAAGCTGACATGAGGGCAGGAGGTTCTTCATGTAAATGAGGAGAGATCACTTCTTCAGAGAAGGAGAGAAGAGCAGCACTTTTCAGTCTCTGAAATGGCCTTGGACCAGCTGCACAAATTCTGAGTCATCAGATGAATCAAGTCTGTTAATGACTGCAGAGAACTTTTATTTAAAAAAAATGCAGAAGCATCCTGCTTTCAGATATCGATTCTGTAGTGCTTCCTTTGGGAAGCTTTAGTCATAAAGGTGCCAAATTTCAAGGCTTTTTTAGAAATAAAAAATGTGAGAAGGGTTTGGCTTTTAGTAGTTGTACCATAAAAAAAAATGGTGGCCCATAGCCCTTGGAACATCTATCAATTCCTCTAGCAGAAATCAGGGTGGAATTTTGGCTGACAGGCAAAGAGGGAGTTATTAAAGGTAAAATTCACTCATAAAGAGAATTTTTTATGAAAGGCCAAATCAGGACAACCTGACTCAGGAGCTAAGCAGCTGCCATTGCCTTCAGCTTCAGACTGGAGAGCAGCTGAAAAATCACAGTTCAGTTTCTTAAACCAAAGGGATGAGAATCATGAGGATCTGTGCTGTAGCCTGCCTTTGGGAAGTCTGCAACAGAGAATAAAGCATTACTCACTGCATTATGGCAGTACATCCTCTCAGTGCCATTAGATCCTAAGAGATGAGGTCTCTCACCCCATCCTCCAGTTGTCTCGTTATTGTGGCCTGAAAAGAAAAGCCCCAGCTGTACCCCACCCTTGGGGGAAAAAAAGACCATTTTTGCCCTCTCTCAGATGTTGGATTTTAGCATCTAAAAGCGGAGGCTTTTGAAGATCTTTTTAGCAATGTGTTACCCATGCTGAACTAAATTATTTCTCTTTGGACCCAATATTTTAATATACCCCCAAATTCTTCCCTTTTCAGAAGCAAATGAAAAATGAAAAATGTTCACCCTTGCACAAGCCAAAATAAAGCAGTTCTGTGTTTGAATTCCAGTGGACCATCTTTAACTGATATTTATAACATTAACATGCAAAATCTTTTCCCCTCCTTTCTTCTCCTCATCACTGGGTCTTTGCTCAGTGAACGTGTCTGCCATCCATAATCACTCTTAATTCCTCATCTTTGACATCACAATCAATGAAGGGAAATAAGCTGTTACTTAATGGGGCTGACACAAAATCCATTTAAGTTAACGGAAAGACGCTCATTGTTTCCTATCAGCCCTAGGTCAGGCCAAAGGGAACAGAGTGGGTGGAATTTAGCCTGTCATTTGTCATCTGAGAGGAAATGATTCCTACATCCCATTTGGACTGCTTAGAGATTTTAAACATATTTAGCAAAAGAAAACAAATTGATTTCTTGTCAGTTGTTAAATGGTTGAAATTTTGCTCTGGTTGGATAGTCTTTCACTTAGTTTAAAATGGCATTTAGTTTTCTCAATAGTTTAAAACAAAACAAAACAAAACAAAACACAAATATAGGAGAGGAAGATCAAGGTGAGTAAGTCAGTGAAGCTGAAGAGGTGCCTGATTGCCCTGTGCAGGTCATGAAGCATCATCTGCACAGGAGCTCAGCCTCGCTGGCAGGGGCTGCACAGGGCCTGTGAACTCACCCTGCCCTTCCTGCCAGCTAGCTGACAGCCTCTTAGTTTTATTTATTTTAGGTTTCCTAAATACATTTGGAAAGGGAGAAAACAAGGGTACTCCAATGCATAGCGTTGTCTCAGGTCTTCTAGGTTTTGTAAACAGAGTTAATAAAATATGAATCAATTTTTCTCTATTGCGAATGTTTACAAATATAATTCAGAAGCAAAATGAACGTGTTCTTTAATAGAGCCCAACAAACATCAGACACACTGTCCCTGTTATATCTCCCAATCTGAATAATGCTTTTTAGCCTTGGGAAGAGGGAGCAGAGTGCCTGGCAGGGACAAGAGGGTCTGAGTGATTGTCTAACTTGCAATTCCCCTGATAAATTCGGAGACTGTTTCTGCAGTCTTTCTGCAGAAACAATTTTTGTTATTTAAGGACAAAAGCCCAAGTGTTCTGTTTATTGGTTATGGTGCGTTACAAAACGTAAAGGGAGTTCTGTTACACCACGTCCCTTCTGAACAGCAGGAAACTCTTGGGATATGTCATTTAGTTGCTGATGGCCAGGCCAAGTTGCTGAGAGGTCAGAGGACTTGCAAGAGACAGAGGCATCAAGAAGTTTGATTCTAGTGCAAATTTGTCTACTCTCCTCCAAACAGTGATTGCAAAACATGTGTTGCTGCTATTGGCAACCTTTGTGAGGCCTTATGTCCACCATCCTCTTAATTCTGTCTGTCCTTGAGTTAGAGTTATAAAATTGTGTTATCTTCGATGGAAGGGATGAGTTTTCAGACACTCTGACCTGACTTCATTTTCTGCTGTGGTGGATGAAAGTCTACAGCATTCCAGTGGTATAACTGAGGGATTGGACTCACACAAATGAGACTCTGACCCCTCACATAATTGCTAGAAGGACTAAAGGGGGAAAAAAGCCCTAACACTCAAGAAATTTTTAGGAGCCATTTGGAAAGCAACTGGGTAAACAACAATCCAGACGGGCACCGGAGTCACTCAACTTGTTTTTAAATCCCTCAGACAGCAAATTCCTGTCCTCCAGATTCCTGGGTCTTAAAGCTCAGTAGCAATATTTATAAGGAGAGGCTGGTTGAACAAAAACAAGAAATAAACAGACAGTGCCCCTGATGTAGAGCTGGAATAGAGATTTTTGTGGGCACAGATCGTGTCTTTCCAGAAGCTGTTCCTTCCCTGGGGCTGTCGCTTCTGGTTACCCACAGAGGGGAGTGGGGATCCTCACAGAGCCTGACCCTGTTCTGCTGCACTGGGCCTTAAAACCTCTTATCTGTATCTTGTGGGTGCTCAATTGCAAGGCCACATTTTTGGGAGCAGAACCCAGAGCCTTGGAGGAAGGCCATGCTTTCAAGCTCTGTTTCCTCAGCAGCTTCCCCAGCGCTGGGGCCACGGTGCTGGCAGCAGATCAAAGCCCAGGAATTCCTGCACTGTGCTCAGGCTGTTCCTCCTGGCTGAGGTCACACCACTTTCCTCCTTTCTGTTTGGTTTTAGCAGGATCAGTTTTATAAATTACAGAGCACTGTACAGCCCTGGTGTGAGAGTGGGGCTGGGGAGGGCACAGGGCTGCTTGTGTCCCAAACAAAACACTTTGGTGGCATCTGCCCGCTGCTGACCCCGCTGGCAGCTGGGCTCTGTGTGCTCCTACCGACTGCCCAAGGCTCATTTCAAACAGCCTCACATCTGATAGAAATAGCAAGAGTGGTTTCTGAACTGCCTCCAATTCTTTGGAACTTTGCAGGAGCCTTGTAATAGCACTTTACTTAAATTCTAGAAAACAACCCCAAAGCCATTAGCAACCTGGCATGGAGAAACCTCTGTGGAGGTTTAGTCAAAATGACAAAAGTCTCTATGCAAAATTGATAAAGGCATTTTCAGCTTTTCAGTGGCAGTCCAAATTCCCCTATTTTGGCAGTAGAGCTGTACTGGGTACATTTGCACTAATATTAACCATTTAAAAGCTCCTTAGTGCCCTTAGAAACAAAAAGGAGAATGCTTCCTTTGAGGAAAGTTGCTGGTGATACTCTAGAGGAGTTAATCTCTACCATTTTTTCCTGGAGTTTTGGGGGAACAGAGGCTCAGCTTTTGGATGGTGACATTAATCCCACACAGACTGAGCAGTGGGCTGTGCCCCTGCTTGCATTCCTGCAATATGGAAGCTTAAAATCAATGGTTGTTAAACTCCAGGCTGTATAGTGCACAACACATTAGTGCTGCTTTTAGTCATCGTTATATTGCTATTTAAAGATGACTGAGACTTTTAAGTCTGATGATTATTCCTATTAAAAGTGTTTCTTTTTCATTTGAGATTTTATGCTGTCATGCAGACATCTCCATAATTAAATGTGTGCTTGACTCTTTCTGTCTCCAGTTAAGTAGACATTAATGGAGAACCTACCAAAAACAACTGCCAGAAATGTTCCTGCACTTCAATTTAAAAATATTAATATCAAATTACAGTGATGATAAAAGTCCAATATGAGATCACTAAAGGGAATCAAGGCTAAATGGCTCTGAAATCATCCAAGGTAGTTTATTCAAACTGCTCTTTTTCTCACAGTTTTTTATGGTCACAGCAGAGACCTGTTCACCACTGCATGAGGAGGGATTTAAAAATACACAGCACAAAATATCACCACTTATAAAAGAGTAGTACTGAAGTTGCAAAAGCAAAGACCTTAATATTAGGGAACACCAAAATTCAAGTCAAGTCTGTCTTAGCCCAATTCTGTCTAATACTGCACACTATTTAATGCCATAATCAGTGTTTTTCCTGTGGGAAAAAATTACACAACTGAATGGAGGATGTTCACTTTGGGAGCAGCTATTCAATATTTCATTTTTCAATATGTGGCATAGGGTCTAACCCAAGCTGGGAGGCAGAGGTGTTACACACTGCAATCTTGATAATCTGATCTGATCCTTAGTCATTTACAGAGCAGCCCTAATCTAATCTAGGCACCGAATCCACATGCTCAAATTTTCCTGTGAATTTTTTTGTCCTTAGAATTTTCTTTCCCTACAGAAAGAACAAATCACCTGATGCAGTGCCTGCAGGGGAGAACTGCCTCACTGAGTAAACAACCATGGCTTGATCCTGCCTTCCCAGGGAGCAGATGGATGCTTGAGATAACTTGAGGTATAGACAGTTTTTACCAGTGACTGGAGATCCCAAAGGTGCCCTTTTTACAGCCACTTCCTGGGCCAAAGCTCTTCCCTGTGCAGGAGGATTTCCTTCCCTGTGCAGGAGGATTTCCATCCCTGTGCAGGAGGATTTCCTTCCCTATGCAGGAGGATTTCCTTCCCTGTGCAAGAGGATTTCCACCCCTGTGCAGGAGGATTTCCATCCTTGCAGCATTGCTCTGTCATGACTTTGCCCCTGTTCCAGGCTATAGAGTGGGTCTGAGCTACACCTTGCAGAGCCTGCAGATCCAGCTGGAGGCCCACAACACAACCAAAATTGGATCAGTTCTTTTGTAACAAGTGACTGGGACCTTAAATGGGGGTGTTGTTTGTACTCATCCCTTTGCTGCTAAGGAGCAGAGAACAAATATTTGTACAACTGCCTTCACCAATCCAAACCCTCTGCCCTCCCTGTGATAAAATGCTGCCAAAAAGTCGGCTGTTCATTAAATCTTGCTGTAGGTGAGGAATGTGGCTGCCCCCAAAAGCACTCATGCCTTCAACACTGAACAGGGCCTGTCAGGAATAACACAGAGGATCTGACTGGCTTGGAGGGCACATCCTCAGCCTGTCTTGGGAGCTGTGACTCCAGTGCAGCCAGGGCTGCTCTCTAGGCCTTTATTCCAGCTGATCAGCTGCACACCTTTACATCCCAAATCCTGCTTTTTATCCTGAAATGTGAAAACCCAAGCCAAGCAGCTCAGAGTCTCTGCTTTGGTCACAATTTACCCACTGCAGCAAGGGTTTGCTGGAGGAGGGTTGGAGAACAGCATCCTGAAGATGTGTCTACTCCAGCCGGAAATTTCGGCACAGTTTGGAGGGGAATGGGACAATGCCATTCTTCTGTCAACAATCACACAGGAGAGGTGGCAAAGCTGCTCATGTTTGTTGTCGAAAATGGACATGCTAGCAGGGGCCACAGCCTGAGCTAAGCCCGTGGGAATGTGGGCAGCCACTCTGCATGCCAGCCCAGGGAGCTCTGCCAGCTCACCTCCACCCTGACCTCACACAGCCCCTGTTATTCCAGCTCTGAGTGCAGCTCTGAGCAGCAGCTTTGTCCTCAGAGCAGGAGAAAGGTTTGTTTTGACGGCAGGATAATTGATGTGCTCAGCTCCACAGCTGTAAAATCCCTGGGGAGACGAGGCATGTCTAATTTGTCCTGTGCCACAGCCAGGTGAGCACAGCACCAGCTCCCTACTCGGGCATGACCGTGCTCAGGCTCAGTATTTACCTGACTGCAAAAAACTACAGCTGCTTTCCTCACTTTATAGTGACAGAGCTGGTATCCACTGACCATTCCACTTGGAAAAATAGCACCCAGCTCCCCAGTGAGGCCACAGTGGGAAACCATCAGCTATAGAAAACTTTTTCTTACGGGATCAAGGAAATTGCAATCACTTTCCTTACACTGGGACTTGGGCAGCATTGAAGGAGTGAGCCCTGTCTTCTGCTGTCCTGCAGGCGAGGCAGTGGTGCTCATCCTTTTTTTTTAATTAAAAATGGGCTAAAATCAGTGTAGGAAAAAGCCATTCCTAATCAAAGCCTGCCCTTGGCTGGTGGCAGGTCCTACCCTGCAGAACAGTCCTGGCCCGGGGCAGCATCACTGCAAGACTCTCGTGATTTAAGGCCTGAGGGTATTTTGTATTTGCACATTCATGCTTCACATAACCATGTCCATGTTTATGTATGGCTGCTGCAGATTTTCCCCTGCTTTCCCAACCAACAATCCCTGTTGTTTCCTCCTTGACTCACCTCAAAGCCCAACTGTTCAGTGCTGGTCTGGGAGTGCTCAGCACTAGTGCTGGATAAATGCCCTGAAGCAGCAGCAAGGACAGCTTTGGTGACACTCTTCCTATATTCCAGGGTGGTTTATTTTATGTTCACTATGGTTTATTTTTTTATTTTGTGCTAATAAACTCCACAAATATAAATATCGAGCTAGACTGGTTTGTGTGGGTATTTGACATTGATAGAATAAATTACCTTTCCCACATATTTTCCATTATATATCTGCTTCCATTTTATGCTGTACACAGACATGAAAAGGAAACCCTTGCTATCACAGCCTTTTGCAAACACATTTCCCTTCCAAGCTTTCAGTCTTATTATTAAATATATATGCAAGATAGACCCAAACCCAGCATCTCCTGAACTCATTCCATTCTCAGCCATTTCTATTTAGTTCATTTTCTTCCACTTCATTTCTAGAATGGCCCTGCCAGGTTAGACACAGCTCCTTGTGGAGCTTTGTGAGATGTTTTTATATTGCATCTTATATCATGATACATTCCTATGTGTTATATAGTACAATATGTATTTATATACACACACAGAGGCAGGTCACCCTTGGTTTGCCAGCTGGACTGGACTGCAGAAGTGGCACAGAGGGGAGCAGTTCTGGGGTGATTTACAAATCTGCTTTATACATTGCAACAAACCTCATGCAAAGTCAACATGGCCTTGCATCATAAAGCTCAGGCTGGAGCCAAGAAACAGCTCAGCTGGAGAAGCCACAGAATGGGGAGAGAACAAGCCTGTTCAGGTAAGAGCTCTGCATCTAAAAACAAGCCCTGACATATTCACAAGAAGAGGTTAGATATTTTGGAAGCTGATTTTTCTTTTCTTGCAACTCCCCAATCCTCTGAGCTCATTAAAATAAAGACAGTCTAATTTGCAGGAGTGGCCAACAGGGAAAGGTCAAGGAAGGACTTCTTTGTAATGTCAACTCTCAAATTCCAGGGAGAAGAACAGAAGGATTTTCATTAAACCACCATCAAATTATAAATCACTGCACTGTCAAAGAAAAGTAGGACTGCCATTATGCAAAAGGGAGTGAAAGAAAAGACCTGATGATTTATAGCTTGTATACAGCTCTGTCTGAAACGAGGTCCTGGGCCGACAAAAACAAGGGTCTGGTTACCAGCAGCTGGTCCCGGCTGGGCACAGAGCAGCCAGAGCTGCTGGATCTGTGGTGTCACACATCCCCCTGCACAGGAGGTTTTGTGGGGGCACATTCATAAAACCTCAGTTCTGAAGATGCAGTTACTCAAAGAATTTTCTAAAGTCTTCAAAAAAAACAAAGCAGTTTTTTGCTGTTGCACCAAACCTCAAATAAAGAAAGCAAAGCCTGGGAACCCAGTGAAATCTGTACTGAACAGGACACTCAGTCACTTAGGAAGGCACTCCAAGTGTAAAATCCAGAGCTGTTGCTTTCTACTTTGTGGTTTGTATTTCCATGGATAGATGCCAGAGGAAGACAGTCTGATTTGACTAATTACTTTTGTTCAAATTGAAACAAATATTTGATTTTATGCATCCCATCTTCTCTTGAAAAAATGCCATCTGTCCACTAAAAGGCATCCTGACTTCTGACTAAGAAAAAGCATTGCTTGAGGCCCTCAAAGGGAAAAAAAAGGAAGGGGCTGAATCTCCCAGGTGCAGCTCTGATGACATAAGTTTAGGGTGTTCAGAGCTGTAGCAGCCTTTGTCCCTCAGGAAAGCTCTGCTCAGATCCATGAGTAGGATCTGAAGACCAAGACACTGTCTTTGAACAGTTAATTAGCTGCACCAATTAGTGGTCATGTCGTACAAAGAGTGACAAAATGAACGTAGAAACCAACAGCAAGAGAGCAGCTGGATCTGAAAGCAGGGAGGGATGGCAGAGCTGGGGCAGCACACCCAGCAGCCAAACTGTGGCTTGAGAGATGCTCTGGGGTGTGACAGCCAAACAGAAATCGTGGTTGTACCCGTGCAGGTTTGGGCCCCTCTCCTGCACTGCAGGTGCACTCGTGTCACCCCCGGGTATTTCACTGAAATCCTGTTGAATTACCTTGAGTGACCTCTGCCTGCAGCAGGGACAGGGAGAGCAGAGCACAGCACACGGGCTTCAGGCCCGGTCCAGGGTCACATCCCACTCCTGAGAAACACAATCTGGAGCGTGGAAAGACCAATGGTTTGTGGGGAGACACCAAGTGTACCTGTATCCCAGAAAGTGCTTTTTGGAAAGTTGATGCTTAGGACAGCAGTTGCACGTCAATGTCAGATAATCTGCTCTGTCCCTTGAGCTTCTGGAGAAAAGGGGGGACCCAAGATGAGGTGAAGAATGAGAATTGAGCTGCGGTGACTTCTGTATTGAATTCAAGACACTGCAATGCAGGGTTAAAATAGAAGCACCTGCAGCCTTTATGCAAGACCCTGTAATTACGTGCACAAAGACAGGACTCAGCATGTGGAGCTGCGTGCGTGCAAGACACATTAATATGGGGCCAGCAACCAGAGAAGCCAACAGAGTTCCTACATTATTGCATTCTATGTTATCTTCTATTAGGACACATGCATTAGGATGGTTTCATTTTTTAAAATGCAAACATTCTGACTATCCCATTTTTTAAAATCCAAGCATTAAACAATTTTCTGACTGCACCACGCACAGGAGCAGCCTGTGCTGTACCAGCAGCCAGGGCTGCACCTACAAACCCAGTTATCTCTCTGCAGCCTTACCCTGCTCTGGTCATCTGGGGCACTTGCTGTCCCCATCTCCAGGTTGAAGTCATGATCAGGCTCACTGGGAGTTCTAAGCCCAGAGTGCCCCTTTGAACTCGGGGCTGATCTGAGCCCTCAGTGCCTTCTGGCATGTTGTGCTGGGAGTTTGACGCTGTGATCTGGCCAGCAGAGGTTTATCTGCTAAGACAGAAAAGCTGGTGCCCTGTAGGAGCAGAGCTAATCTGACAGGGTGGCACTTCAGTCAAAGGAGAGTGGCAAAATGCTTCTGACCCACGGGGATGCTCTCGAGCTCTGCGCTGCCAGGATGCAGCAGTGGCAGGAGCTGCCCATGCTCACAGCATTGTGACACACTGCTGCACGCTGTCCCACTCAGGACATGCATTCCTGCATCCAGCCAGGTCCTGCTGCTCATCCTGGGGCAGCCGGCCTCTGAGGATGGGCAAGGAGCTGCTGAGACCCAGCTTCCAATTCCAGCCCTGCCCAGGATGGGAAGAACCTGGAGATCCAAGGGTCGCACACTGCAGGCAGGTGAGTGTCACTGCACACCTGCCTGGAAAGAGCTCACAGCAAAAGGCTGGCCCTGCTCCAGTCCAGGTAAGGGCAAGGTTTTGCAATGTGCAGAAACAAAGAGAGGTGTTTCACCCTCATGTGATGAGAGCACAGCCTGGGCTTTAGCCTTTTGCCTTCATCCATTTCATCGAATAAGTACACCTTGACTTCTGCTCAAAAAAAATTGGAAATGATCGGGCTTCTGTAACATCTGTGACTCCAGATTACCCTGAATGCTCCGCAGCAGAGAGGGCACAGAAAAAACATGGTCACCTCCTCCCCAGCAGCTGTTAAACAAAACAGGAAAGGCGGCCCTACAACGTGACTGCGCTTTGAAGCTCTGCCCTGCAGACAAGGCTTTGGCCTCCTTTGGGAAGTTTTAACAGCACCGTTCCCCCATCTCCCTGCTGGTGCGAGGACCTTCCTTTGCCTTCTTGCCTCAAACATGACTGCCCTCTCCTCTGGGAGCTCTACCCCAGGCTGGGACATCCTCTCTTTCATTGCACATGAAGAGCAAACAGGCAATGAAATAAAAGCACACGTTCACCTTCAGCCGCTGAAGAAGGCAAAGCATTTTCTGTTTGTAAAGGGGAAGAGCAGTGAGTCCAGCTGCAAAACAGTTTCCCATTAACCAGCCCATGATAATCTTACACTCTCCTAATGGCAGTTTAACTGTCACCCCGACAAACAGATGGACTTTTGTAATACTGAGAGCCCAAATTCACAAGAGGAGGAAAGCCTCAGGATCTGATGACCTACAGAGCTGACTGGAGAGGAAAAAAAATGGGTCCATTGTTCTTTCAGCTCTCCAAAGGCAATAATGGGGGAGCAGAGCAGCACGTCCCCTCCCAGGCCAAATAAGCATGCCAAGGCAGTTACAAAAACACATGGATGTGACGATGATGAGCCCTATCTCCTCCTCCAGTCATGGCTTAACATCCCCACCTGTCCCAGCAGTTCTCTAATCTCTGCCACCAAGGATTGGTGAAAACCTCCTTCCTCCCAGGGAGCTCAAACACTAGCACGTTTTGTAAATACACACCCCAAGGATGTGTTGGTATTATTTCACAATGATTTTTTCCATGCCAGAATGAGTTAAGGTAGGAGTCTCTGTCCTGGCTTCAAATTTCCTGGCTTTCCCCTGTCTGCGTCACGACATAATTCTTTCCAGCAGCCTTTTCCTCAGATGTTCAGAGTTAGCATTGGGATCCCTGCCAGCTTTCCTTCCCAAAACAAACAGGGAGCCTCCTGATGCCAAAGATTTGCCTTCTATTCATTTCTCCAGGGACAGAACACTTGGCTTTACAAGCGATGCCCCTATTTTCATTTATTTTTTGCCCTGATTTGATTTATACAAATAAATCAATACAGTATATGTATATAAATAAAAACGCAGCTTTACAGAGCCTTGTCTGCACTAGAAAAGACTGGATGGCATGTCCCTAACAAGCTGTCTCTCTCCATCAACTGTAAATAGAGCTTCAATTAATTAATGACATTATCTGCCAAGTTAGTACACATTGCTTCAGCAAGGAAAATAAGGCCTACTGTCAAATTACTTTTTGCTGGTGTAATCATGTCAGCATCAGAGTTTTTGCTAGTAATAAAAACACCCACCCATTATTAAACCACTCTGGTTCCAGTGTAAACCTGATCTAAAACTGAAGCCCTGGGAAGTGCTAAAATACCATTCCCATCTCAGTAAAAAGCTTTTCTTTCCCTCCAGAGTCCCTGTGCCATGTCTGGGCTCGTAACACCTCCCCTGCCCTGGTGACCTGCCTGCTTTGCCTGGAGGGCTGGAAATTGCAGAGCTGCTGGTGGCTGATGAGAAATGATTGGAAGGAAGCATTGCTGTGAGCCCTGCAGAGAGCAAACCACAGCCCTGCACTGCTCCCCGCAGGGGACAGCTCAAATTTGGGTAGATTGTGTCTCACTGAGGGACACGTCCTTCAGGCTCAGGACAGGTGGAGTGTTTGTCCTCCAGCAAGCGCAGGCTGCTGCTGTCTGCTCTTCTTTTGGAAGGAAAAACAGTAGGTTTGATCTTTTTGAGGAAACAAGTGTGCAACTTATGTCAAATCTGTGCTTAATATGCTCCTGAAAGAGGAGGAATACAGAAAATGAGAAAGAAACCACCTATAACATGCAATATTAATATGTCTCCATCAAGTATTGTCTTTTTTTGGTTGTTGTTGGGGAGAGAATGGCTGCACCCAATGGACAGGCCACCTACAGACATTAAATCATCTGCTCCTACTCACGTTTTTTTCAATCCATCCTTTATGCTCATTACATTCCCTTTATGTGTGCCCAGTTTCCAGCAATAAACTTCAGACAACTCTCATTAATCTCTCAGAAATTCAGGGGTTCTGTCATTTGAAGAAGGCAAAGGTGGATATGCCCAATCCCTGCCTTCCCTCCTCTTCCTCGAAAAGTTTAGCCTTAGAATTGGCCTGAATTTGTACACTTATTTTACATGAAAGAAGTTGCAGAGATAAAAATAGAATGCGGAAAATATTATGTAATGAAGTGATAAAAAGATATTGATTAGTTAGGCAATATAATTATTACAGATAAAGGTGGGTGCTAAGCCTGTGTTCCTTGCTCATGCTGAAGTCAATAGCAGTTAAATTCAGTGTATTTTTAGGGCCCAATCAGCTTCAATAGTGAAAGAGTGCAAAATGAGAGTGCTTAAACAATGTGTCCAAGTCTTCTAGGCATTCAGGAAGAGACACAAATATATAATCATTCATAATTAACAGTTTCTCCATAGCATCACCCGTGAAAGAATCTCATGTTCCTTCATAAATATTAATTAAACCAACCCTACACCCCACTTGTATAACAATTATTACTGACATTAACAGATGGAGAAACTAGGGCACAGCTTCATTGCCCACACAGAGCATCTGCTGCAGATCTGGATGAGACTGACCCGTCCCCAGCCGGGGCTGAATCACCAGAGTCTGGATTTGGATGCTTTGTGACAAAGATCTGCCTCCAAAAACTGCCCCTGATTTGTCACATTAGGGTGGAAATGCCTCTTTGAAACATTAATGTCAAACAGGGTCGGGGTTAGGCTGGGAAACCAAGGAGCGGCATCTCCAAGGAAACCAGCATATTTGAGGAGGAAGAAGTAAGGAAACTAAAGCAGGAGCAGAACAGAAGCTTCAGAAGGCAGCCGTTCAGATTTTCCTGTTTTTATCATTCTGCTATGATTTCTGCTGTGGATATCAGAGCAATCTTTTTAGAAACAATTAATTTATCTTTCCAGCACTCTAGCATGAAGAGCCAGACCTTCACCTCAGAGGCCTGAGAGCTGCCCCAGGAGCCCACCTGCTTTCCTCGGGGGCAGCAGCCACCAGCAGACTCCAGCACATGCCTCCCACCCTCCTCATGTGCCCATCCCTGCTGAGGCTCCAGCTGCCAGGTCACCCAGGAGCCCTCAGGGACCCCAGCAGGACGCTGGGTTCAGTTTCAGCCCCCAGAGTTCACCTGACACAACAGATCCTGCACAGGGAGTCAAGCACTCGGGAGAGCCACGAAGTCATTTGGGCTGGAGCGGGGCCAGGAGAGCCAGGTCAGTGCTTTGCCATGTAAGAGGTTCACAGGTAGCTCAAGAGACTTGGGCTTGTGGGGTTTGATCCCTCTAAAAGATGACAAATGGGCTGTAGGGCTCCCCAAAGCTGCACTGGCTCGTGGTTTGGAGAACAGTATTTCCAGTTAATCTCCCAATACCAATTCTCACCTCCTGGCATTGCCACCAAAGCACCAACATCACACAGGCTGAATGACTGAGAACTCAAGGTGATGCAGTTCTAGGCAGCAAAAAATATTCTTAAATTCTTCTTACATCCAAGGGGTTTGACCTGGACCTATCACTGTGCTTCTACACTCAGCATGATCAGAGGATGAAACAATGTCCTGATAAAAAAATGAGACAAGATTAACCCCTTTTCAAAATCAAAACAGTCACTGCATGGGAAGGAATTCTCCCTGGCAAATATGGGTTAGTCTGTCTGGACTAATCCTCTGCTCATATGTAGTGGCTTATTAGGGATTTTAAAAAGAAATCTGAAGGCTTAGGCAGTACGTTTACAGTGGAACAGCCTCACATGAAAGATGAATTTTCAGTGAATTTAATGACATGTTTGAATTGAATGAACATTGGAGAAATCTAGAAATCTTTTTTCTGTTGTTTCTGTTAAAACCCGTTAATAAAGGCTTTACAGAAGCAGTAATTTGTGACTTTAAAAGCACACTGAGCTAATTGGCTGAATTCAGATTGAATTCCTGCTTCCTGCAGAACAGCAATAAATCCTCCCAGCATCCCGAGTTCCCTCCAGAGCTACAGATATCAGAGTGCCAGGGTGACCACAGCTCTCCCAAAGCAGGTGTTGTAAGGCTGTGCCCAGGGTTTGCCCAGATTTAATGTGATTTGTTCACTGACTTCTCTGATCCACCTGCTTCAGGCATTGTTTGTGGGAGAATATTTTATTTTTTTCTCTTGGATCCTACCAGAGTTAGTCCATGGACTGAAATCCAAGTGCAGCCCCTGTGTACCAGTTCTGTAATAACTCCCTTGTGAAGTGCATAAATGACTAAGAAGAGAGAAATCTCAGTGCAGAGGGCAGAAGAGCAGACAAAACTAACGAGAGACACACGGAGCAAAGAATAGAGGGGACAGGAGCTGCCCAAGGATGACCCATAAGCCAAGGGCAGAACTGGGAATATTTCCAAAATCCTTGTCAGTCCATCCACTGTTTTCTAACTCATGCTGCTTATGAATAAATGTTAATACAATTTTACCCACATGTGCAGAGGGCACCTGCTGCAGGACAGGATTTCTGTGCTGGATATCCTGGCCTTAAAATCCTGCCTAATCCTCTGGGCAAGCACATGTCTCCAGAGGCACGGGCAGGATTAAGCAAGGCACAAACCCATCCTGGACTGAGCGGGGATGGAAGAGTCAGATTCACAGGAAGTGCAAAGAGCTGCAGGACAGCTCTTTCCTGAATCCATGGATCCCACAGCCACGTCCCGCTGCTTGCCCATGTGGGACAGGGCTTGGAAGATGCTGCAGGGCTCCCAGAGGGATAGCTCAGTCTCTGAAGAGCTCCTCTGCATGGCTCAGTTTGCGATGGAAAGCAGCAGAGCCTGGTTCAGGATGTTTTTCACTCTGTGAATTCCAGCAAGGGATTCACGTTTTGCACACAACTTCTGCAAACAACAAACCTGCTGGGAGCGTTCACCCCTGTTTTCTCACAATGATGCAAATGGCGTGGCAGAGGACTGCAAGCACTCGAAGGAACACAGCTTCAAGGCTGATTTCTGGCAAGCTTGGCCTGATAAAAGCCCATTTGCATGCATTAATCTTGACACAGTCATTAAGGAAAGCGTGGCAGCAGACACCTCCCCAAAGCAGTAATTTCACTCACAGGGACTTGATTACTTGGAATTCTCAGTACACACTCAAGGGCCTCTCCCTTAATAATACTCCAGTCCTGGTCTAGTATAAGCAATGCTCCAATATTGCCTAGTAAGACAAAATACTGCAATATTGCTTTAGTATAGACAAAACTAAGACAGCCATTTTATTCCTGTTGGGAAGACAAAGTCCTACTTTAGTTTCTCATTTTCCAGAAAGGGATTTACCCTATGTTTACCTTCCTGCTATTGGAAGGAAAATATAATTTACTGCTTTTACCTGCACATTTTGGAGCAGAGTCCACCAACTATCACAACTGACAAGTTTCCTCATGACTGAACAATGGAAGCTGCTTCTGTGCCCACATACAACTTCCTAAAGCTTAAGCCAGAAAACTTACCCTGCCAAAATCAGCAGCTTTGCCACCGAGCTCCAGGGAGCCAGGAATCTGTGGTTAATGCACACAACACTGCGTATCTAGAGAATTCCAGCTATCTAAAGTATTTGCTAACACAGCCTTGCAAGTCTGTTTTACCTACAGAAACAAACACAGTGGCAATGATATGGCAACGTGACCTTACACTATTTGCATGACCTTCAGCAAAGAACCACAGCTTCTCTGCTGGCACTGTGCCATTTGGTGTCACTGTGCCACGCTCTTTGGGATATTTTTTAGCTTTTATTTGTCACCCACCCCGCCTCAAGGTCTTATTAACAAAGGTTATTATTTCTGTTCCCAAATGCCAGGGATCCCTTATCGCTAACAAGGCTCCTAGAATGTTAAATGATACACAAACACACAAAAGGCTTTGAAGAGCTTACAGGGTGAAGGGGAGGCAGATGGGAGAGCCCAAGGAGAGATAACCCACCCTGCGTGGGTGACAGCAGCCATAACACATGAGCAGCTCAGTCACCGCCACGTTTTGCCAAAGCAGCTACAACTAATTGCACTTTTTCAGTGCTAAATAACCAAAAGAAGACATTCAATGTAGTTATTTCAATATGATACATGAAGAGGATTCAACTCTTGGATTGGCACCAGCTTCTGATTTACCAGTTTCATCACATCAAGGGTTTTACTCCAGCACCCACCCATCAGGAACCTTCCTTCCAATTCAGGCTTCCTGTCCAATCCAGGTATATCCATGACTCCCAGAGTGCAAAGGGCAGCTTGAAAACAAAACCTGGGCTCACCCACAAGAATTTAGAAACCAAAAGAAAAACCACTAACCATTCTGGCTCCTTTCCTTAAAATACAGTTAAAAAGATACTCTTTAGATTTCTTTGCCAGTGCCAGGATGCTCTGTGGCTGATTCAGAAAGCAGAATGTCTGGGGACATAGCACAGGCAGACTGTTCCTACCCAGCTGGAGTACAAACCATGCAATCCAGCCAACAGCTTTGTTCAATTGTGGTTTGAATTCACTGCAGTTTATTTCTGGAAGTATTTAAAATGCCTGTCCTGAAGGCATTAGGACCACTGCATCCAGTGAGTCATCCACGACACCTGACACAGGTAATAAATCTCACTGTGTTTACTAAAGCTTTCTGTAGGGCTCTGTGGGAACTTGACATTAACATGATGTAAAATAGCCTATGGGACCGGCACCTGCAATAGTCTGGGTCCAGTGCTAATTTTCCCTTAATAACCAGCTAAAATCCACCACTAAACAATATCACATACAGGAAGTTGAGCACTATTTAGAGGGACACAGTAATCTAGTGTTAAACATCCCATTGAGCACTGAGAGAGAGAAAAACAAGATGCAGAAGAAACTTGTTAACCAAAAAGGCCTTTGGCTTAAAACTCTGAAATTGTGGTAATAGCAGGACCTGATGCAGATAGCATTAGATTTACCAGATATGCAGTGACAGCCTTGATGTGGCCCTGCAGGAACACGATACAGCTGAAGGAAGGCTCAGGGTGAGAGGCAGGGCCAGACACGTGGAGATGGACATTGGAATTCAGGACGTGGAGTCAGAAATTCCACGTGGACAGTGGTGACACCCATTTCACATTACTGGTGAATTCACCTCAGTTCCCAGTCCTCTTGGGCAGGAGACATTGTACCCATTGTACCCAGCTTTTCCAGGAAGCATGCTGTATCCCGTCAGGGGATCTGTGCAGGCCATGGGGTGCTCTGCCCCATAAAAGCAGAGCCTGTGGTCTGCCTACAGAAAATAGATGCCAAGACAGGCTTGGCACTGCCCTCAGGGGAGCTCACGGCCAGCATGGAAAGTATTGAATTCTGATGGGAGCAGCAGCTGGCTTCTACAGGAAAGGCACAGTCTCTATCCTCTGAAAATCTTTCATGTTTCTGTTCTCCCTGGGGAGTGGGAACAGCCTCCCAAGGTCATTTGCACGACTCAGGAGGGTGTGCCAAGGCTGTGGGGCAGCACAGCTCAGCCCATTGGGGCAGGATGCTGTGAACAACCCCGTGTCCCTGCCAAAATCACTGCACCGGGCACAACTCGAGATGAAACCAAGGCCCCTCATCACTGCCTGAGAGGATAACAGCGTCACTGCTGCCGGCTGCCAGTGGGCTGCAAGGCAGCAGCAGAAATGGAAATTAGTCTCTTTATGGCTGGCAGGCAGAACTGCGAGCTCCTATCGATGCAGAGCACAGCTCAGCATCAAATGATCCCCTGAGCAAAGGCACCGCATCAAATAAATCGGCGTCCAAACCTACCTGGGGACGGCGTTCTCCTTCTGCACACGGGGAGTAAACATAGCAGACAGGCAGGAACTGCAGCTCCAGACAGGGTCCCTCACACAACTGTAGTCCTTTTCCCAGGCAGATCAGCAGGGTTCTCGTAGGCAGAGATGAGCCCCTTTGCCCAGCGAGTGCCAGGGGAGCCCTGCTGCATCACCACCAGCCGGATCGGGGGCTGGGTGTCTGCAGGGACCTCAGGAGCATATTCCTTGCTGGGATCCTTCCCTCTGCAGTCATAGAGCACACAGGAGATCAGGAAAACCAGGAGCAAAATCACATAGCTGGATACCAGAATGATGAGATTCAAGGTAACGGGGTCAATCTCCAAATAAAACTCCATTTGTTCCCATACTAGTGAGGGCAAACCCGGAGAATGAAGTTTCATATGCACGAATGAGCAAGTGCTAACTGATCAGAATAGATGTATTGGCTTTGTGGTAAAAATACACTAATCCTCAGGTCTCCTGTAGCAATGGATTTCCCCGAACCGGACGATTAAAGCAGCTCAGTTTAATAACTTAAGCTCCTTCTTTTAATGCCACGTTGCCTACAGTGGCAGAAGCTAAATTTGATTGCTATATTGACAGGAAAACATCCCCTTGCCCAGGGACCACCTTTTTCCCTCTGTGGGCAGGTACCAAACTGGGTTTTCTCTAAGGACATTTTCCAGAGCCTCCCTTCCTCAGGTGGGTTTGGACTCATGGGCTGAAAAAAACTGAGCTGTGTAACTAATAAATGAATACAGAAATAATTAGAAAGTCATTTGCAAGGTAACTTTTCCTAAAATCTCACAAGCCTGATCCTGATTTTGACTAGGGCCTTTCTGCCCTGAGCTAGTGCTACACAAGTGTTTTAAAATGAATTAAAGCTGTTTATTGGCCAGGTGACTGTCAGTATTACAAGGACACGTCACACTGCTGTCACACACTGCTCAGCCAGTCCTTGCACAAATTCCTCTGAGGGATCCTGCTTCCCACAGGCTGCTCTGTCTCATTTGAGTCTCCCACGTGTGAGAAGGTACAACAAAACTGCAGCATTTCTGTAATTTCTTTTTCCTGTGTGGACCCTTTGCTGAAAGGAGGGTGAAGTTTGTGAGTGCCTGGCAGCAGGACCAGGCTCCCGAGCACCAACCCTTCAAGTGGCCTTTGCACCTGCCGGGTTTGTGTCTCTGAAGCTGAGGTGGGAGTAGGGACATACAGAGCTGCCACTGTCACCCCCACAGTGCTGGAGAGAGATCACCCTGGGGGCTGGAAGACAGAGATGTCCAGGACACCAGTGAGGCAAACACAAAGGGCAGGGGATGGTGCCAAGGAGCACCACAGACCCTACACCAGCACGCTCACCTCTCCATGCAAAACCCCAAGGTTTTGGTAACAGCACAGAAGGCTTTTAGGAAGAGATTAGACTGTCCCAGCTCTTAGCACTGCCAGAGCTGTGGAGAGGGGCTTTACATGTCAGCAGGAATCCGATCTGGCGCGTCTAAGCTGCAGGAAATATGTCATGGGGCCACGCCGCCGCCTCGGCCTCGGCACACCGCTCGCTTTGGGGTCAAAGCTGCATTCCCCCCTCCTCCATCTGCCCTCACGGCTCTCCAGCTGAGGAGAAGTTGGCATCGGGAGCAATAATCCCAAGGCTGGCACTGCCCGTGGCACGTTTGAGGGAAGCCCATGGCACCCGGAATGCCCTGAGCCCCTCTGGGGTGCCCCAGTGCCTGTTTGAACAGCGCAAGCTGTTTGAGAGGAGCCATACACGAGTGCGTCTGTAGCTTTTGAGGTCGTGCCTTCCCTTGGCACAAACTCTGCCAGGGTGTAGAAACACCTGACCCCTTCCTCTGCTCCCCCTGGTCTCCTATTGCCTGTGCATTTTCCTAATGCAAGAATAACGCAATGGATCTGAGAACTTTGGTGAAAGGGAGCTGGAATTCACCAGCACCACAAAAAATCACGGGAGGTGAGGCACAGACAGGAGCCGGCAGCACCAGAGACCCGAACTCGCAGAACCCAAAATGTGCAAGGTGACAGCGCGACTTTACGGCTGGGTTTGCTGTTTTTCCCTGTTTTCCCTTCCAGCTCGGGTTTTTGAAGCTCTCACGGAGCTCCCCAGCTCTGATCCCGGCCGGCCACACGAAGGAGCTGTTGCTTTCCTTACGGAGCATCCCGGGACGAGCCGGCCCGGCAGGTGGCACCGGGACACTGCGGGCGGACCCCGCTGCCACCAAACGCCTTTAAACTCACCCAAGGAGACCTGGTAGAAAGGAGAGCCCTGCTTTTTAACCGCTTCTGGACAATGGGGTCACGCCTTTGCCAGCACCTGAAGGAGGAGAGGAGCTCCCGCGGCGCGGCTCGCACGATGCTCGCTCTCGGGAAGCGTTGCCACAGTGGTAAAACCCTTTCCTGCTTTACAGGTGCATTTGTTCTGAATTTCATCTGCTCAGCAGCAGAAAACAGCTGTGGAAATGCTGCTTTTGAGAAAAGAATAGGAATTCAAAAAGAAAAATTCAAAGGTAAAAATAGAAAGTAGCTCTTAGGGTGCAGAATGGGTCTGAGCAGTTATTTGTGCTCAGTGCCCTCCTGGGACCCCAACCCCACAAACACATCATGAGGGAAGTGTGTGGCTCTGAGACTGCAAATAGTCCTACAGAGGTGAGAGACACAGCTGGCACCTGAGATTAAGCATCTCCTGAATCATGCTGAATAAAAGAAGCTCAAAACAAAGACTAAGGCTTTATCAGATTACGCTCACAAACCTTGCCTATGGATCTCTGCTCTTCTCCCCAAAAGCTCAGACACCACTGTTACAACAGCCATGAAAACACTTCTCACTTACAGCCCCTGGTACCCAGCAGGCAAACATCCTTGCTTATATCCAATTTCCTTTACTGCAAATCAGGTTACTGGAAAAGTCTCAGCCCGAGAGGATGTGGTCCTCAAGAAAATTAAAGCAGCTGCCATGAGGTGGCAGATGCTGATCAGATATTTCCCTGATTGCTTCTTCTTTGTCTCGGGCTCCAGGTGAGATGGGCTCCTCAAACCCCTGCCCAGCTGAGATTGTTCAAGCAGAAATGGGGTGCTGGTGTTTGCTTCTATCCCAGCTTCCTTCTGGAGGGCTCTGTTGGCACCAGGACTGGCTCTATTTGATGCTACAAGGAGCAAAACCCTAAAGGAGCTGATTTTGCGTTGTGATGTTTTTGCTTTGGGTAGGAATTTTGCAGGCAAAAAAAATAATAATCAATTTTAATTTAGAGGGTGTCCAGGATGCTGCAGGACGGAGGGATAGATGGGTTAGAGGTTTGACCCAGACCAGTGGGGCCACAAGGTGTGACAGTCAGACAGAAATCCTTTCCGTAATCTCCAGTTGGATGGCAGAATAAATCATAGGAATCATTTTCTCAAAACCAGAAGTCTCCAGGCCTGGCTCCTGACCACTGCTTTGAGTAAAATGCTGGGTGAGGGAGGCAGAGGGGAGTTAGATGATGAGAAAGGAGTTTCTCAAATTAACTTGGCAGGATCTGCCTAAAGAGGCCCTGCAGAGCTCTTTGCTCAATTCAGCTGGGGTGCAAATGGAGAGAAAAATCCCTGAGGTTTCCTGGAGCAGCTTTCCTTGTTTGTTTTGCTTTTTCAGGCTTCTTTCAGATCTGCAAATCTGTGTCACATCAGTGAAGGCAGCAAATAAAGTGAGCTCTGAATGGTTTTTTTTTGTTTGTTTGTTTTTATTTGTTTTGTTTTCAGGGAATACAGGCCTCCCCCAAAAGAGGATACTTGAATACCAGTCAGACACCTGGTGAGCAAACCAGTTGTTCACAGCTGTTCTTTCCATCTCTCTTTTTCATTGTTTGCAGAAACAATGGAGTGATCGAGGACTAAGAGGGTTGAACTGAAAAAAAAAAAGAGCCCCAAATGCCAAACTCTTTAGAGCTCTTTGTAAAACCCAAATAAATGGAAAAATAAATCATGCTTAGACACCAACAGGAAATTGAAAAGTTACATCAATGGAAGGACAGAAATGTATACGTCAATCATTTGGCTGGAGATGTTGTGGTATAAACAGATTTTTATCACTTATAGCTCTCTATTCAAATAATTCTGTCCCAGATTTCTTTTGTAACAGTACAGAGCACAGTTTTGCCAACAAGCCTCTGGGAACAAATATGAAAAATAGAGCAAGACTGGCTTTGCTCTCCCTGATTCCAAGTTCACAAAGTTTTTACAGCATTGCCTTGATTCAGACAAACAGAAAGAGCTTATACCTAATCCTCAGTCAAGGCAGCAGGACTTGTTTGAAGCCAAGAGGGCACATCCAAAGTTCTGGGTTGAGTAGAGATGGGCTCCTTGAGCTGCTCCATCCCCGCTGTGCTCAAACCTAACCCTCACTGTCACCTCTGCTTCCCCACCGTCACAGCAGCGCACGTTTCCTCAGTGGTTCATTTGCCCACAGCGAAGGGTTGGATGTGACAGCACTGTCCCCATGCCAACACCCCAAGCTGCCATCCCTGTCCCTGCACGGGCTCATCGTGGCCCCAGCTCCATCCCACGGGCGCTGTCACGGCAGTGCTGCTGCTCCCGGGCGTGGGGGACCGGCCCCTGAGGACAAAGGCTCTGCCTTCCTTTTGAGATATGAGATATGGGGATACAAACACTCATAAATAACTGATGTCACTCCAAACTGAATCCTGTCCCCTGCCTCACCCACTTCCACTCTGTTTACCACCAGGGTTGTTTGTTTTGTCTCTGCTTCTTCCACACCCGCCGGTTACTTCGTGTTCCCTCAGACAGCAGCAGGACTCAGCCTGCAGCAAGGGGCTTTCCTGGGAGATTTTCCTCTCTGACCAGAGTGAAATATGTCCCCCTGCTGTTGAGACATTTAGGCCTCTGATCTTCTCCTTCTGACACTTGGGCTCATCCTCTTCTCCAGACCCAGCACTGCACTCAGTCCTGCCCTGTTCCTCAGGTTACTTTCCTGGCACCAGACATGGATTTCTGCTGCAAACTTAATCCAAATAATTTTTGCATTGTTCTTTCCTGGTCAGTGTCTTATCATCTCTTCACTGTTCCCTCTTGGCTTCCTCTGTGGTTCCCATCTGTCTGCTGGCTCTGTGTGAAGCTCTTAGCTTCACTCAGGTTTGGATGTCATTCATTGGACATCTTGTTATCACTTGTCTTGGCATTCTGCTTTCTCTGTGTTCTTGTCAATGCATTCTATGCATTTCAGCCTCTCCGAGTGAAGTCTCAGTGTATCCAAACCGAACTCAAGTCCAGTGTATCCAAAAAGCCCTGAGCAGGATGGTGTGAAGGTGCCCATGAAAATGTTCACAAGCACAAGGTGAACTGAGCTGAGCCCAGCTGGCCAAAACCCTTGGGTGCTCTACAGACCTGTGTGAACTCCTGCCAAAATACAGTTCTGTTCTGAAAGCAGGCACTGCTTAGAGTTTTCAATGATTTGCTGGAAAACCCTGGAGTTTCCAGTCTCCACATGACTGCTGAGGACCAAGTTTGCCAATCTCCGAGCAGATGGCCAACTTGATGCACACAGAAATAAAATCATTTCATGCTTCCAGGTAAGTAAGTACCTGTCTGGTAAGCACTTAACTGTACCTTGGGTCATTCATTGGAAACAAATCAGAAGCAAACTTGACACAAATACATGGTATTCTGAGAACAGTTCCAACACTTTTAGAAGTTGTTCCGCAACCTTCATGCAGCAAAAGTGGCCAAAGAGGAAATTTTAAAAGTTTAAGCTTTAATCCACCATTTGTGTCACCCTGTGAAAATGGAGAGTGATACAGCAATTTATGCTCTTGTGCTGAGCACATCACTGTACAGGGACATCTTACTTTCAGTTCAATATAACAAATCTGTCTTTTGTCCAATGTCCAGCAGTTCTTGTCACAGCTGTGCTCAAATGATCGCTCATCCCTTGGGACAGAGGTGTTCTGGTCAGACTGTCAGCAGTGTCCCATCTCTGGCTGTGAGTCAGTGACATTTTCCAGCAGCCCAGCAGCTGCAGCCCGCACAAAAGAGAAAGCTTTGTGTCATATGAGAGTGGGTCATGCCAACCTCCTCTTCACTGCCCACACTTCACTGCCCACTCTTCAGTTCCCAGCAGGGCGACACCTGGGCAGTGAGGGCTGAGCCTCCTCACAGCCACCAGTGCGAGCTCTGCCATCAGCACTGTCCTGGTTTGGGCAGTGCCTCAATAAACTGAGTGCAGCCAAGAGTTGTTTTCATTCTCATTCTGACAAATCAGCTAATTAGAGTACAAAATAATATTCTCAGGCTTGGCGAGTCCTTTTGACTTTGAAAGATTTTAAAATTTATTTTGGTTTTTCTTGCTCAGACAACATGGAGACTCAGTGCTAAACTACACAAAACAAATTAAATATCAAATTACAAACAGTTGGCTCTGGTCTGGAAGCACTTCAGTTGACTGCCATGATTCAAAGGAAAAAATTTATTTCATTTTGAATACTGTAATGCTTTTTAAACACAGCACATTGGCTGACCCATCCTGGATCACGACCTGAAGAACGTCACATACTTGCTTTTGAAAATGAGGTTTGTGCCTTGTCCTGTCAAATGGATGTTCAAGCTGCAGTGAGGGGAGAGGAGCTGCCCATCTGCCCTTGATGACGTTTCAAGGGACACACAGAGGTCTGGAGTGACCCACGGGTGTTATCCCAGGCCCAACACCAGTCCTGGCTGCCTGGCCCTGGACCACGAAGGCCTGTGCAGGAAAGCCCACAGCAGACACAGCCAGCTCCTCAGCAAGGGGGGAATGCCTCACCGGTCTGAGTGTGCCTGGCAGTGCGAGGGTTTAAAGGGTGTTACATCCCTGAGTCTTCCATGGCAACATTCCCAGGTGCTGCCATCAGGGATTGACAGAACAAAGCCATCCTTTGGGCTGGATTCACACCAAAGTGTGTTTTTCGGATTCAACACTGAAATTTCCTAAGAAGACACCAATTCTCACAGTTCAGGTGGACACTGGTATCCATCCTCCAGCATTTGTCCTTCGGCTTCACAAAGGGCAGAGTTCTGAAGCAGCAACGTGGCTTTAGAAAAATCTGGGGTGTGACTGGAGGTAAATGAGGTCCTGATCCTGCAGAGAAGATCTTCGTCAGAGGTGTGTCACATTTCACAGGACTCAGTGCAATCCCCAGGTTCCTTGTGGACCACCCAGCTGCATGGCAAGAAACCCATTATTTTTTCTCATGCTCTTATCCATACTTTAGCTGTTCTGCAGCTTTTACAGCTCTTCTGTTTTCCCAGCTGGTTTGCCTGAGACCAGGTCACAAAAAGCAAAGGTCTTGGTCAGAAATTAAACAAAAGCTCTTTCAAGTTTAAAAAGAAGAAAGAAGAAGAAAAAAAACACTTGCAGGGAGAGCCCTTCTTCCTCCTTCCAATGAGGAAGAGTTTGATTTTGAGGCTTTTCTGCAAGAAATCCAAGGCAAACTTGACCCATGATTAGCATGGCCAAGGTGTGTGACGTGGGTGAGATTTGATTATCTCTGTAAGGAAAGAGAATTTCAGGAAATGTGAGTATTTTAGGTCATAGGTTGGACTAGATGATCTTAAAGGTCTTTTCCAACCTAGTTAATTCTGTGATTCTGGGAAAAGGCTTCAGCAACAGAAGTTCACACCCAGGATTTAAGAGAAGGGATAAAATCTCCTTTCTGACAGGCAGCCATCAGAAAGACCAAGGAGGATATAAGGGACTGGCCAGAGGAAGATAAAAAACTCAGATGGATGGATGCAGAAGAGAGAAGCTCAGTTCCCAGCACATCCACAGATTGGATTGAACACATTCCCTGTGAGGGGAAAATCCCAGCCTGGCTGCAGGGGAGCAGGACAGCTCCATCCACAGCACAGCAGGGCAGTGTTGAGGGGCTGAGAGGGGCAGGTTTCCCCGGGCACATAACAAATGCTGCCAGTTTTACCCTTGGTCAGATTTCCAAGAACCAGGCACTGCTGTCAATTAATTCAATGGCAGCTTCTTTTTGTTCATGGAGCACAGAGATCAAGATTTCTACTTGCCTGGCATTACTGGAGAAAAACATGAACTCTTCCATTTTATAAACACGAACCCCACAACTCCAGGCGTCCTGTGAGCACACTGGGGTGTCACACATCAACCCCTGACATTTTATGCCCATGCAGACAGAGTATCCTGCATTTTAAATGACTGCAGCAGAAATTTTGTTCCCATGGAAGCTTGCTTTTTTATTACACTCCTGAACGTAATCTTAATACTCGCAAGTGTACTTTGGACAGGGGCCAAGCTGTGCACGTGGGGTAGGAAGCTGCCTCGCACAACTCCGTGCAAAACGGGACAAGGGAGAGTGGCTCCACACGCTCCTGTGACATCTCAGCCAGGAGAAGCAGGAGGCAGCAGCAGCAGCTTGGCTGGCGAGGAGATGGCCAATGTCACCCCACAGGGGCCGGGCAAGAGGCTGCTCTTACTGAAACAGGGTGGAAAAGCAACATGGAGAGATTAAAAATAAAAAAGGGAGAGCGAGCTCCTTTGATAGCCTCAATATCACAATCAGGAGAGACTTCCTGGCCTCACATTTTCCATATAAACATTCTCCACTGGGTGAAGTTAATGGTTCCCTAACTGCAAGGCAGAAGGGCTTGATCAGCTTCATTGACGTCACAGATTGGTATTTTAATGAAATGTGCTCTGCTTCCCCCATTTATATGTTTGACCCTAACCTTTACCAGATGTTCAATTCCTGCTCCCTCGCAGACACTGCAGCTCTGTGTTTGGGAGGCTCTCAGAAAGCTGAAATGCTGCAGTTGAAATAAAATCTCTGACACGAATCCTTTTGTTTGAGCTGCTCCCTGCCACGGGGACGGGCTGCACGGAGGGCTCTGCTCAGCAGGACTGTGCCCAGGAGAGAAGGAAAAGCAGCCAGAAGGATCAGATTGTGCTTTGCCTGCTGTGTGGGAGGGTAAAGGATACAGTGCTGCTCCCCTGCCACTGCACAGGGATGAAATCACAGTTTTCCCTTCCAGCCCCTCCAAACTGTGGCCCTGAGACCCAAGGAAAGAGCCAGAAAGCCTGAACTGGGGATTTGGCTCTGCCACGTCCCCTTGGGCACTCTGTTCCTGCCTCTCAGCCTTGTTTCCCAGGCATAAAACAGGACAATGTCCCTTTGCCCAATTACATCCTGTGTTTATCGGGGCAGGGCTGGGGAGGGGCTGCAGGGTTTGGATTAGGAGAGCTCACTGCTGTCCCCTGGGACAGCCCAGGCTCTTCCTTGGGCCAGGAAAAAACACTATCAGCACCACAGACCCAGCACCCCCGTGTTCCTCTGGATGCAAATCTGCTCCAGGCTGTGACCCCTCAGAAGTTATTCCTCCCTGAGCTCTGCAAGAGTGAAGCCAGCTGGAAATAAATCATCAGGAAAAGGGCATGTCATCAAAAAAGATGCCATCAGAAGTTTTCTAGTGTTTGATGGTCATTTAGGATGTCTTCTGCTTATTTTTTTTCAAAGTGAAGAGAAAATGATGTAGCAAGAGAGGGTTAAAAGAAGATCCACGTTCCCAAACCTCAGCTTTGTATTTCAATCATTTCAGATAAATTGCAAGCTGGACTCCAGCCACCCTTTAGTTCTGGGTTTGGATTAGCAAATTGAAAGTCACAGATGAGGTTTTGCAAAACCAAACCCATATCCTCCTTGGCCTGCTCCTGGCTGAAACTGAGCTTGCCCTGAGCAAAAATGAGTGAATCACTCTTCAAAACACACACACCAAAAATGCTGAACTCAACAACCACAAACTGAATGAAGGAGAGTAAAAAACCCTGTGCAAGACACTCATTTCTTTAACCCCAGGGAGACTGAACTTGCAGTACCAGCACTTTGCAGCAAATTAGGCAGCAAAAACATTTNAAAAAAAAAAAAAGGATGGTTTTGGTAATTCCATGCATACACATAAAAACTGTGGCCAAACATTTGTCCCCCAGCAGATGACAGTGGCTGTTAGCATGGCAGCCTCAAACCTGCTCGTGTTTCACTTTGACATTGATCCTGCAGCAAGGTTCAGTGGATTTAATCAAAATGGGTCTGGGGTTCTCCTGAACCCAGGATAAAATCCAGTCCAGCTGCCCTGCCTCAAGCACTCACCTCGCTGTAACGTGTTGATTATGTTCTTGAAAGCCACATCTGCTTCTCAGCCCATCTCGCTGCAAAGGAAATCTTCCTCCTGCCCGGTGTAGCCAGAGGATGAAGAGATGCTCATGAAGGACAAGCCCCTGTCAAGGAGCACAGGACCGAACATGACGTCCCTGCAGCACTGCCCACGTCAGCAGTGAGTGTCCCATAGCACCACCAGCCTGGGGTTGTGTTCCCAGAACACGCAAAAACAATTGGGAAACACACAGTGAATCAGATCCCATCTCCTGATCGCGAACCCGTTAACATCAGCACACTTTTGTTATCCTAAATCCAGCCATCGAGATTGCAATCTGATAAAATCAGCAGGTAGGGCTCCTCTCAGCCCCAAGGTGGGTGGAGGGCTCCTCTGAGTTCCCAGATTCGCACAGAAAATACAGCATGAGCACCAAGAGTTAAGAGTATTTTACCAGTGGCAACGAGAGGGATTCCAGCAGAGTAGGAAATAAATAATTTTCTTTTGAGTCAGGGCTGAGAATGAGAGCAGACTGTCTTCCCTGCCATAATTTACACATCCTCACAGACAGACATATTGGAAGTGACTTTTACAGCCAGCCAGGAGACAGCCACACAGCCCACACCAGCTCTGGCAGGACTCACATGCCACAGTGTCCTACAGTGGGTCTGTCTCTCTGCAAGAAGCGTGTCGAGGGTTGTTTTTCTGCTTAAGCCCATTTGATTTTATTTTCCTTTGCTTACTGGCAATGAATTGTTCCACTTCTCTTGCTCACTGAGCACTTTATGTTGTGGGGTTTTTTGTTTGCTCATTTGTTGCAACAGGAGTGGCAAAAGATTGTCAGGGCTCTTGGGATCACACACCAAAGCTGACAGAGGGCAAGCAGCTTCTTTAGAGACACTTCTTAAACTCCACTTGCAGCCCCACATTCCAGCCCATCCCTGAGGGTCACAGCCATGCTTAGAAGACACCTGGACCCTGAACTGTCCAGGCTTTCCCACCTCCTGCCTTCCTACACACGACTTTTCCACCAGCACTTCTCCTCAGGGAAGGTGGAAGGACTGATGCCTCTTAGTGTTTGCTGTGTACGGATTTCTCATGGTTTGACACCGGCCAATTGTCAGGCACCCATGAAATTCACTCACCCCGCCCTGCCACAGCTGGACAGAGAAGAGAAAAAAATTAATGAAAGCTTCATGTGTTGAGATAAGGACCAGGAGAAAACACTTCAAGGGCAAAACAGGCTCGACTTGGAGGTACAACATCAATTTTTTGCTAACAAAATCAGAGGAGGAGGATGAGAAGTAAAATAAGCCCTTAAAACACCTTTTCTTCCCTCCAGCCCCTCCCTTCATCCCACTGACAGTACCGGGAGACAGGATATGGAGGGTTTGGTCAGTTCATCACTGGAGGTTTTCTTCCACTGCTCTGGGAGAGGAATTTTTCCCCTGTGAGGCCATGGGGTCCCTCCCACGGGACACAGTTCTCCGTGAACTTCTCCAGCCTGGATCCACTCTCATGAGCAGCAGTCCTCCCAAAACTGCTGCAGCATGAGCCCCTCACACAGGCACACAGTCCTCCCAAAACTGCTGCAGTGTGGGTCATTCTTCCCCAGGGTGCAGCCATCCAGGGACAGGCCGCTCCAGCCTGGAATCAGCCTCTCTCCACTGGGTCTCCCACGGGGTCACAGCCTGCTCCAGGATCCACCAGCTCGGGCATGGGCACCTCTGCCACGGGCTGTGGGTGGATCTCTGCATCCCTCGTGCATCCCCATGGGCTGTGAGTGGATCTCTGCCTCCCCTGTGGATCCCCACGGGCAGTGAGTGGATGTCTGCATCCCTTGTACATCCCCACGGGCTGTGGGTGGATCTCTGCATCCCCTGTGGATCCCCACGGGCTGTGCATGGATCTTCTCACTGAGATGTGCCCCTCTCTCCTTTCAGTATTCATGAAAGCATTCATCCTATAGCATGGATAAAAGCAGAGTGACAGGGCCAGGCTGGCAGGAAGGTGCCACCAGCACCAGCATGGAATTGAGTGAGTGAATTTGGTGTCTCTGGCTCACATGGGAGGGGAAGGAAGAGCAGGAATTTGAAGATGGCTGTTGCCTTGGACGCGCTGAAGTTGCTGTTGATCTTAGGCCAGGGAAGAATGATCTGATCTGCTGCGTCCCTCCTTGTCTTGGCCCTCTCTCACAAAAGCACTTAAAAATTTGTCTAGCTTCAAGTGTGTGCTTAAGTGCTGAATTAGTGAATTAGCATATTTACTTGTCCGCAACCTCTTCAAAAGCCAATTGGAAGTCCTGGGATTTTGATGGATGCCTTTGATGGCCCTAGGACAGAGCCCAGGTCCCAGGTCGCCCTCTCTGACCACACCTGTGGGATGTGGCAGCCCTGCCCTGAGGAGCTCCTGGTGAGAAGAAGCTGAGCTCATCCTCTCTGCTCATCTCTAAGCTACACTGACATCATTTTAGGGATCAGTTTCCTCCTGTCACTTGCCACACTCAGTGCTATTTGGAAACTTCTGCTTGCATGAAGCAGAGCTCACTGTCCCCCTACAGAAACGAGCCAATATTCTTATGCTCATACTTTGCTTTTCCCGCTAATTGAGGCTCTGAAGTGCGGTGATGTTTTTCCTTTGATTTAATTAGGGGAAGCTGTTTCCAAGGAATCACGTATAGCCCACATCAAAGGCTGCACGAGCAGTGATGCACCCCAAGATGCAGCGGACGTGACTCACGGTGACTCACGGGCCGTGTCCAGCTGCCAAATGAGTCAGCACTTGCAGCCACCTCACCACAGTCCCGACACCTGTGGTACCCTGTCCACGCCAGATGGAAGGAGATGAGCCCCACGTGTCCCCTTGCTCCTCAGACCCCCCTCACTGTCCCCTGTGGGACCTGCAGCTCTGCACCATCAAACTCCCCAACAGGGAATTTAAAATCTTGCCTTGTTCACATCTTTAGTTTGTTCGTGGATGCTTGTAACAAGTAGGAGCTGTGTTTCTGGTGAATAATAAGCCTGGCTGCAGAAGACTTCCAGTCTTCTCAGCTCATTAAAAACCAGAGAAGCCAATTCCAAAGGAACTTGAAGCTAAATGAAGTGTTGAAACAAGCCGTTTCTTTTAAAACTTCTGCGGGAGCAACATCCTTGTTGCTGCAGCCCCAGGGGAGGATCACAGCCCTGGCCCGTGTGCCCCTTCCCCTCTCACTTTTGCCAAACTGCAGCAAATAATGGATTTTTTTCCCTCTTCTGTGAAAAGTCTAAATTCTTGATGATCCTTGTAAAATCTGGAAGCTGAACAAGCCTGACTTCCCCACTCACACCCCCGTGTAATTTGTGGCGTGGCTCTGCAGCCGCAGGGGAGGACCATGACCATCTGTTTTTCTGGATGGGAGAGGGAAGGAGCCACAAGGAAAGTTCTGGTGGGGCAGCTCAGCTCTGAGCTGTGATTTATAACTGTAAATACAACAAAAATCCTCTCCAACTGCCCTGGCGTTGCTCAGGAACCAGAGTCCAGCTCACAGAGCAGGCTCAGGTCACTCGAGTTTAATGACCACTGCCTTGGGAAGGTGAGGAGAGGCAGATAAATTGCTGTCCAAGCTAAACCCCTGCAGGCTGCAGCTCTACAGCTGCCAGCTGGGATGGAGCGATGGGCACTGCCCTGTCCTGGTGACCTGACTCACAAAATGAGGCTTAAACTGTAAATGGAAGGGCTCATCCCTCTCCTCCCCATCCCGGAGGCATCGCTGGGATCAACAGCCACAGCAGCTCCATCGTGGCAGTTTCAGCACCTCCACTTGAAAAGGGGAGGCAAAATTGAAATTTTATTTTTGGTTGACTGAAAACATAGCTCAAAAATCCAATTTTTTGTCACAGTTTTGAGGTTTCGATTTTTCTTTTTTTTTTTTTAGATTATTCCTCATTTGGAGGAAATGCTGAAACTATTTCCCCCTATGTTCTAGCATGGGGGAACACCTTAGTTTTAAGAATGTTAGAAGAGGTAATTGCAGTTATTTTTGGAGGGAAACCTGAAAATCTAAACAAAAGCTTCACCAAAACACAATACAGGCTCAGAAAACATCCTGATGTCCTCAGATCTGTATTTTTCACTGGGAAAAGATGCATGAGAAACTATCGGCTGCGTTTGCAGGGAAGAGTGTGGGGCTGCTCCCCCACAAGGGCCTGTTCCTGTCCCATCCCAACCCTCACTCCAAACTGGGAACCCCCAGATCCCCTCATACCCAGCTCTGCTGGTACAAATGGCAGCACCAGAGGGATGAGTTAGAGGCTCAGCAAGGAGCTCAAATTGCCCAGAGTCTCACCAGCTGCTCTCTCTGAGGACCACGCTGGCTCAGAGCACAGCACATCCTTGAAACCACTGTTGGGAGCAGCCAGCAGGAGCAAAACCATCCTGTCTTCAGTGAATTCCATGTCCGAAACAACTGGGCGTGTTATTCAGCTTAAATTATGTATTAAATATTCTGGGCTTTTTCATATCCAGCAAGGCAGAGTAGGTAAGTCAGAACTAGGGTGTTCACAAGTCAGTTCCATTGGGACAAACAGCTCTTCCAGAGCATTTTCCAGATTGCACCAGCACACAGGGAGACCCTGGGCTGGGGTTCCTCACTCTGCTGCAGTGTGGCTGTGTTCCTGTGACCCTGTGTGGCTGTGCTCCTCACAGAGACTGTGGGTGAACCTGACACTGAGACATCCCTGCCCACACCCCTGGCACTGCGGGTGCCTGGCAGCCTGCAGGCATGTCCCCAGGAGAGGGATAATGGGCACACTGATAAAAACCCAGCAAGAGGGGCAAAGCCTCAGACTTTGCTGGCTGACTTCCCCGCTGCAGATAAATCACTGCTTTTACAAGGCATTATTGAATTCTTTCCAGGCTGACCATCCACCGCCATGGAGCAGACTGGCACAGGGCTGTCCAGACAGGATATCCTCCAGGGAACAGCCTCTGCACAGCACAGAACAATAGAGCCCTGCCTCTGGAATTGTGGATACACGACGTGCCCAGGCTCTTCTCCCCCAGCCCTCACTATCTGCTCCCAGCACAGCACCACGGTATCAGATCTGCATCAGCATCTCTTTCCTGTTTGTGAGAGTCCCAGCAGCGCTGCAGGGAGCACAGCAGGCTCTGTCCTGCGCCTCTGCCCACCCTGGGAACGCTGCAGGTTTTGAGAGCTCAGGTATCTCCACGTTTGCACTCTGAGCTCCCAGTGCTCAAAGGCACAGCAAACCCGCCAGCCAGTCCTACCCACGGCAATGGCTACAGGGCCTCCTGCAGCTCCACTTCCACAGGCTCCCATCCCTGTTTTGGGATCAAACTCATGTCCATAACATCGCACCAAAGTCTCTCATGAGGGCTTTGAAGAAACCACAGGACTGAAGCATCTTCCAGTCACCCTGTGCCCCAGGTGGAGAACATGTCCAGTGGCTGTAAAACACCCAGCCAGTTGCTCACAGTCTCCTTGGTTAAGATGCTCTGAGTCAACTGCTGCCAGCTCAGCTGCCAGGCCCTATTCTGCTCTCAATTATATGAAATTGGCAAATTTGGAACAACTTCACTTTGACAGCATAACCTGATTTACTGGAGAGCAGCATCTGGTGTGTTTTCTAGGTTCATGCTGTGTAATAGGGAACAGACTTGGACCTCTGACTCATTAGCAAGGGAACATATATTGAAATTAGGCTCCCAATAGGTAAACATCTCTTGAGCACAATTTGTTCTTGCCCTGGTTGTGGAAACTGTGTGACTTAGCACTGAACTGCAGCCTGATACCAACTGCGTGCAAAGGGCAACTTCTGTAGCATCGCAAAATTTATGTTCTGTTTGACAGTGAGAGAAAGTCTCTTTAAAAGCTATTTCAGACTTAATGCAAATTAAGAGGACCCTGAGATCCTGCCCCTGGAAGCATGAGCACCCTGATGGGCCCAAAGGGATGGCACAGCACCAGCTCCAAGAGCCTTGTGGTGGATATTTCTTGTGGTGCATTCCACCTTGCTCTTCCCTAGTGACCCTGCTGAGGCTGGGTTTGATTTGAATTTAATTGATTTGAATTTAATTTAAAAAATTACCAGTTTGGTAATGTATTCTTCAGTGTGGACACTGTTTATACAGGACTGTGGGAAGAAAACCCTTCACAGAGGGGTTTGCTGCCATGGGCTGGCCATGTGTGGGGCCAGGTGGCTCCTTGCAGGCTGCCAGTGTCCCCTGGCCCCCCTGTGACTGCCCTGCAGCAGTCACATCTTTCTCAAGCACCTGAAGACAAAGTGCACAGAAAAAAGCTCCTTTTCTCCCACGGGCAGAGCAATCCCATGGTGCCAGCACAGGCAGGAGGTGCTGTTGGGAATGCCCAAGGAGGGTGCTCAGCCTGGATTTCAGCAGTGCAGCACTAACTGGCCCACGATCACTCATATCCCAAGGCCTGGCCATTGCTGAGGAGTTTGATCCTTTGGGATCTTCGTCATCTTGAACCACACCTCAGTTTCCCAGCCTCTGCAGCAGACTGTGTACAGCATCATGTCAGTGTGTGAGAACAGAGTGGAGTGAAAGCTCTGCGACTGAGGAACATCTCTCAAAAGACTTAAAAGAGGCTTATGCAATTCTTTTAGCGCTCGTTCTTTTTGAGCCCCGGCAGTCACTGTGTCTCAGATGTTCCCAGCTGTCTCTCTGTTCCCTTGGCACCACAAGTAGGAGCAGCCAGACCCACTCTCCCCACAGCCCTTCTGTCTGAAACTCGGCTCCTGCTACTCTTCATGTGCAATCTTTTAGAAAATGTCTGGGTTTTGAAAACGATTCTTCTCCCACAAACTGATTTCTTTCCACATGCTGAGTACCCAAGGTATCAGCACATATATATAAAAAGCAGGTCACAAAAAGAACCTTAAACCCCACTAAATAATCCCTGGTGTCACTCCATGATAAACAGACTCCCAGCCTGTGGTGCTGGGCACATTTCACAGCAAGAAGAGCATTTTGCCTCATTCCAAGCAGGAAACACCCATTCCAACATTTGCTTTCTTTGCTGGGTACTTTTCTTTCATTCTGCATCCCTGAGCTGGTGCAGGACTTGCAAACATTTCATAATCCCAAGAAAAAGCACATTAAAGCCTCAGAGCAAGGGGAAAGCCCTTTTCCTGCCAACGAGGCACATTATTGTCAATACCCCATTGTTGTACTCACACTCACCACCCCTTAAAGCAATTAATGGATAAATCGGGGGTTTTTCTGTGGCATTTCTGTGGGTGGAGTTTATTCCCATCCTTATCTGAGCAGCGGATCTTTCCCACCAGTAACCTGGTGCCAGGGTGTCCCACAGCCCATGACGCTGTGCATGCTGCAGAACAAACAAACTCGATTAGGGGAGGATATTTACAATTGCTGACCAAACTCTCGATTTCCTTGGTAAGCTCCTCCAGACAATGTGCTCCGGCCCCCAATTGTACTGTCAGAAATTCATACAGACCCAAGAATGAGAAAATATTGTGTTTAGATTTGTGATAGGCAAAGCAAAACAAGGGAGCGATGTTTTAGGAGGGTTCTCCCCCAGCCCCATGTGTTTGTTTATTTTTACTTGTTTGTTTATTTTTACAGCCACAGAAAGGAGCAGGATGAGTGCAGAGCCTCCTCTTGCCCGCTGTCCTGCTCCTCTGCAGAGCCATTCCTCAGTGCTGGCAGCACCAGGGTAAATTCCCTGGGAGAACAGAGCTGCACCTTGTGCATGAGGCCTCTTGTGGCCCCAAACCCCTGCAGTGCCTTCACTGGGCTCTTTTCCCAGATCTGCCAGCATTCAAGCTGGAAACTGCAGTGCCAACATGCTGGCATTTGCAATGGAGGATAAAAGAAGCCTTCACCTCTTATCACAGCTGCAGTTCCTGCTCTTTCAAGGCTCTTTCAGCCCTCCAGGCCGCAGCTCCCAGCCCCATCCAACACAGCACTTACAAGCTGAGATAAAATACTCCCCATTTCCAGAGCATTTTCGCCCTCTGGGAAGCCAGACTTTGCTCCCTTTTATTCCTGGTTTGTGCCAGCATCCAAACCCCCCCTCAGGACACACTCACCTCAGGCTGCCCTTGGGTGTCAAACTCCTGAATCCCCTGTACTGAGAAGTTCCCTCCTTGTCCTGGGACAAGCAAAGTGTCCCTCCTGGAGAAGGCCTGGCTCGTTCCACAGTGGAATGGTGAGTGGTGCCATTCCACAGTCTGGCCCTGAGCTGCTGCTGGAATCCAACCTTGCAGGGGATGGTGTGTCCCTGGTTTATTCCTGTGTTGGAGCAACCTCGCTGGGGCCGTGCTTCCCACGGGATGTTAAAAGGTGCCACGTTAGGGGCAATGTCTTTGGAGTTTTTGACACAGAGGAGATCACGTTCAGCCCTTATTTTTGCCCAAAGCAAAAATCAGGCTTATACCTTCATTAATGCAGACTAACAACAGAGCTTAACCCTGTGTGGGCTGATGGCTTAATTTTGGAAGCAGTTCTGTTTCTTATTACATCAAGATCAAATCTTGAGTGATGGCACTCAAGCAGTGTTTTCCATGTTTTCACCAGTTTAATGAAAACCAGAATTTGGCTCTACATCTTAAGAGATAACACTTTCTGTACTTGTGGCCAATATATTAATGTCTTCCAGCATTGTGGGTCTTCCTCCAAAACCCTTGTAAGCCTTCCTTTATAGGTTATCCAGGGATCAAGGTCTGAAAATCCATAAAATACATGGGCTCTGCAAGATTTGCATTTAATTTAGCATGGCTTTTCTTATCACTGGGCAGTCTCGTTTCACTGAAAACCTCCATTTGTTATTTAGGGGATTGGGAATGTTCAACAAGAGAGGAGGAGAAAGGGCTGATGGCTCTGGGACTTGGATTCAGTAAAACACAGAATTACAGTTGTTCCTCCAGATTTACAGCAGACTAACATCAACCTCTGCTTCAGAGAAGGAATATAAATTAGTTGGTTAATGAGAACTGGATTCCAACCAGCTGGATTAGGATCCTGTAACACTCATGTATTCTACTTCTCTCCCCTTGCCTTGTTAGCTGACTGCAGGCCACCCAGGGTAACAAAGACATATGACAGAAATACAGTGTATATTTATGTTGGCTCCTCTTGCTGTAATCTCCTTCAGGGTATGACCTGATTTTAATAACTCAGTCTTACCCTATCACTTTCTGGCTCATTTCCATATGTGCTTATAGCTTATACAGTGCTTTTTGGTTTATTCTTTCAGCACATTTGGAAAAATAAAATCAAAAAAAGGAACAAGAAAATAGAAGTAGAGACAAAGAGGAAACCTGGCTACAAAAATTAGTTAAAATCCATCTCCATCCTAAAAATATTTATTAGCACAGGTCACCTCCTTTCCCCACAGCCAGTAAGAGCATTTTCAGAACAACTGGAAGATGTGAGCGCTGCCATCTGTTCCACCCTCGGTGAACTGAGCACTATAAACATCTCCAAGGCTGGGTCATTTATCATTATAAGAAAGTATACAAAGAGGCAGGAGTTGAAGTAAAATCGGTTTCATCGTGGGAAGAAATCTGATTGTAAAGGCACACCAAAATATCTTCCAATGTATCAGCCTGCCTAAAAGCTTGCAATGGCTTGTACATTCAGTTCTCTGGAGCAGAGACTGCTTAAATTAATTTCAACCTGCGTGTTTACAATTCTTGGTGTACTTCTGGTATTACTAGTTTAGAGAGTTGTGTGGCGCTGATATAATTATGCTGCTAGAGTGCATTCAGAGAAATTATGAACTTTAGTGGGAATTTCAAATATGTTACTGAGATAAAGAGGAAAAAATCTTACTGAGCCTCAGTTGTCTAGGATGGAGCTGAGGAATACTTGGGGTGGGAGTCTGCAATCAGTGATTTTTACCTCAAGACCTTTTCTTTTCCACATCCTCTGTTCCACACTGCTTGTTCACCCTGTCTTAAAGCAGGTACTTCCTAAAGCTGGGATTAGAAGAATTAGAGTATGAAGAAAAAAATTTCAGATGAAGGGAAGCTCATCCCAATGAGAACTGCCAGCCAAAGAAAGGGAAAAAGCAGCTGAGAGCAGATTGAAGGAGAGATTCCTAGGCTCAGTTGTGCCTCCACGATGCAACAAAGGGTTCAAAGGAGCCAAACATCTTGAGGAAAGAAAACAAAAGAACTGGCCTCACGTGAACTTTAATTTTGTCCAGAAATTCCACTCTGGATCAAAGAGCTACAGTGAAAGTTTAGTTGGAACCAGCATTTTCCTGCACAGAAGTTCAGCTTCAGCAAGTGGAAAACTTTTCCTCTCCTCATCAAAGGCTAGTCCTGCCAAAGTCCTGGCCTGTTCAAAGGCATCTTTTGAGGGAAAAAACAAGTGCAATGCATGTTTGGACTTATCTGGGCAGACAGGGCAAGGCACAGGGGGAACACTGGGCGACCCCTTTAGCAACGGCTCTGCCAAAGCCTGGAAGTTAATTATGGGTTGCAAAGAGCCAGGAAAGAAAGTGGCTGGTCCACAGGGAGATGTGAACGTGTCCCTGGGCCTGAACTCGGAGGATGTGAAGCACAAGGTGACCTGGAGACAGAGCCGTGAACTCCTGAAATGTGTCTGCTGAGGTTGGTGCTGCTCCTGTGAGGAAGGGAGTTCCTGGGTGACACTGAGGAAAGAAGCTTCTGCAAAAAAGGAGAACAGCAAGCAGAGACGGCTTCTCTTGTGTGCTCCTGTTGAGTCATGCCAGTACGACAGGAGCACACGGACACACCTGTGAGTTGTGCCCCACTGTGGGATGAAATTTCATATTTCAGAAAAGCAAGAGCCGTTCCAGCTCTGAGTATTAACCACCCATGCTGCCCCCTGATGAGGATTTAATAATCTGGTTTATAAAGATGAGACATGATAGATTTACTACCTTCTCCCCACAGTTTATTATCTATTGACATGGGTTTCTTTGTAAATTCAGTTTGCAATGTCTTGCTAGTGTTAGCACTGGAAAAGCAAAGTGCACAATGATGCCAATAAGCTTTGCTGGATGTGCTGTAAATCACTCTCTGGCTGCTGCTCTCAGTTCTTCTGAATAGACTCAAAAAGTTATTGGAAATCTGAAGACTTTTGTCCAAAGCTGGAATTACTATCACTTGGGTTTTCAAGGAACTGCATAGGGCGTTCTTTACAACAATTAACTGACAAAAATCTGCCTTTATCCTTTGAAATATTAGCACAGCTCAGGAAGGGATCCTCAGCACTGCAGATATGTAATTGTTCATATATAGGTTAGTAAACTTCACCTTGTAGGGGGGGAAACCAACCAACAGTTTCTTTCCCACACTCCTTGAATGAAAGAAATGCTCTCTGATGGCTAGAGACACCTTCTTCCAAGAATATTCCACCAGAATTTTTACGGCCAGTCTACCCTTATTTGTTCTGGTGCCAATATTGCCCTGTTTAAATAGTTCTTTCTCCCTGGTGCTTTACCCCTCCAAAGCATTTATTACTTTTCTGATATAATCCAGTGAGGATGGCTGGTACTCAGAAAGCTTTTACACCTTTCCCACTGGTTTCTCTCTTGCTGCCAGAGATCTGTAAGTACCTGTCCCAGGGGTCACTGCACCTGGTGGTTCACCCCAAGGTGACAGCGTGGCAACAACTGGATCAACTTACAGATCACAAAGATTTATTGAACATCTTCCTGTAATGTCCCGTTTGTTCACCGTTAATTTGTCTGAAAATCAATGCAGGAAGAGGAATCTGACTTTTAATCACAAAGATAGCATGTAGTGACACCTCAGCTACTGGAAGTCAGGGCAGTGAGACACTGGCACAGAAAGAGTCCATGGAGGTGTAAATGCACATCTTCATCCGAATTAAAAAGTTAAATTTAAAGTTGACATTTAAATTAAAAGCTAATTTATACCTTCACAACAGTGATCACAACTGGAGACAGGACCTGATGGATCAGTATCCCAGTCTACAACACCTCCCCAGGGTGCTGCAGGTACTCAGGGCTCACACAGAGCTTAGGGCTCTGGCAGATGTGTTACAGCATTTCAGAAGCCCAGAAAGTGATGTGTCATCCTTGCAAAAGTTAGGTTACGATCATAAAGAAAGGCCAAAAAAAAGTCACACCACACAGATCTGAATACGTCTGAATACATCTCAAGATCTGTGGATGTTTGCTCCTGGATGTTTTTGCTCAAGCTGAGGTTGGAAAGGAATCAGCTTGGCACATTCACACTTGGTGTCTTTCTTTTGCAGTGATCCCATTGTTCTGAAACATAATGGGGCAGAGTTTTCTATAGTCCCACTGGGACTGTATCAAAATTGAAATCAGCACTGAAAAGTGTGCTGTGTAATGCTGCTGTCTGCTCTTAACACCATGATTTCAGCCAAGAAACAGTAAGTTATTCACATTTATGCCCAGTGAACTGGAAGGTCTTTTATCCAGGCTTCACGTTAAATTTCAGCTGCCAAAAATGGTCTCATTCTTATTCAGGTCAATACTTTTGACTTCTTGGGCTTGTACAGTTCCCAGGGCAGCTCAGGCCTGCAGCAGCTCTGAGGAGCTCTGTTCTCATGGTGTTGTTACTTGACAGCATGTTGATTTTAGGGCACTGCTTCCCTTCAGACTCCCAGTAAAGGAGTATGGAAAACAAGCTAGTCAAAGGCATTGTATTCTTCCCAAAATTCTGAACTCGTATGACATCCTCACCTTTAACACTAAATCTTGAGGCTCGAGGCCAGGCCTGATTGCAGAGTATTTTGTACTTTTCTCCTTACACCAAACACGTGTACAGCTGAGGTGACACTGCAGGAAGCCAGAGTGACTAACAGCCATTCTTCAGCACCACATGCTCTTGAGCACAAACCCTCTCTTAGCATCCTCACAGTGCCTCATTTTACAGATTACATTTCCTTAGAAAAGCCACTGATGAAGCTTTTCCCTGCCATTTACATTGGTGATGTTCACTTAGGGACTGAATTCATGCTGCGTGCTGAAGGACAGAAGAGCACCAGGAGCCCGGGAGGATGCTGGGGAAGAGATGCTCCTGCCCTGATGAGAAAGGGCACACAGACCTGAAGAGGCTGCAGGTGCTGTGGATCTGTAGGGACTTAAAATTGAAATCTTAAAAAATGGCAAAAAAAGAGGGTCCATGGGGTCATGATAAAAGATGAAAAATTATTAGACTACTTGCCCCTGATGACATGATGTTTCTTCTCAGAGATTTGAGATGAGGTTCAGGGGTGTCCAAGACACCCAATTGTCTCTTTCCTCAAGCAGGTAGGGACTGAAAGCACTGGCACAGAGTTAGTGGGGAAAAAAACCCAAGTTAAATTGCAGCCATTCAGTAAATGCTGTCTGGTCCCCATCAGCAGGGACAGCCATGTGAGCAGCATGTGCTCTGCACCAAGCCCTCTGAAAAGGAGCTCTGTTTGCTTTTAATTTTCCCTTTCCACAGAAGTTGTGCCAGCACAAAGCTGGGGAAATCAAGTCTTTTCTTTGGAAATGCTTCAGAGATAACCAGGCTCTTAGAAAGTGCTGCAGTTGTGGCATCTTCCACACACACACACCTTGGCAGAGCGCTGAGGGAGCAGCTGGATGTCCCTGGCACTGCTCTGCTCCATGCTGGGGCAAAGCCTCACAGTCTATCTGATGGGGCCTCTCAGTGGGTGCTGGCCTCCCCTCTCCTGGCACCAAATGGGGAGCAACAGGCTCCTGTGAGTCTGCACCAGAAGGTTTCCTGTTCCTGGACATGCCTCATCACAGTAAAATCCATTTCACCACACCAAGCTTCCCCCCAGCTCGACACAAGCTGTATCAAGGGTCATTTCCTCTGCACCCACAGGCTCTGCTGGGGCAAACCCAGGGTACATTTGGCACCTTGGTATAAAGGACCAGGCCAAAACCGAGCAAGATCCACAGTTCACACCAACAAAGGGCAGAAGGTGCTTTGCTTCCTTCTAAGGAAGCCAAGGTTGCATTTAAAACCACACCTGATGATATGTGACACACCTGCAAAGGATGGAACACCAACACACCTGAGCTCGCTGCTCGGGTTTGGGTGCTGAAACCCCAAAAGTGCACACTGAGGAATTTTGGGACCTGTGGATGTTTCTGCACCTGTTTGTAAATGCAGCTAATCCAAAATTAGCCAGGAGAAGTGGAAGAATCATTTGTCAGCTCCTGGTCTCCTCAGCCATCTTGGAAAAAAATGTCACAGATACATTGACACTTCTGCTGCCGATTTAAATAGCAGCCAGCGGCCAGGATCCTCTGCTGGGCGAGGGGCAACGCGGAGCTCCTGTCTCAGGCTCCTCCTGTATCAGATGACTCACCAACATGCCTGAGAAACTCCCTTAGACCACAGACTCCAGTAGCAACCCCACAACAAACACTGTCCGGGGCTTGCAGCCACCCCTCGGGTTTGGGACAGGTCCTGGCAGCGCTCAGGCAGGATCAGGCTCCCTCAGGACGGAGGTGGCAGAGCTTGGCTCCCTTCTGCTGCTGCCTCGTGGCCATGGTGCTGGGCTGGCACTCAGGTGACACGGAAACCACGGCTTTGCCCTTATTTCCTTTGCCCCCTAGTGAGTTGTTCAGTCTCTCAGTCTTGTTTTATCATGGCTACATTTGTGACAGTAAAATCTCCTCCCCAACTTTCCTGCGAGCTCTTTAAACAAGAGGACATTTAACTGGGTATTTATTGCTCACTGTGGTGGCTGGGCCCTCGTGCTGCCCCCTCTCTGTGCTGTGACTGCTTTCGTGGGGCTCCTCTGAAGCGTCCTGATGCACAAAAGCATCCCCAGAACACTGTGTCTGTGAAGCAGAAGAAGCCATACCCCGAAGCAGCCACCCAGTACCTCCTGTCTCCAAAACAGGCTGAGGAGGGGTTTCTGTTCCGGCCCACGCTCTGGCAGCATGATCTGCCAAGCCTGCCTTCCTCACATGGAAATACCGAGCTCCTAGGAGTGACTTGGAAAATCATTTCCCCTCTGCCTCTCCTATCACACTGAGGGCAGGAGTCTTGACTGCAGTGCTCCCACCCCTACCCCAGGAGAGCTGCAGCTCTGCCTCCAAAGTGCAAGTTAAGCATTCTGCCTCCATGGCTCCCCAGCTCTGGAGAGGACACTCCTAAAAAAACACTTCTCATGTGGACCAAGAGAAACTACAGAGCTTTCTATTAGCTCATTGTGATCCGCACCGTGACCCTCTGCAGCTGCAGCAGACACACCTTCAGCTCCTCTAAAAGCAGCTCTTGTGCCCAGCTGCAGCTTTATTCACAGGAGTGAATTTCTGCTCATTCTGTGGGGCTGCAGTTTAATAGGGGTTAACTAGAGCAGGCACTTCATGGTTTAAGCTATCCCAGTGAGATCTTAGCACACCAAGTATTTTTCTATTCATCTGTGAAGAGAACTTGACCAATAGCCAGGGATTTCCCCAGAAACACTTGGAAAAAAACCCTGGAGTACAGATGATGTATAATTTTCAATACAGGAGTGAAACTATTACATAAAGGACTTCAGAGCCAATACAAGTCAACATCCTATGAGGTTCTCATATATCTTCCAAATGAGATTCTGCTTTGGCCACATCAGTTCCAGTTTAGGGTTTTTTTTTAATCAATGTTGTTGTTTTTTTTTTTTTTTCCCTAAGATACTAGTTAAAGTAAGGGATTACCTACAATTTAATGAGAAATAAGTACTTTTTGTAGGAAAGCAATTGCTGAAATAAACATCTACCAGTCCTAGAATATAACCACTAAGCTAAGTACGATGCTTCTTCTTTACAAGACAAAAGAGGGCAATCTTTTGTTGGAAACATTATATGTAATTTTAATATTGAACTTTTCCTGCTGTAACTTCACTTGTGGCCTCTTGCCTCCAGTGATTATTAATACTCTAAACACACAGTAACTCAAGCTATTGGAGTTAGAAGTTCACTTTGTGGGAGTTTTTAATGCTCTGAGGATAATTCATGTTTATATCCGAAATCATGACTTTATTTGGAACCCAACTCTTCAAGCACGTAATTATGTAAATAGTTCTTGGCCAGGCCAAAAAAACAGAACTGTCTTCAGGATTTTTCAGCTGGGAGGAAAGATCCCCTGTCTGCTGAGGCTATGTGGGGAGGGAGCCTGCACAGGCAACAGGGCAAGAAACACAGCTTGGGCTGGGGGGTGAATTTGGCTGTATTTATTCCCCGTCCAATGCTCACATTTTTTCACACAGTTAAGGAGTCTGGGAGAGCCAGCCACAGCATCACTGAGTGTATCCCCTGCCCACAGAGCTGCCATCCTTGCTGTCCCAGGCCAGACAGGTCCTGCCAGCCCAAACCCATCCTGAGCAGCCACAGGTACCAGTGCTGAGGGATTTGATGTCAGCAGCCCAGGAGCCAGCCCTGTAGCACATGATATATATAATTCATTGTTCTCACAGACCCAGGAGAGGCCCAGGGCTGTGTGTACATCCAGATGGAACCACAACCCTTCCCCACTGCTATCTACTGCACAATGTTTATCAGGGCTTACAGACCACTTCCTTTTCAAAACCCTCATTGAAATTCGCACAATAAACAATTTGCCCAATTGGGTCTAGGAAGCCCTCAGCCCTTTTCCTTTCGAGGCAAAAGAAAAGAGATTTATTTATTATATAGAAGCAGCCTGGACTCTGGAGGGGCTGTGGGAGTCAGGCAAGAAGGTTTGAAGCTCTGGATGCGAGCACACACTTTAAGAGGGGACATACTGCCCCAGGAGACTGTAAGACCTCAAGAGACAAGAATATATAGTACCTACCCCCGAGCTAGACAGTAAAAGTCACCCAGATCACAGGATAAAGCCACTTTGCTGAAGTGTGGCAGCAGCACAGGTTTCCTGCAGTTACCAGGGTCGAGTCACACACAGCACGGCCTCAGCCACTCCCTTCATGTAGGAGCCTGCCCAGCAGGAAAATCTGAGTTCCTGGAGACCCCACGGCCCACATTTGCTGTAGCCAGACACAGCTCTGACCTCCGTGCTGGTTTTGGTCCCTGGATTTTCATTTTGTTCCCGAGGAAGCTGTGGAAGGCATCCCCAGGGACACGGGAGCTGCCCAGAAATCGTCTCTTAGCAGATACGGGTGGCAGAGCCGGGAGCACAGACACCTTCCCCTTACTGGGTCTGACTGTCAGGTGCCTTCCACATCCTCCAGGTGCAAAACTCAGCGTGAATGCCGCTTCCCATGGGAATCTGACTGCCCAAGGATTTGAAGAGCAGACACTACATGCCAAGCATGCACTGCTGCATTCAGGGCATCACATGGGAGCTTGAGCGAGGAAGGAAGAAGGAAAAATCTTCCCGAACAAAAAAGGTGCATTTTTAACACCATTCCTCCAAGAAGAGGGGCCAGGAGAATCAAAGTAATGCTTGTTCCTTGGGAGAAGATCCCCATTTAAATGAGGTTTTCTGAAAGCCACACAGATATGAGGAGGACTGGGGAAATCTGCTCCCAGCTGAGAGCTGCTGACACCAAACCCCTGGCCCAGGTGAGCTGTTATGGGCAGTGATGCCAGGGCAGGAGCAGCTTTGAGCCTGCAGCAATTCCCAGGTATAGAGGACTCTCAAAGGGAGCAAAGCTTCTCTCATTCTTTTGACACACAGCCTGAAGCCTGAACAGTTTCCTGTCCTTTTTCTATCATGAAAACCCCTCTGAAAATCCTCCATTGGATTTTTGGTGGGAGTTTAAGTTTTTCTATCTGAAGATGCTTGCATTGCAGGGTACAGCAAGAAGGAGACACAGTTGTCACCTGGAAACTTTAGCTTTGATGCAAGATAGAAATATTTTATTTTCTTCTTTGAACTGTCATCATCTGCAAGGAGCAGGAGAGCCAGGATGCCCTGGGGAGGGCAGGCAGCTGGTTTGGGCAAGAGCTCCCACACTGCCTGGAGATCCTGAGCCTTTGCCCAGCCAGGCAGTGGGGAAATGCTGGGGAAATGCTGACCTTTCTGCAGGGCAGGAATTCAAGGCAATGCTGTGAATGTGAGAAGTGCAGCAACACTTGGTATGAGATGCCACATTAATGATCCGCATAACACCAACAGAGGGGCTTTCATGTTAAAGAGCTCCATGCTTCTTTTAATGAACCTTACATCACTGGCAGATCTGGCAGGAAATGCAGCCACACCTGGAGGGGAAGGAGTTAACCAGCCAGCATCATGGTCCAGAGAGAAGTCAGGGGTGGGTACAGTGGCAGCAGGCATGCAACAAGTGCAAAATCATTAGTGCTTCCAGAAAAAAAGAAATAAAAAAGAGGGCAGAGCAGGGATTTCTGCTGGAGTTCTGGGTAGGAAGTATCACAACTGGAGCTGGGATAGTCCAGTCTTGCAAAATTCTGTTTGTATTCTCTCAATGCAATGAGTACTTGCTGGGCAAGCCAAGTGCAATTAATTCATGGTAAGAGCTGGCAAGTACAATTCCAGGGCCAGATTTCCACCCTTCCCGTCCATCCTGACACACACATTCTGCCTCCAAGAAATATACTCTCATCAGGAAAGAAAGCGAGGAGCGGTTCTGTGTTCTGGGCTGCAGCTCTGCCTCCCAGCACTGAGCTCCAATTTCCAGCCTTCCCAGGGCCGGTCATTTTTTCCCTGTGCTTTGGCTGTGGTTAGCTTCCTTTGGGGAGGGGATGGCAATTAAATTCACAATTAATCACAATTTTAAAGTACTTCTCTAGTTTTCAGAAGAGAGATGCTGCAGATGAGGAAGTGTTAGAAGGGAGCAGTAAAAGGCTGATTAAGCACCTGAAGGTCAGGGATGGCCTCGGCATGGAGGAGGGAAAACTTCCTCCCCACTGCCCCCATCCCTTCTTGATAGCACAAATTGAAAACAAAGACAGCTGTTCAGTCGGGAGTGACTTTAGCTTAAATCTTTCTGTTTCTTGCTCAATAACTCTTTCATTATAAGCTTCCTGCTGGGGAGTTTGTGAGCCAAGGTTTGCTACTGAACGCGCAGCACTCCAGGGTTGCAGAGCGCAGGCAGCCAGCGCGTCCCTGTCCACACCTTTCTGAATCATTACAGTTTCTAGATCTGATGGGGCAAATCCACAATTAAAAAATAAAAATACTTAGCCACAATATGTTCTCTGAGCAGCTAATCTCATGCTGGAAAATTCTCTAGCAGCCTGAGGAGGAGTCAAGTAAACAGAAGCAGCTCAGGGATTTGTGTGCAGCAAGTTGTTCCTAGCCCTGCACAGATTACATTCATAAAATAACTTTTCTAATTGAAACAGTTTGATCATTTAGAAGCTAGTTCCAAAGTCCTTTGAACTCTGTAGGAAGTTCCCAGGATCCTGGATGGGCTTTTGCTCAAGTTCTCAGTTGTTTGCATGAAGGTAAAAATATGAATATTGATATAAGCTCTGCAGCTTGGAGGCCTTGCTAACAAACACTGGATCTGAACAAGGGAGGATGGAGACAAATTAAACACAGTCAGAAAACTGACCTGGTCCATCAATGGAACAATTAAAACTGCTGTTAATGGCTTTGGGACACTTAAACCATTTATATTTGCTATGTAGATGCAAATCACAGGACATCCCACAGTGCCTCCAAAGAGTTTCCTCTGAAGCCCTGCCCTCAGAAGTGACTTTATCAAGATAGGCTGGGTGATGTGACTGTAAGTCTACTGAGCAACGTTATTTTCTGTGTTACCTGCCTGCCCACATAAGGGGGAGGTGCACAGAGCCCAGACAGCCCAGCGTGAGCTGTGGCCTGATGGACACTGCAGGCAGGGAAAGCTGCTCAGTAACACCCACAGAGTCCAAATATCCCCCCGGGGTGGGAGCATTCAGCTTTCAACCTTTCGAGTACCCATAGCTCCCATTTTTCTTCTGCTGAACCATAATTATAACCATAATTAAAGCCAACGAGCTCTTCTGAGCTTCAGACCTGTCCACACAAACTTTGTTTATTCAGACTTGTCAGCAGTTTAGCAAACCATATTTAATTGGGCTGCCTCCATCCCCACGAGAACACTGTGGCCATTCTTTTCTCTTCCAACACCTCTCGACCCACACGTTACTGACACCAGAGAGCCCACACCACTCCTGCTCCCCCAAGCGCTGCTGTGTGTGTTCCAGTCCAACAGGTTCACCACCTCCATCCCCAAAGCTGCCACTTTCTCTCCCTAGGTCACTCATTTTGGGTATATTTATTTGCCCAAGGCTGGAATATCCCGTGTCTGCTGACATAAGTGATTGCACAGCAGCAGAGGCTCCTCTCCCACACACAGAGTGTGCTTAGGCTCTTTTGGGGTTTGCTCAGACCTCACAGGCAGCTGGATACGTGAGACATTGATCAATCTTTCAGAGCGGTGGCTGACAAATTTGTTTTAACCCAAGTTTCTAACCAAAAAATCCTACTGCTCTTCTACTGAAAAAGTTAAAGGGGGAAAAAATATCTTGTTTTTTTCCTCCTTAGAGTGAAACCTGAATACCAGGCCTGTTTCAAATGACAGAAAACATGAATGTTATGATTACAGAATTTAGCATGCAAGTGGACACTGCCTTCTACCTCAGGGTGAGATTCCTCTGTGCAGCTACACAAACACACAGCAGAAGGTAAAGCCAAAGCCAAACCCTAATGACTCGCAGGAGCCCTGCAGATTGTTACTCCTCCAGCAATGATCCCTCGGGAGGGTAACACACCCCTCTAAACTGAGCCTGAGCACAGCACCATTCCCAGGGTTCCATCCAGTAATTCCTTCAGTTTTCCAAAGGCTGAAGATAGAAAGCAATTTTGAAGGGAATCACACCCATAAAAGCTTTAGAGCAATAGCGCAGTCGGTTTAACCTCTCTGGGAGGCAGAGCATTCGTTAAATGAGCTCGTAATGTGCTAATTTGGGGAATATCTTTTTTCCGAAAGGCTAGCGTTACAAAATAGTGTCACTAGGCACTATCAGGAAAACAATCCAGTCCTCTCTAAAGTTCAGCAGCGCTCATGACGACATTCCTGTCCCGAGACTGCCACCAAGATGTTTTCAAACAGCGCAGGCATATGGAAATCATAGCTCCCACAGAACAGCTGTGTTTTTTGGAAGTGACTTCATATTTTTGGATGTTGTCTGCCACATGAAATCGAACATCTTCAACAGCAAATAAAGCTCTTCCTTTGATCCCCTGCCATGTTTCCTTCATGTAATAAAGGTGGTGGATGATTTTTTTTAACTCCACCATCACTTTTTCCCAGCCTTTCCTTAGAGCACATGGACTGAATCTCTGTAAGTGCCTTTGCGAGTCTCTGGTATTTCTAACGGGAATTGCACTGAGATTTTACCCAAGACTGGAAGGATTCTTCTTCCCACTGGCCTCACATCTGGGCTGATCTACTGACTCACTCCCAAACAGTTACTCTGGCAAGAAAGCTCCTTTCCCAAAACTAAGTGTTTCGTAATGACAGTTCCACCACATGTTTGCCTGGCAAGCCACACACATTGTTTGCTACCATCTTCAGGAGAGGTCCAGACTGTGTGGGACAGACCAAAACCCAGCCTGGGCCCTGCCACGCGAACCAGCAGCTCAGAAGGCTCAGGGGTTGCTGTTGGCCAACACTTCCGCAGCCTCTGGTTGTTAAAGGGGAGGTTGAGAAGTCCTGTGAGAGGGCAGCAAGAGAGGAGATGCCAGGCTGCAGCGACAGGGAGGGGTGAAGGGTTGGGTTCATCTTCTTTATGGGGAGAAAATAAGAAAAAACTTCACTTTTGCTCGGCATCTGCCCTTTCCCAGCCACTCCCTGCAGTTACCAACCCTGTGAGAGGAGGCAAAGCATGCTGGAGGCAATATTTGTCCCCTCACACTGGGGCAGACAAGCACAGGTACAGCAGCAGCCTGTGGAGTCACAGAACAGTCCCCACAACCATCAGCAAAGGCAAAAACAAAGGCTCCAGTCACCCCTCCTGCCCTGCCTCGTGTGATAACCGAGTCCCTCCTCAGCCTTCCCTCCTGCAGTAAACAGTGCTCAAGCCTCACTGCAAACACCTGGAGAGCTGTCCTTTTGTCTGCTCAGGAACACGCTTGATAAATAAACCCCAAACGTTTCCATTTGCAACAACAACCATCTGCACACGCCGGGCAGTGGATCTGCCCCTCCATCCCAGCAGGCAGCTGCTCAGCCCTGGAAAGCAGCTGGATCTCCCCAGGAGCCAAATGGAGGAGCACCAAAGGCAGCCTGTGAAGCACAGGGAATGCTTTCCCTGACCCTGCCCTCAGCATCTGCCCCAGCTCTTCTGATCGGAGAAGCTGTGCCAGTTACTCCCAGACCTCCTGGCATAACACCCCTAGGAATTCAGTTCTGTAGGTGACCATATTTACTCCCTGATGTGCCAGGAATTGACAAAAGAGCGTCTGACTTAAGCATTTTGAAATAAACTCCAGACGTACATCAAGATGCTCAGCTGTTCCAGGCTCAGCTCATTTTTCCACTTCACCCAGATCCCTCAGGAAAACTGCAAATTGTAGATTTCACAGAAGGGCTTGAGGATCCAGGTGCTCAGAACAGCACCAGGCTCCTAAGGGGCTTTAGGAAAAAAAATCTGCTTTTTCATTTTTACATCCTTAAAGGCCTCCCAGGTACATTATGTACCTTTGAAAGTTGTAGGTATGTTGATGTAAACAATTAAGGCTCTAAAGGCCTTTGCTTCAAATGGACAGACCTAAAACACCAACATTTTCCCCCAAGATCTCCACTAGCTGCCTTTGCTTTCCAGTTTCCTTACACTGAGAGCTCCGCTCAAGATCCGAACTTGGTTAAGAAATCTGGGTTTACATTGAAGGTCTGCACATAATGCTGGAAAGGTCCAAAAGTGATTTTATAAATATATATATATATATGTGTGTGTGTGTCTGTGTGTATGTGTACCTTACCTTAAAAAAACACACATTAAAAATGTTTTCTATTTAGCTTAAAATTAAAGGCAGCAAGAGAGTGTCTTATCAAAAGATAGCAAGTCAGTAAGGTAAATAAAAGTATCTAACAGAGCACAGGTGAGGAGTCTCAGATAGGGATTTGGAAAAGCTGCAGACTGTTTTGCTTTCTTGGGTAAGCCCTGTCTGGTGTTGAAAATTTGCATACATTTATCAATTTATATGCAGGCTGCTGCTGCCCAGGAGGGAAACAAACAAGGAAGTAGTCAGGAATTGGGAATAGCTGGGTGTCTTTTAGTTATTTAAGGTATTAGCTGAGCCAATGGGCATGCTTTTCCTGTTTTAAATGGACACAATAAGATAAAGGTCAGCAGGGGAATTGGTTACATTTCTCTTTCCCACGTATAGGTATGGCCGTGGAGGATGTAACCCTCCCTGAACACTTTAAAGATACAGAATAATTTGGGGATTTTGTAAGCATCACATTGGCTTCCTCAGCCCAGAGCGCAGTGCATTATAGGTACCAAGTCCCTAAACACCAAAACTAAATCCTGTCATGCAAATAAGGGATCCCATAGGAAAAATTACTTAGCATCGATGCTAAATACCCTGTGTGCTTATCTTTATAAAAAGAAAGCACCACATTGTAGGTAAAGCATATTTTCTGATCAGCTTTTCTGTTCTTCAGTAGATAAATGAATTAGAAATCAAGCTCCAAGTGCACCAAGGGGTTTAATAAATAGCAACAAAACCAATAATTGCTTAGGCCAGGCAACAAGATACTCAGTGACGTTCTTCCAGATCTATTAACAGGAAAACTTGATACAGACACCAGCCCAGCCACAGAACCCACCTTCACTTCTGTGACTTTCCTTCTCAATCTGTAATAAAACCCAGATTTTTATCCAGTTCACAAAACAATTATAGAAACAGCTCTTTCAAACAACAAGAAATAAAATATATCACAGTCTTACAAACCTGCATATCCCACTGGGACCAGTAAGAGCCTTCAGCTTACTGGGAGTTCAGGCTGACTTGAAATTACATTCGTAATGCACTTGGGCTCATAAGAAAGCAATTAAAGACACTGGGATCTGAAATTGCAGTTCTAAAGTGCAAAGAAAATCATGGTTCTCATTACAACTTACTTTTAAAAATTATATAATTTCTAAAAGGAAGAATATTAAAAGTTGAGATTTGTATATAAGTAAATACACACAAAGGTACACATTAACACACAAGGGTGTAAATAAAAGCCCAGGAGAATTTGTCTGATGGGGAATTGTAGAAGGACCTTTACAGTGGGCACAGTGGGCATTCTGAGTGCTGCTTCTGTAGTCTACAGCATGAAATCTAAGACTGGCAAATACCCAGCAGTCTGGCTGAGGTCTCAAGAATGCTGTGTCTTGTACCAGGTCCCTTTTTACAGTTTCCTTGTAGCCTCCAGAATCAATACTCTGCTGGAGAACTTGTTGTTAATTCAGCAAAAGGCAGAACCCTGCTGTCAGGAGCTCAGGGAAAAGCTGGTACAGGAGCCAAAGAATAAGGTGGGTTGTTATTGGAGTGTTCCTGAATAAGCAACTTTAAGCAATCAATTTGTTCCACTTTTGTTTTGGAAAGAGAATAATGGGCCCAAAATGAACAAGAGATCTGTTCCCTCCCTTTGTTTGCAATATCTGCTTTAATGGCTCAATTCTGGCCCAGGGATTTCAAAATGTATATGGCTGTCCTCCAAACCTTCCTTGAAATAAGAGTGTATTTTGGTTTAACTTTAAAAAAAAATATTCTCATTGTGCAAATCCCTTCCCTGGCCTGCAGCAAAAATACGTCAGAGAGACTGAGAGCTGTGAAACCTTCATGGTACAAACCACAGTGGCTGGAAAGTCACCTCATTGCATCTTCTGCTCGGCCCCTTGAGCTGTCACTGAAGGGCAGAGGTACAAGGATTTGCACAGGGATTGCTTCAGGAACCACGTGCCTTAACTCCAGTTTGGTCCAGCAGAGCATCAGCACCCCAGCTCAGCCTTACCCATCTCTGGATTCTTTGCTTAATCCTCAACAGCAGCAGAAAGTCCCAAAGTCCGGCAGCAGAAAGTCCCAAAGTCCGGCCCTTTCTGTGGCTTTCATCCCAACACATGTATTCAAATCAAATACGTAGGCCAGGGAATAAGGGGATTTGATACTGAGCTTCACTGCTGCTCTTTGGATGCACTCAAACACCAGTTTTTGGAAAGGCTGCTTTTGCAGCTCATTGTGATATTACCAAGAACCTCTGGGTGGAACAAACAAAAGGATTGTTGAAGGCGTAGGGGCTGGCTCTGAGAGAGGGCAATTTAAAGAATAATGGGCCTCTAATGCCAAAGTCTCGGCGCTGTGCTATTCTGCTGGCAATTATTGAGGAAGTTTGTTTAGGATTTTGGCCCAAGAGTTCCTAAGAGAGGCTTGTAAACAGCATGGAAGTTGAGTTTCCTGTTGGTGATAGGAAGATTGACAGCTCACAGCAACCTTTTGTGTGGCGATGACAACTGTGATTGCTGTGCAGCTCCCCTGCAATGTGATTAGATTGCAATCAGACTGCGGCTCTGCTGGATTTCTTGATGCCTTAATTGATGCCCCCAAACCAAATTATTTTCACCAGAAAGAAAAAACCCTGGAACCTGAATTCCTTGACATTGACTAGGTTTAACACATTCTAGTACCATTTCATGCTTGTGGCAAATGAACTTTCTTTCCTTATGTACCTTGGGTATAACCTACAGAAAGCACGGAAAGATCCAGTGGCAGATTCTGATTTTTATTTTGATTTAGAGATGAAGTATAAGTTTATTTTCTCTGTTCCATAAAGTTGCTATGAGGATGAAATTCCTTTTAGAATTAAAATGTAGTTGTCAACACTTAACTGTGGGTACAATTGTGGGTTTATGGAAATCTGAAGGCTGAGTTATTATCACCAGTGAGACAAAGATATTGTTTGGGTCATTAAGAATAAAGTAAACACTGTAGTTTCCTTATATTATATAATTTTAGGTGTGTTGTTGCTCAGAGCACATTTCTAAATTTGGATAATTAATATTTACAGATCATCTACTTTAGTGAAGAGTAAGGCGTAACAGGATGATTGCTTGTAGGCGCAAGGATAATATTTTTAATTGAACAGATGTGAAAAACAAACACCAAAACAAATACTGTCTGTAAAAATAACTCTGACAAAATTGAATCAGAATTAATTTAATCAATTAGGAAAAAGTGTTTCATGGAAGGTGTAGCTAATAAGCTCATCTTGAAAATTTTTTAATTATCCAGAAGCTTGAGCCACAAACTTGTATTTGGCAAACACCAACAAAATGTTCCAACATCATATGGCAAGACTGTGTTATCTAAACACAGCCCATGCATGAAAAGTTGCCTATTTATGCTTCAGAAATCAAAAAAAGATGATGGAAACACACCACTATTTAAGCGATGCTATTCAACATAAAGACTTCTTTTACCATTCTCCATAAGAAAGAGCAAACTCAGAGATGGGAGCTGAATTCTCTTGGGCCCACAATCACGATTTCCCTTAAAAAAACAAACAAACGAAAAAAACAAAAAAAACCAACACAGCTTTTTGTTTTTTCACTTTCTGGCATGGAGGTTGCTCAGTGGTCACAGGGGAGGAGGCCACTATGTGGCTGCACATGTTCATTTCCAAATAGACTTTCATTTCCAAATAAACCCTCTAAATGAGCTGATGTTCTAGCAAGCATCCTTCCTCCGTGTGGAGCCCGGGGTGTCTCTCTACACTTCAAGGCCTTCCTTGAGCAGCTGCCAGCTCTGCTACAGGTCCCTCTCTAATCTCTCATTCCATCAGCACTTTAGGACACTCGTAATGTTTGATGGGACTTTAATATAAAACTTCCCAAGGTGGTTGTCAGATGGCCGTGGGTCCTGACCGTGACATAACTCACATGTTCAGGAATGTAATTTCACGCTGTGCTGGTTGCTGAACTGCAAGCTTTTGGTTCTGCCTTCACGGTGCTTAATCTCTTCCATGTCAAAAATTGCTTAATAACATCTCTTGTGTTCCGCTGAACTGCTGCACCAGCCCAAAGGGAAAACTTTGTTTCAAGGTGTATTTAAATTTTGCTGGAAAAAAAGAAAAACAGATGACTTAAGATAATTTATACGGTTGCTCCTTCTGTCCATGATGTGCAGGGGATGCAGAAGGGCTCTGCCCACCTTAATGAGCAGGCTCACCAGCAAGGCAGATCAAAAATCACCATCTGGGCTGTGTTCCACAAACACTGGAAGACCTAGAGACTTAATACAAATCCCACTGTCAGCCACAGAACAGCCTTCCCACTGGCACTTTTGAGCTGGGAAGAAAGTGAAAAACCACTTTGCAGGGTGTCCTTCACACAGCTCCTGCTCAGACTTGTTCCTTGATGAAAAGATCCCTCTGCACAAAGCCCATCCAAAAGCAGCTAAAAAGAGTGGCTGAATGGATGGAAATAGCAGCCATCCCCCACAGGAGGTGTGCCAACATCAGGGGCTAACAGGGATGGAGTCTGAAGAGCAGCCCTTTAACTCCTGGGCAAAACTTCCTGCAAGTCATTTGGAGAGCAAGCTGTGACTGCAGCTCCTCCCCAAGAACTTCTCTGCTTCAGTCTTCAAATCATTCCTGAGCCTTACTGGGTATCTGCTGCCCTGTGACCACACTGCAGCTCTCTGCAACAGAGGCTGGCTCCCCAAAACCTGATGTTCATTGGGACATGAAGCCGAGGAGACCGGCGCAGAATTTACTTGTTTCAAAGACAGATCTGCGCAGATGAGAGCTCTCCGAGCGCTCTGCAAAGCTGATGCCAGTCACATTTTCAGAGTTCCAGCATTTAACAAAGCCTTCACTCTGGGGATAAGAGCATTGTCCAGCAGAGGAGGTGACAGAGACGTCAAATCTATCTGCCAGATGTCGGTGTCGTAACTTGTACCGAGACTCCTTTCTCTTTGTACACTTGGCCCTGCTGCCTGCAACGTGCGTTTCCCAGCTGGAAAGGCCTCACACACTCCTATTACTGGGAAAAAAGAAAACTGCCCAAAGGGAGAAAGTACAAAAGGTTTGCCTCTGCTACAGGAAACTGGAACTGCCAACAGTCTTGCTGAACTGAGTGCGTCGGCAGAATCAGGGTTTAGCAAGGTATCAGCAGTGGGACAGAAATGGAGACAAAGAATTTCCCAAATTGGGTTATTTTCTCTCAAAACAAAACAGAGTAGAGAAATAAAATTCAGGGATTAGAGCTCTTCACAGTCTGGAATTTCATTGCTTGAAAAACTCCAAGGTTGAAGTTCTCATTTTGTTACCTTCCTAAATAAGAATGCAAATCTCAGCCTCAGGAGTTTATCTGTGCATGGATTTAGGTACAGAGCTTTCATACTTGCGCATATTTCATTTCAGCAAGATGAAAAATCTTTCATGTTATCCTACTCTTTCTGATTTTTTAAATACAATGAAGTTGAGAGTGAAATGTGGTAATCCAATGATTACAACTTCCTGTAAAAAATGAATAAGCAATAAAATTTACATTTCTGTGAAATGTTTTGACTTAATAAGATCATAGTTTTCCAGTGGAAGACTATTCTTTTGAGAGCTTCTGACCAGCTGTAACTGTAGTATTTGGAATGCATTTGTCACCCTAGGAAATGAAGGATTATTGGAACAATAAGAGCACAATTAAATGCTTGTTGTGAGGCTGAGGGATGCTCTCAGTGGTGGGATCACCAGGGTGCTGAAGTCTTCCTTTCTTATTCTTTGCAATTTTCAATCCTTCCCACATCTGAACACAAAGGATTGAATTATTGAATCGATGTGTGACTATAAACACTAAAACTGTGCAATTAGAAAACAGATAAAACTCCAGTAGATGGCGCTCAGAAATATCCCAAATTTGTGTCCCTGCTCGGCTGCCAGGACCTCGGTGCCGTGCAAAGGGATTGGGGAGATAACTCTGCCAGCAGCCCTGGGCAGCCTCATCACCATCACTCCAGGAGACAGGGGATGCTCAAAGCTGCAGGGCCTGTAACACAGGTGGGCTCAGCAGTGCCTGGGAATACAGAAAATACACCCAAAGCAAGTGGATTAAGAGATCTGGGTCTTGTAAAAACACAGCAAAGTTTCGGAGAAGTGCTGGGAGCCAGCGCACTTGTAGAACGTGACTTTCCAGGCAGGGGAATGTCTGGCTGCCAGTTCCTGTGCAGTCCTGGTGTTCAGTAATGGCCAGTTCTGGGGTCACTTCTAAATTTTGTGGCTCTGACTGGAAGGAACTTGCTGTATTTCAAAGACTGCTGAGCAGTAATTCCTCCACGGAAGCACAATTGGTTTTACCACCACCAGGGGAATGGTTTTTATTGGCCATTCTGACCAAAGACCAGCGTGAAAGTTGATACCATCAGACTGAGCCCCTGGTTGGTGGCCCAGGAGAAATGATCTAATGGCCAGATCCTCTGCAGTCCCACAAAGCCAGAAGTGCAGCAACCACTCCACGTTGGGGCGCAGCCGATGCTCGGGGTGTGTGGCTCGGTGCAGAGCCCAGACCTCCTGGCTGTCCTCTGCTTCGTGAAGAGGAAAACAAAGCCCTTCACACAGCCAGGGAAGAGAAGCCTCCCCAGGCTGGCTGCCAACATGCTCCAGTCCTCCTCTGCAGTACTTAGCTCTGCTTTAGCATTAGTGTGAGCAAAACACACAAGGGCACTTGGATTCTCCCCGATTTTTCTGTCCCATCCTGAGCTCCAGGCTTCATGCTTTCACATCTGCTCACTTTACAAACCAACTGCACTTTTTTGTGTCTGTAGCTAAGTCCTTCTAGTCCTGCTTGGCATGGAGCAGCCCAGGCTGCAGTAAGGAAGAGGTGGCTGCTCAGAAAAGTCACCTTAACCCCACAGACGTCAGCACTCGGAGGGGCAGGGCACGAGCAAAGCCGTGGCTGTGATGTGAATGCTGTGCTCAGCACCGATGCTTTGTGTCTTTCACAACTCTTGGAGCTGGTGCCAGTTGAGGCTGCAGCACCTCTCACAGCCCAGCTGCTGTGATGGAGGAACTGAAAGGTTTTGCCAAAAGGAGAACAGCTTGTTCTCTAAGTTGTTGGGGTTTTTCTTGTAAAAGACTAATGAGGTGTTGGTCCTACATTTTGCAAGAGCTTAAGCATCAGCAACAACCTGACTACCTTTACAATCTTTCACATGAGTTCTATTATTCACTTCAGCAGTTTTGCCTTTGGGGAAAAAAAGGGAAAGGGGTGGCAGGATGCTTTGCTTCGAGCCTGCATTTCATTAAACTTCTGCTGTACCACTTTTGCTCCAGATTAGGAAACAATTTTCTTCCAGACCCAGTCATTAGACTTTCTGGAGAAAACTGTTTATAAAGAAATGGTTAAGAGATCAGGATGTTCCTTTACAAGCTCGTTTTGCAATCCAGATGAAAAGTCCTTTGCCTGTATGCTAGCAGAGGTCGTTCTTTGAATCACCATCAGTGGGCAGGCAAAGAATGAAATTATCTAGCTAGAAGCAAAGCAGAAGTGGCACCAGAGGCAGTCATCCATAACATACCCCATGGATTGCAGGGAAATGAGTCTGTTCAGGGGCATCTCAGCTAATTCCATGGAGGCCTACTCTGTCCCTTTTTACTGCGTGAAGCAGCAGATTTGTCTGTGCAGCGCTGCGAGGGCGCAGGGGAGAGAACAAAGAGCAACAGGCAGTGAGAATGTGACACCATCCCTTCCCACAGCGCTCTGGGCTGCAGCTCTGCTGCTGGATGTTATTTCAGTGTTATTTCAGTGGCTGTGCCTCCCACCCATGCGCGTCCCAGGGCCCGGAGCCGCGGCTCTGACGCCCGGTGAGCCCGAGGCTTATTCATGTTCAGGAATGGGAGGGTCAGGGCCATCGACACACACCAGCATCCTGCTGCCTATTATTTCCTGCCAGTCCTGGCGTTGCACCAAGCCCTAACATGACAGGTGGATGGAGTTCACAAGGAAATAATGTCATGGGCCAGTTTTCCAGGAAAGCTGTTAACTCTATTCACAAACCCGGGCCTTCAGATGGAAAGGGAACGTGGCTGAGAAGGGCTGCTCTGCTGTTATTTATGTTTTTGTCACAGATTATTCACTGACATCTCCTGCTGCAGCACAGAAATCTTTACCTCTGCACGGTGCCCACCCCATTAAGAGCAGACTGCGGCTGAATGCCTTTTAACTTAAACCATGGGGACACCGCCTCTGCAAATCCCACATGGCCGTTTGGTGTCAGTCAGGCTGCAAAAGATGGTAAAAGAATCTGCCTTTTGCTGAGCTAAACGGTTCCTGGGAAACAGAAAATAAAGATGAGGTGAAGATCTAAGACCAATGTTAACCTGGACTTCAGGCATTTTGTAAGAATGAAACTGAGGATAAAATCCAGGATGTACCAGAAACAAGACTTACATATTTTTAGAAGTCTCCATCAATAAAGCACATTTACTATCCTTCCATTACTCTGTGCAGTGTCCAACACCTGCAGTTTTATGTTCTTCTCTTTCTTGATTTGTAATGTACTTCCATATATAAAAGCCCTTCATGACTGGCCAATAATTACATTGATATAGCTAAAATGTCATACAAGCTACAGGCATCAAAGGCATTGGAAATATAAAAGCAAAATGATGTCTGTCAATGCTCAGAGGTACTGGTAATAGCTCTGCAAAATGATGGCTGCCAATATTGTTCTGCTCTTTGTATTTTGCAGCCCATTATAAAAAAAATTAGGTGAAACCTGCTAATAATATGCAACAACTTCCATCTCAGATATCAAAGGAGCAGTAACCCTGGATTTGGCTGTGGATAAGCAAAGCTGAGGCAGGAATAGAGATATTCCAGAGGGCTTGTTCCCGGCCTGACTCTTCCGGATGCTGATGAGACTCTCAGGCCTCTCTTCGTTCCACACTCCGAGCTGGTTCCTGTTCTCTGGAGCTGCAGTAATACTGTACATTTGGTGTTTGGTAACAGGAGCTCTCCCCAGTGTCCATGGCAAAGAAACTTAATTCTTGACACAAGTCCATGAAACTAACCTTTCTCTCTTTCTCTCGCTGTTTTTTTCCCCCTGGAAAATTATGTTATTAGAGCCAGAGTCACGTACAAAACACAACACGTGAAATGACTGGGGAATTGTAAATTGGGCGTTTTGACTTGAACAAAATCTAAGCATTGTGATACCAATCTGATTATTATTTTAAAATACTGTCCCAGGCTATAACTGTCTTTGTGTACAATAGCAATACAGGGTGTAGTTACAGACACAATTTCCTGTGCTTAGGTTTTGAAATGATTATTTAAGATCGCTGTAACATTTGCCCGGAGCACCAGCGCAATTCCTCTATTAGATAATTTTCTATCCTTGTGAGGGCAGTTCTGCTTGTGCAGTGCTGCCAGGGCTTTCAGGAAGGGATAGACAAGTAATTGTGACAATAAAATTTGCATCAGCTCCCGCCCAGCCTCTCCCAAGAACTGAAACACGGTTTGTGGCATTCAAAGCCTTTTCACACCAGAAGGGAAGGTGTTTCTGAACTGGAAAGTCACTTTGATCTCCACAGGGTTGCATCCTTCTGCTTCTCAGATTCCCATGAGAAACACCAAACAGCACTCATTGAGTTCAGATGGCTTTGTATCCAAGACTTGGTGCACTGCAGCACCCAGGCATGAAACTCCAAATCCAGACAGGCTAGGTCATGGGGTTCAAAATTTGAAGCAGAAATTTTGGTTGGGCCTTAAGGGGTGAAAAGGATGTGTTGTTCCTGGGTGTGCAGAGAGAGAGAGAGGATAATAATGAAAATACCTGAAATGTGTAGATTTGCGAGAAGAAAAGAGCATAGGCTGTGAGACATGGGTTGGATGTCATCGCTGGTCAGTTCAAAAAGATGCTACTGCTGCTTCATGCTGGCCCAAAACCAATGCAGACAAATCATGAGGGAAAAGTCAGTTTCTAAGACTATGTGAGCACTTAACAATGAAACCTTTGAAAACATCTTCAACAGCATAAAAATCTCTGCCTGAACTGCTCACAACCTCTGCTTTGCTCCTGCAGGACACCAGGATCAGGTGCTGGGATTCTTCCCCATAACATTACTGTTTTGCTCCTCTGAATAAAGGACAAACAAGCCTGATTTCCTGCACAGCCTTGCACTTGCTTCTTGGTGTGGAGACGCTTGTGCACGTACCTCATCTCTAAAGGACACAGACGATGCTGCTGAGCTCAGCAGCCCCTCTCACCCAGAGGCCTCCCAGCCTGCCCAGTTAGGGGGCACTGCAGGAGACCACGGTGTGCCTGAAGCTTTGCTGTGCCGGGGGATCACATCCAGGGCCACTGCAATGTGTCTGTCACTGCCCACAGGCTGGGTAATGCCCTGCTGCCCACAATTAGCAAGGCAAAAGGTGGTCCAGGAACTCTGCCATGTCCTTGCCTATGCACTGCAAAAGTCAGAGAGCAGAGATAAGGAAAGGCAAATCATCTCTAGTAGTAGCAGAGCAATTCTTACTCACTCCTATTTACCCTTCCTGAAAAATAAAACTGCTCCAAAACCCCACTCTCTCCCTTCCATTGAGTTTGGCTTTTGTTTTTTGACTTGGAGCTGAGCCTCACCTTGTACCTCTCCCTTCCTTCCACAGCAGCTCAGCTGTATCACAGCGATGGCCAAAGGAGGAGCCGTGTGTGGTACAGACTTCTGGACAGGGCAGAGGGCAGCTCCTGCTCTGGGCTCAGCCCAGGAATCACAGCACCAAACTGCCACACTCGTAGTGGAAATCACTGGATCTCTACAGCCCCTGCAGTTCTCTCCTCAGCAGCCCCCAAAATTCCACTGATGAAAAAAGAAATAGGGAGGGGGAAGAAGGAGTCAGAAAAACTATTGTGTTCCCAGGGAGGGAAAAAGATGAACTGCTCTATTTAGCTTATCCAGCTTTGCTGATGTCAATCACTTTTCTCATTTTAAACAGGAAAGACACCACTTTAGTCCACCTGTTCCATTATTTATCATGCTATGCATTTCCCATGAATTGTCACTCATGCAAGACCTGTACATCGTAAGGGGATACCCTAATATTTTTAATGACCTTAAGCAAAGTGATTGACACTAGACACCGGTGTCAGATGTTCTGGTGACGCAACATGTTCTCCTAGCAGCAGGAAAGCTTCCTGCCCTGATTAAGTGAGGGCTATGGAAGTGCTAAAATGTGTTGTCAGCTTTCCTCTGATGCAAGTGATTTTATTATAGCGTCTGGTAACCACGGAGTGTGGCAACGCAAATACTGACCCCAAACATCCCCTCCTGCACATATAGCTCACTCTATTTAAAACACGAGGTGCAGTTCGCAAATCCAGGGATAAGTTATGGATGTAACAAGCTTAAACTGTGGAGGGCAGAGGAAATGGCGGCACCTAGGCCAGGATTCCTGGGTGGTTTCAGCAGAAGAAGTGTAGGGATCCAGGATGGGCTGCAGAAGGAAGCCCCTGCAGCACCTCACTGGCAGGTGGGCTCATCACCAAAACTGTCCCAGCTGCCAGAGGCTCTGAGGGCAAGGAGAAGACACAGGCCTGTCTCACCTTGGTAGTGGAAAGCAAAAATCACACCCAGCCCTTTTGAGTATGGAGAAAGTAAGGGGGAAAATAAAAGAGGGAAAAATAAAAATAGGGCTCTGTGCAGTCCCTCTGCCTTCTCATACACACCGGGGTGGAAACTTGTGACTCAGCTCAGCAACATTTGTCCTTCAGGAAGGAGAAATCAAGTTCTGGTCTGCTTCAATTTGGGACAAGTCCCTTAATAATCCATTAACTGAGAAAAGCTGAAAGACCTCTACAAGACAAGAGTTACAGAATCAACACCTCAGCCACAAGTGGGGGACACCTGGCACCTGCTTTTCATGAAGATTTCTAACCCCAAAGCTCAGTCAGCAAACACTACACATAGCTCTGCTTCCACAAGTTATTATTAATAGTTATGTCTCAAACTGACTGTGACAGTGAGTGTCTGCAGAACTGTCTGCTATGATTTTTCAATAACAGAGCTGTAAATCAACCTGCAGAGGGTTGGACTATCAAAATAAAATCCACAGGTTGCAGGGATTTTTGGTAAGAGATCAGCAATACACGTGTCCACAGTTATTGTCACAGGGGTTGTTCTACAAAAATAAAAATATAAAGCAGTCAGAGTTGAAGACACAAGCCATCTTGATAACAATAAAGAAATATTTTCTAAAGGTCTAGCAGCACTGGATATTATTTTAATGAAATTTATTTTTTAATTTTATAGCAAAATAATCCAAAGTGCTAAACCTGACCACTTTAATTTACAAAAGAAGTCTCATGTTTTAAGCTATGATCATACCTTGATATTTAGGTTAAACAACATAATTAGACATTTCTACTGATTTCTATTCAATAGTGAAACAAAATCAATATTAGTTGGTTTTAAAAAGGGGGGAAAGTACCACAGGTATTGGGAGGGATTGGGGGGGTTACATAAAATATAAGAATCAGCTTATTGAGCAATTTGCAATATGTTCTTATTGCTTTTTTTCTTTTTTTTTTTTTTTTTTGAGCTATAGTTTAAGTCCCAGGCACTCTGGCCATAAGCTTGTAGTCACTTCAAATGCCATGGCTTCTCCCTTGGTCAAATGTGAGTGTTTTAAGGAGACCTCTGGCATTTCAAGTCAGTTCAAATTATTTTCTCAGTTCCCATAAGTTCCCTTTCCAACACAATGAGCATGTTGGAGAATGCAGTAAGGATGGTTGCAGTTTTCTGTGAAGGAAAAATGGGTTTTCCTCTGTCTTGGAAAGAATCCTTATCAAGTCTGCGGTAAGAAATATATTGAGAGCACTTGCAGAGTTGTTACAAGTATTTCTTAATCCATTCCATTTTCACTTCAGTTCCTTTCCACAGTTAAATAAAAACCTGCAATGTCTCCTACTGATAAATAGCCAAGTTGACTTACAAAGGTTCTGCCTCCTGTCCAGCCTTCTCCGGGCTGCCTTTAACCAAACAAGGTTCGCTGGTTTGCCACGAGTGCCGTCTGGCTCTCCCGCCTCTTTGCTTTCTTGCTCTGCTGCCTGATCTTCCAGCACACGGCACTGGAAGCCAGCAGCACGAGTCCTGAGGACAAGAGGACCAGCCCAAAGACGGAGATGATGGATCCATGGGAGTTGAAGATGTACGCCACGGCGGTCACCACGATGCCAGCTATCAGGATGACCACGCCGAAGGGAACGGTGCAGCGGTAGCAGGAGAGCTCTGCTCCCCCCGTGGCTGCCGTCAGCTGGCACTCGCTGACCAGAGGGATGGTGGTTATCACACAGTCATTGTTGTTACTCTTCTCCGGGAGAACAGAATCAGGGTGTTTTGGGGTGCCCAGGATCTCTTTGATAGGTTCGTTTGTCATCTTGATTGGCTTGACTCGGCCCGTTCTCAAGCTAGAGCAGGCTCTGCTGGGCACGAGCTGCACTGTGGAGAGAAGAGTGTGAGTTCAACCAATAATTACTGGTTATTTGTAAGACAAATGAGGACACAGAAATATCCCCTGGGAATCACAAACAACCAGACATTCCCACCCCAACAAAGATTTATGCACAAGATCAACACGACTGATTGTGAAGGATCTGAATCACTTCTTACAGTAGTTAACAATATGTACGTAAGTGCTAGAAAGAACAGTCACAGACCAAGACAGACACCAACATTTAAGTGTTGTGGGCCAAATGCTACATTAAGTTACATCCTAAAGTCCGTATTTCTGGATGTAATTTAGATTTCAATTGCATTACATTTTCTCACAAAAAGGTGAAGTTCACACACTGTTTTGATTTTTGTTCACATGCTTTTCCCACACAGTTTCTTTATACATCTACACACTATACATTACACAGATTTGCTCCACTGCACATCACAATAATATGGTCAAGTACTAGCCCAACAAAAACTGAGATGAACAGTAAGCCTTTCTCAGTGCAAGTACTACTTAGGAAAAAAATTCAAATGGTCATGACAAGGTGTAGATGTGGGGGGAGTGGGGATGCAAACAGATTCCCACACTCAGCTCAGCTCAGGGCTGGTGAACCCTCAGTTACAGAAACATCAGTGCCAGACTTACAGCTTGTCATGTACACTGGCTTCATGCAAAAGCAATGGGTCCCTCCTAAATCCATGAAAATACATTCCTGTTACTGTGTGGGAGGGAGATTTACCATCACATTCACTCAGATACAGCAGGTTGTTTTCCTCCAGTCTCCAGACTGTAAACACTCTCTGTCCTGATAAGCATGCACACTTTGACTGCATCTGCACAGGAGGCAAATACATTTTGGCTCTGGGAAGCCCAAGGAATAATCAGAGTCCACCTGATCAGAGCAAGAGGAGCGCACAGCTCTCCACATTTCCAGGCTGCCGTGACAGAGCTCAGCCTTGTCTCTGGGGCTCTGGTGATGTGGGGTCACTCTGGGGCCTGCAGTGAGCTCTGCCAACACTGAGGCTGCCAGAAATGTGCTGTTCTGGAGCTCAGTGCACCCCAACACACGCTCCAGAGATTGGGACACTGGGGAACCACTGGGGAGCCACTGGGGAGCCACTGATTTTCCTGCTGTGAGTGGCTCCCAGGACTCCTCCACCACTCTGCCGTGGGCTGTGCCGCTTTTGCTCTCATGAGCAGCACGATATGCAGCTCAGAGAACAAGGAAGAGCGTTGGCAATGCAGTAATGCTTTTATCACTTTTATCACCTCCACATCTGTGACTAGGAAGCTAATTGCCAGATACTTGTATTCTCCTTTTCCTTTCCCACCACTCCACCCTTGTTGCTAAGATATATTCGTTCATTGTGGAGAGCCCTTGGTTTTATATCTCAGTACCTCCTGTAACTGACTGTGGGTTTTACAAGAAAGAGGATTTCACTCTTTTTAAAAAAACACAGGCACAAACAGGCTAAATGCTGGCTACAGCCAAAGCGTTTGTATACAAAGTCCCTTTGAACCCTGAAGAGAGAAGGAAAGCACAGATCTGGATTGCCAAAGCTTTTGTTCTACTGCTCTGGGGAAGAGTACTCAGCTCCCTGCTGTATCTGCTGTGCTGAGCTGCCTGTGGGCTCAGCGCTGCCAGAGGAGCCTGTCCCTGCTGAGCACACCCAGTGACAGCCCAAGAGGCAACAGGCACAGCTGAAACACTCTGCTTGATCATCAGGAAAAGCTTTTTTACTGTGAGGGTGACTGAGCACTGGAACCTCGGGAAGTTCTGGAGTCTCTATCCTCTGAGACAATCAAGAGCCATCTGCACAGTGGTGGGCAGCACTGCCCAGGTGACCCTGCTGAGCAATTGGGGGGTTGGACCTCCAGAATTCCCTTCCAACCATGACCTTCCAATGATTCTGCCTCTTTCTGTGAGAGTACTCGGTATCTCCAGGGGCAAGAAAGGGATTTGTTCAGTGCTTATCAGACAAAACAAATGGATCTGTGTTGACACCTTAGATACCCTGAACTCTCCTAGGTTTAGTAGCTTTGCTCTTTGAATCATAAGGCATGATTGAATGCCTTTTAAATCAGACAGAAAGAGCCCAGGAAAGCCATGGGTTTGCTCTTGAGTGTCATTGATTTGTTTCCCCGTGGATCTGAGCCCAAGTTCTGCATTTTCAATAATTGACACAGCAGTGAGATGTACACTGCATTACTCATTCATAAAACACCACAGAAGTTCAGCACAACATAAGAATGTGTTCCCCAAATGTCACCTTTTTTTGTTCCTACCATTCAATTAGTATAAAATTTTATTATCAAAATTGAGGGAGGAAAAAAATAACTTTTGCATATGAAAGGTCTATTGGCTCAAATACACTGTAATAACTATTCAAAAGTCCAAGTACTGTAACAGTCACTGAAATAGGGAAACTTGAAAAAACCTATAGTAAGTATTATTATTCTGAAAAAAATTAACCTTTAATCAAAATGTATTTACTCCTGTCTCTAAAGTCCCGTCCATCAGCTTCAGATACATCTTTAATGAGCATTAAAATCTCCTGAACCTCTTGTCCAGAGATTTATGAAGAAAGGAGATATATTTATACAGGCAAATTTAACAGGAATAAAAAAATATTCTAATCTATAACAATTAAGTCAGTGGCAAAATACCTGTTGATTTCTGAGGAGCAGAGTTTTTGTCTGGAATAGGATGTAAGCAGGCAGGCATTCATATAAAACAAATAAATAACCCTCTATTGAAATACTATTAAATTAAATAAACAACGGAACCTATTTGAAGTGTGAGCAAAGGTATTCAGCCCTAGAAAAAAGGGCACTGGATCCTCATTGCGAGCAAAGTCACTTCTGACTTAAGCCAACAGGTGATTTGGTTCAAGTTTCAGGGTAAGAAATTTAGGCAAAGACACCCAGCAACACCAGCATCCTCTCACTAATCATACCACAGTACTATCTTAGGGAGCTGCTTTGAGTTGGAGGAAGAATGTGCTTCTGTGGCAGCCTGTGGCTAACCCTGCATAAAGGGGAGAGAAATTTTTAGCCACTAGTAAGTGTAAGTTTAGATTTATCAAAAGGACATGAAATCAATCAGCATGCACACCTACCAGATCCAGGAGAAATCCATGGTAACAGGTCCTTGGCTCAGAAGGCAGAGTGCTGAAGGTGTCTGGTGTGACAATTCAAGGCAGAAAGAGCTGCTCGAGGCTTTGAAGTGTCAGATGCTGCTGAATGATGAACTGGTGGCAATATTCTAGCACGGAAATTTCCTACAAGAAAAGTTGTTGGATATTTATCAGCCTCTTAAGAATAAAAGTCATGAGTATAAAGCTCCTGCTGTGAGCTGACTCCTGCTGCTAACCCAACCAAAGCAGGAGATGTTCTCTCTCTCTGGCTCTCCTAGTGGCTTCTGCCTCTTTTCTTGGAAGCAGCCACCCATTTCTGGCCCAACAGAACATTTTCCTTTGATGATGTGACGTCCCAGTAGTGATTATCATAACCCAGTCAAGTCCTCCAGAAGGAGCCAGGCAGGAAAAGGCAATGCACAAGAAATACTGTAGATAAAAATCTTATTTAACTTAATTTCTATTGCTCACTTCACCTGTGTGAATAAGGATTCAGAATACACGGGAGTTTGTCTCTTCTATGTGTCCAGTTTCTTTGAGCAAATCACTCCATCTCCCATTCCTCAGATTTCCTAGCTGTGAACTGACTGTGACAACACGCCACTAAAAAAACCTGTTCAATCTCTTCCACTATAAGAAAACCTAAGTGATATAATCCCAAAAACTCTTCTCAGAATAAAAAAGGACAGTTACACAGTCCAAGAACTCTCTGTAATAAACACACGTCCATTATATTTACTGTTGTTCATTTCTGTTGCTGGATTTTTAAAAACAAGATTCGTAACTCCAAGAGGGACAAGGCGAACTCTGCAGAAAGCAAAGTGATGGAAATTGTTATCAACTGCAGAAACAGCTGTGAAATCACCAGGCAGCTGGGTAAAACTCACGAAGCAGCAGAGATTTATGCTGCTAATCTTATTTGACATTCCCTCTCTAGAAGTGCATGATCACAGAAGATCATTTCAACACAGAAGCAGGAGTCCTAAGTGGGGATGGGAGTAAATTCATGAGGGTAAATTTGTATAATGATAAACTTTAAGGGCTTTTCTGTTTTTAAGTTATTTAAACCCTGCTAATATTTCACAAACACATTTACAGGCACAAACTCCTGCTGTTCCCCAGAAGATCCTTGGAATAAGCCTGTGACATTCCCAAAGTATATTTAGCTGATTATTGAAGTTAGCTAATAATAAGGAAGCCTACTTGTTTATCTCCTTGACTATATTCTTTTCCACACAACCTAGCAATTAGTTTAACTTTCTGAAAAGTTTTGAGGGAAATGCAGGAAAAAATCCTGGCTTCAGAGAAATAATCTATATTTCATTAAAACAAACACAGACTTTTGGAATATGCTTGCAGTCAACTTCCACTTGGATTACAGAAAGGTTATATTTGTTTGCAAGCTCTTCCTAGTGCAATTGTGCCCCCTAAGCCACTCTGCCAGCATCTTGCTTGGAAAAGATAAATTGCTCTGTCAGTTATTAATTTGTGTTTATCCCTGACTGCACACACAGTTTAGGTATTTTTATTCTAAATTAGTGTCTTTATCAAAAATTCTGACAGAACAATTTCTTACAGATGAAATTTCTTCCCTTCTCCTTCCCTCTTTCACCATGCAACTGAGAAGCAGAAACACATGAAATCTCTACACAAAGCTTACAGGGTTTTAACTCGGAATAATTTCAATGTGGTGCTCTCTCAGGAGGCTTCCCACATACAGAATATCTCTGTGCAAGGGCAAAGAGTCACTACAACCCTTTCCTCTTTTTCACATTTTACGTACAACCAGTGGGACACATTTGAGTTTTCTGTCTTTAAACTCTGGACCAGATTCTCTCTATCTTACACAATACTTCAGGCACCCCTTCTTTGCTCATGTAAATCCCAATAAATCATAATGCTGACACTTCACAGTATGACTGTGCATCAAAGTGACTGTGTAAAATAGCCTAAGGAGTCCTTCTGTCCCGAGAGGAGAGCCTGAGTTCATTCAGAATTCAGCAGACTATAGTAATCCTCAACACAATCCCAGGTGAACACTCCTGGAAACACACAACCAGAATTTGAACTTGCACGACTCCAGGACCATGCCCTGAGCTACAGAGGCATGAGAAGAACACATTGCCTCCGTACCAGCTGCCTCAGGATGCAGTAAGTTTCTCTCACCAAGTTTTTAAGTAAAACCCCGAAGAGATTTAAACTCTCGCACCTTTTTCGTTTCCCCGACATAGCCGGGGTGTAGGATGGGAGCCAACCCATCCCAAGCCAACTCTGTTACGCGCCAGCTGCAAACTTTCAAACGCGCCTGCTACACGCCACACACACACCTGGGCTAAAACCCTCCTGCCCCCGAGTACCTCTGCAAGAGAGCAGAGAGGCGAGCAGGCGGGGAAAGCCTTGCGCACGTCCAGCCTCCGGTACCGGAGAGGCTCCGCGGGACACCCGAGCACACCCGGGCAGCGGCTCCGACTGCCGAGCCCCCGCGATTGCTGCGAGCGGGGAGAGCCCCGTGCCGGAGCGCCGGGAGCAGCGCGGGGAGCAGCGCAGGGAGCAGCAGGTCCGGCGTGCCCGAGCAGCCCCGGGGAGCCGGGCACCGAGAGCCGGGCACCGAGAGCCGGGCACCGAGAGCTGGGC